>VBSM01003204.1:30461142-30486247 GCA_008086735.1 Cheirogaleus medius | reverse complement strand
AGGTTTAAGTCTGTTACCCAGCGTGAGTTGATTTTTGTGAGAGGTGAAAGGTGTTAGGAAAAAATTTTCTCAGATCAGGGACTGTCTTTGGTGTAACGTACCAGACCACAGTGATGCTGCTGGCTTCCTTGGTAACATAATAGTCCTTTTACTTAGAAATAATTTCTATCATTGAATTGAGAAAGGCTGAAAAACAGCTCACTGCCTTTGATAGTTTATGTTATTGATCCCTTGTTTTAGGATACCAAGTTTGAAAACAAACATCACTATAATAATGAGTAAAGCTTTTATCTTTGAAACAACTCAGGCATTGTCAAAGTTACACTTGCCCCTCCACTGTTTAGATTCATTTTTGTCATGTGCTCCGAGGTCTAGCATCCTCACATCTCACAAGACCAGTGCCTGAAATGCATTCAGAGAAATGTACTAATTTTTCTTCCTCTATCACTGTGTTCCCCTGTATCCACATAACTCTACAAATGGACTCAGATTGTAACACAGCCTCATCCAGTGATGCTCTTGGACCTCCCTCAGCAGATGTGAGAAACTGGATTATTCCTCTTCACCTTGGGTTATTTCTGATCTAAGGGGTCTCTAGGATTTTCTTTCCCTGAAGTGTTCAGTTTATTTCTTTCAGCAGTTGGTCACAAGCACAGAAGCATCCTAAGAAATAGCACAGCAAAGACATAGAATTGACTACTCAGTCTATTCCTTAGTGTCCAGATCTCTGTAAGATATTCCTTACATCTGAATGGGGGGCCAGGTGTCGATTTTAGAGAAACTTGGTAACAGGCAAAATAACTTTCGTCTAAATCGGGGTGTATATATGGACATGCCAGCTCCTTTTCATTTTTGTAGCTTTGAAATGGTCTGGGACTGCAGAGAAGAAAAGACTCTTTCTCACACAGCAAACAGATGCAACCACTGTGAAGAGTAACAGAAAAGAATACATTGTGGTATGTGCTTAGGAAACAGAATCAAAGTGAATCAGTTGGGTGTATAAAAGGTAATCATAAGAGACACCCTGGATACCCCCAAAAGACTCAGAACCAAGAATATTCAATTGTAAGGAAAGAAATTGCCACAGCAAAAGGAATTGAATTTACTTTCTCCAATAACAATGAGTATGGAATCTGTCAATACTTTGGCCACTGGACAAAGACCCTGGAAGAAGTAAGTAGAGCAGACGACAATGATAAAATTGACCAGAGATGGAACACATGGAAAACAAAGCCTTTCATGGAGAGATGATAGTGGTGGAATGAGTAGAAGTTGCACCTTAACCTGTTGATAATCATGGTCAAATTGCTTATCCAAAAAAAAAATATTTATACCAATTTGCAAACCCACTAACAGCATATGAAAGTAAGCTTTTCTCCCACCACACCTCCACTGGATATTGCAGTGTTTTAAGTGATTATTAATATGATAATCTTATTTTGTTTTATTCTTATATTTATTAAATAGAGAGACTTTTCATATATTTATTGATAATTTATATTCATTTCTTTGTAAATTGGTAAAATAATTGACAATAGATTTTGAAATAATTATAATAATTAATGTTAAATGAAAGATTCCATGATGCTCCCTTGTTGCAAGTCTCAAATGGGCATACTGTTGAGTAGACAAGACTCCCATAAAGCCCACTCACTCTTCTTTCTAGCTTTCGTAATTCAGCTTGTGGACATTACATTAATTAGATGCATGAAGAAGTAGAAACTACCCGCTTCATATACTAGTCACCAAATTAAGTGTATCTTGCTTATTGTTTTGTTCCAACTAATCTGCTTATGTTAAGATATTAGATACAAGGAGAAAGAATAGGATCTGATTCATGAGAGCAGGTTTATTCATGATGCCTAAATTTGATTGCTTTCTGGTAACAAAGGCAGTTCCAGGCATTAGAATTGCTTTGTGTTCCTTTTTATTTTTATTTTCTATTTTTTTTATAATTGCTTCTAATCTTTTTTGGACATTGTTATAGTAAGTTCTCCTTGACTGTGGGTTTCTCTGGAACCAACCCAACAGGTGCCTTATGAAATTTGTATTCCCAAGGTTTAGAACAGTCCCTGACATAAGGTAATTGTTAATCAGAACTATGAAATGTTTTCTGATTATATGAATAAGTGTAAACACATTAACATATTATAATAAAAATAATAACAGCATATAAGTGACATCCAAGAATATAAATTCCTATGAATTCCACCCCCCCCCCCAAATCCATCTTGGCATCTTTTTTCATGCAGTTGGAATTCTAAAAATGTCATCCTATTGACATAGTGCCTCCCTCTTCTCATCATTCATGACAATGCATTGTTCTCTCTCATTTTACGGGTAGAAGCTATTGGCATTTTTCTATAGAAGCATTTTCAGGGATTATACATTCTCACATTTTGCTGCATTCTTTGATAGAAAAATGTGCTGCATTGACCTGATAGTTGTAAAATATTTGAGATTTACTGTCTTTCTCGCCTGTGGATGATGAGAAAATCTCCTCTCTGCTAAATAGTAAAGAAAAATTATTTTTCTACATAAATGTTATCATTCTTAGCATTTATCATCTTGATAAATATTATTTTAGCTTTAAGAACTTCATGAAAAGGGGGAAACTCAAAGCCAATAAACACCTAGAAGCCCATTATTCTTTATAAATCAAAAATAAATCCTATAGGAAACATGTCATAAATTTCCTTTCCAGAAAGCTTTCTTTTCTGATTTTATTTCCAATTATGAAGGAAGAACATATCATTTTCAGTAGTTAGAGACCATAGGTGTATTTTCAATAGAAATTAAAAAACATATATAATCTCATCACCACCCAGGGATAAAATCTAATAACAATTTATTATATTTTCTTCTCATATTTTCTACAAATAAGTATCTATTTATAAAGAAGATAACATTTGCAAGTTAATATTTGCAAGATAACGTATCATTTACAAGTCTGTTAAAAAACAAAATTGATATATCATGATCACATTACCATGTCAATAAATGCTGGCTTAAACGACATTGTGGGAACTTAACTACAATTCATTTAACCATCTGCCTAGTGCAGGAAATTAAGATTGTTTACAGTGTTTCACTACAATAAATAACACTGCCATGAATATTTGACTCTGTATCTAGTCCACCCTTAATTTGAAAGCTACCATCCCTGTCAATGAGTTATATCCTTTTGGGTACTATTTATTTTCCTTGAAAGAAAGTGAAATAACTAAACAATTTAAAGTACTTAATACCTAATGTTAAATTGTTTTTCCAGAGACCTAAACGTATTTACATTGCTACCTATAATATATAATTGTACCCATAAGATTTAATATTTCATTTTAATAGTGATATTTCTCCCTAGAAAATCTAGTCATTCACCTACCAACTAGATTTTCAAGAGTAAATACCACAGCATACACTTTGGTGTTATGTCCTGAGTGAAAGGAACAAGTTTATTGCATGTACTTTTCCTTTCTAATAAAAAATGGAAAGTATTTTTTAAAAAATAAAGTAAACCAGAGGAAATAAATTTATTAGATTTGCATATACATGGTCCACACACACATATGTATACATGTGACTGTATGTCTATATACACACACTAACTACACATACACATACACACACATACTTCATGTGTTTTTAAAAGTAGATTGTTTTCCTTTTACCCAAATTGGAAACATACCCAATGTGTTGTAAATGTTTTGTTATTTAATATTGTATACTTAATGGATAATTTTTCTTTTATTTTTTATAGCTCCCTTTTAAATATGAAAAATTTTATTTACTCCAATATGTCTACTATTCACATCTCTCAACTCAGAAATCTCAATTTATCAGAAAATAAGTATTTTGAATGGTACAAGAGTCCTTTCTAAGACTATATAAAATTTTTGTCAAAGGAAATAATCCATAATTCTAGGAATAATTCTTTCCAGGTATAGTCTATTCCTAGTTATTTTCAGAAAAGGGTAAAATGGATTAATCATATTAAATAGTTAAATTAATGCTAATGGAAACTCTTTCCATTTCTATTCCTGTTAGTAATATCAGGAAAGGCCACCAATTAAATATAATGCAAAATTCCTATTGGGGGGTGTGGAGCTACCTCTACATTAATTTTTTTTAAATAGTTATATGTGATCAACAAAATTACAGTAAAATAATTTTCTCATATGATTTCTTTTTAAACTAATAGAAAGGGACTTTGTACTTTTGTTGTTTAGTTGGACTTTGGATGGTGATTTGCAATAGTATGAAGACATCTTCATTTAGTCTTATGATCTAGGGCCAGAATCCTCAGGTCATATAATGAATATTTTTCTTAATGAACGAGAATGGTACAAGAGTCCTTTCTAAGACTATATAAAATTTTTGTCAAAGGAAATAATCCATAATTCTAGGAATAATTCTTCCCAGGATATTTAGGTATAGTCTATTCCTAGTTATTTTCAGAAAAGGGTAAAATGGATTAATCATATTAAATAGTTAAATTAATGCTATTATTGTTTCTTAGAAGGAAAATAGATTATGGGGTTCAAGTTAAATGAATGGTGATGAATGTGGCTGCACAAGGTAATAACAGAGATGACAGAATCAAATAAGAAGAAATATGGCCCACGTTGGGCACAGCATGAATATAGTTCCAGGGAGTCTTACTAGCTGAATACATTTTTCTAAAGGATTTTGCTATTAAAATTCTTTACCTTCTCCCCTTTTATATGTTGGAGGTAGGTATCACTAATATTGGAAGTTTCAAATGTTCAAATAAATCCATATCTAAGTGTTTTGTAGTAAACTGTTAAAAATCAAACACAAACATAATCATGAAAAATACAAGAGAAAAACCACTCATCTTCCTTAAGACAGACTCAATAAGATTAACAGCTGACTTCTAATCAGAAACCATAGAGATCGACAGGCAGGTATAACATTTAAAGTGCTGAAAGTAAATGACAACCAGGAATTTTATATCCAGCAAAATGATCCCTCAAGAGTGGAGGAGATATTTACACATTCCCAGGTAAACAAAAGCTAAAAAAAGTCTTTACTAGCAGAGCTTCTCTTTAAGAAATAGTGAAAGGAGACATTCATACTGAAATAACAGGATCCTAAACAGTAATTCAAATACTTTTTAATAAAGAGGACCAGTGAAAGCAACAGCATAGGTAAATAACACAGTATAAATATATTTTTGTGCATAACCCTTTCTTTATCTAAAAGATTTAAAAGAAAACTGCATAAAGCAATAATTTAAAAACTGCTTTGATGGGCTTATAATGTATAAAGGTATAATTTATATGGCATTAATGGTTCAAAGGAGGAGGAAAGAAATGAAGCTGTATTATAGCAAAATCCTTGTATAATGCTATAATTGAGTTGATATTAATCTAATCTAGGTTGCTTTAAAATAAATTAAGATTTTAATTGTAATTCCCAGTGCAATAAATAGGAAAACAACTTAATAATATCATAAAAATAATAAAAGGAATTACAATGTTATGGTATAAAACATTTATTTAACAAAAAAGAGGACAGTAATGGAGGAATAGATAACCAAAATTTAAAAATATAAGACATACAGAAATATCATTAACAAATAAATACCAGTGAAAGATATAAATACTAACTTATAAGTAATGACATTAAATGTAAATAAATTAAGTCATATCAAGCAAGAGATTTGCAGAATGGATTAAAAGTATGATCTAACTATAAACCATCAGACATAATTTAGAGTCAAAGAAATGAATAGGTTGAAATAAAATGTTGGAAGAAGATATAATGTTTAAATCATTACCAAAAGAGAGCTAGAGTCACTATACTAATATCAGACAATACATACTTGAAGACAAAATTGTTACTAGAGAAAATGAAGGACATTTCATAATGGTAAAAGAGTAAATAAAAGAGTTACGTTCTAAAAACATAACTACAAACATTTATCACTAACAATAAAGTCCCAAAATACATGAAGCAAAAACAGAAAGACAATTCAATGATAATTATTGGAAATTTCAATATCCCACTTTCAGTATGGACAGAGCCATGCAAATGATCAACAAGGAAGTAGGAGACTTGAAAAATAATAAAAACCAACTAGACCTAACAGGTATCTACAGAATACACACTCTTCTCTAGTACACATGGATTATTCTCCAGAATAGAACATATGTTAAAACTTAAAACAAATCAAGATGCCAAAATAAGCCTAAATAATTTAGAATACTTGAAATCACTAAAAATTACACTATACAATTATGATGGACTAATATTACAAATAAACAACAGAAATTTGGGAAATTTACAAATATGTGAAAATTTAAAAACACATTCTTCAACCAATCATATAAGAAAGAAAATCAAGAGAAATTTGAAAATAATTTAAAATTAATGGAAATCTAAACACAGCATTACAACAATTATTTAATGTAGCTGAAGTAATTCTTAGAGATAGATTTATAATTCTAAATTCCTATATAAAAGAAGAAATATTTCATGTCAATAAACAAATTGTTCATTGTAGGAAGCCATAAAAAGGAGATTAAACTAAAATAAAGGCAAATAGAAGAAAGGAAATAATAAAAATGGGTGTGGAATAAATGAAAGCAAAAATAGAAAAATAATAGAGAATATCAACACATCAAAAGTTGATTATTCGAGAAGATTGAAAAATGGACAACTTAGCTAAATAACCGAGAAAATAAGAGAGAAGAATCTATTACTAATATCAGGAATGAAACAGAAGACATGACTATTGATCTTACAGGAAAAAAACTAGATGATAACAAGAGACTAGAAACAATTTTATGCCAACACATTTGATAACCTAAATAAAATGAGTAAATTCCCCAAATTATGGAAACTACCAAACTGCCTCAAGAAGTAGAAAATCAGAAAAACTTGTATTTGAAACTGCAAAGTTAATATAAAGAAAAGCTCAAGTTCAAATGGTTTCATTAATCTTTTAGTAATTCTCAAATGAATAGAAAAGGAAAGAATGCTTCTCAACTTATTCTATAAAACCATTATTGCTGAAATAATAATGCCATAAAAAGCCATCACAAAAAAACTATAGTATAGAACAATATCACTAAAGAATGTAGACACAAAATTCCTCAACATAATATCAACTAACTGAGCCCTGCGATATATGTAAAAGATTACATACCTTGATACACTGGAATGTATCCCAGAAATGCAAGCTTGTTTTAATATCTGAAAAGCAAGGTAATACATCATATTAATAATATAAATGACAAAACTCACGTGATCATCTCCACAGATACAGAAAAATTATTTGGCAAAAATCCAACATCTGTCTCCTATTAAAACATTCAACAAACTAGAATAGAAGGGATCCTTCCTAAACCTAATAAAAGTGATCAGTGAAGAGTTCACATCTAGCATCACACTTAATGGTGTAAGATTGAATATTTTTCCCTTAAGAACAGGAAAAAAATAAGGGTGTACACTCTTGCCATTTATATTCAACAATTTACTGGAAATTCTAGCCAGGGTAGTTAGGCAAGAAAATGAAACAAAAGGCACTGAGATTGGATGGAAGAATTAAAACTATTTTGACAGATAACCCAACAAAATGCTCACATGTAAGTATATTCCCTGAGGAATCACACATGCATAAAGAAACTAGAAGCAGTTTCCAAATAGATTTGTTATATTATTTATAAATTATTAAGAGAATAAAAGAATTAAACAAAGGAAAGCAGAGATGGCAACAGGACCACAGTTTGAAAATATATTTTTATTATAAAATAATGTAAATGATTTGCTAAAATACAAATGTATAGGAAGTAGAAATAAAATACTTCTAAGTTCCTCTTTGCATAAATATCCTCGCTAATCATTTTGTTTATACCTTTCCAGCTTCTACAGATCACATGATTGTTTATAAAGGTATTTTTTAGCCCTTTTCAAATGTCTTGCAAATATGTTTTCTTTTATTCCTTTACTCTGTGTATGTGTGTGTGTGTGTAAGAGGTGCAACGTGTTTGTGTGTTTTCCCTTTATAATTCATAGATTTTGTGTCATGTGCTTGAAAAGGTTTTCCTGTTCCTAAGACTGTATGATTTTTTTATTATTTGTATATCCAAGTAGGGCAAAGGATGATATAAAACCTTTTTTTAATAACATGCATTTTACAGACACTGAAATCAACTGGCCCCTGGGAAAAGAATGACATTGCATTTGATGGAGCAGAACATGTTTGGAATCATCAAGTACAAGATCAATTAACCAGAAAATTGATAGTCCCATAAATTTATGCAGAAGCCTCTCAGTGAACCCACCTGCAATTTATGAGCAGTTGGCAAGAAGGACACCTAGAGAAATAATTCACACATTTCACTATTAAGTCACATTGAGACTTAGAGATATTGTAGACTATGCACACACATGCACATCTAGATGAAACACACACACAAATACAAAAACTTGTAGACTTAAAATAGCTTCTTATTGTTTTTAGACAAACTCATATTCAATATATATAGTTAGGTTTCATATATTTTAAGCCATTTGCATATATAGTTTGTGGAGTTATCCATTATAAACCAAATTTTCTTATGGCATCTTTCTAATATCTGTACAATCAATTAGTAATTCTAGACTTGAAGCCTCTTTTCTGGTTAACAACTTTTAATATCCACCTCCATACGTTCAGAGAAGTGCAACAATTTTTAAATTTCTTGCTCTATGTAAACTTCACATAATACCTTTTTTCAGTTATGTATTCTCTGAACAAGCTGCTTTTGTCTGATATCAGCTAGGATGGATACCTTATTACTTGCAAATACAATGAGCATATCATCTGTTTTTATTGAAGAAATTGTTGAATAAAATATAGTCAGATTCAGAACTCTACCACAGAATCTCCCAGGGATTGATGCAAAATATTAATCTACCCACATTCTTATAATCACTTAAAGAACTACAACCCCATCTAACCACACTGAAATCCTGCCAATATGTTTTTCAGGATAGCGTGAGAAATAATCTACTGAAATATAGCTACTCATACTCATACGCATATAGCACTTTCCAATTTTATCAACCCAATAACCCCATCAACCTAAATGGATAAAATTAAACTTTTTAACTGCTTTTGTGTTTGTAGTCAAATTTATGGAATCTTACTGTATCAGGAGATTTTTTTCTAAGAGCTGGATTAAGTTCCCAGTTAATCCATTTTTACATGCTTACTACAGAAATCTAGATGAAACAGAAGAGTACCAAGAAATTAAAACTAATTCATAATTTCATTAACAAGAGATAATCTACATTAGCATTTTGTTGAATATCCATCTAAATGTATATTTATATTTATAGCTATCTATATTTTCTTTATATCAAATATATTCCTACCGTGTTTCCCAGAAAATAAGACAGGGACTTATATTTATTTTTCCTTAAGAAGACATCCTAGGGCTTATTTTCAGGGGATGTGTTATTTTCCCCTCAAAGCCTCACCTTGCAGCACGCACAGGATGGCCGGGACCTGACAGGGGGAGCCCACCTTGTTGGTGGGGCTGCCCACACCTTTCCGGTCACCTCTGGGATAGTAGCTGTCACGATGGGGCAGATGAGAAGGGCTGCTCATCTTCTTTACCACTCCCCAACGAAATGCATGGTTGTGCGGATACGCTGTGTAGCCACGCCCATCACTAGGTCTTATTCGCCCATCACTAGGTCTTATTTTTGGGGTAGGGCTTATATTGCACAAATGCTTAGAAATCCTGCTAGGGCTTATTTTATGGGTAGGTCTTATTTTGGGGGAAACACAGTATCTCTACCAATGGACACATTGAAAAATAACAAATATACCAAAACAGTAAAAATAAAACCAAAGCATGACATATAAAAATTAAATCCAAATATAAAGACATAAAAGAATATGCACATTTTAAATATCTAGAGCAGCTGCTAAATAATTTTTTTTTGCCACCTACCTGTTCATGATAAATGACCTATTCATAAGCTACATGTTAGCTCTTGGGAAGTACAGTATAATATCAGGCCCCAGTGGCTTTTCTTTCAAGATTATCTTTACACACTGGTAACCTGGTAACTGAGAAAATTAAATTCCTTCTCTTCATGGAAATATCTCTCCCTCCCACACACACACATAATTCCTAGAAATTAGATATTATAAGGTCAGCAAATCTAACTACAAATATCTTTCAGTATCTGACATAAATAAATTTTGAACCATAAACAAGATAAAGCTTTTCAGGCAATGCTAAGTTGTCCACCATTATTAATACACTTAATTTGCAAGTAATAAATAAGTCAATTGGATGAAATATCCCTGAGGGGATAGGTACATGAAAATCAGGACCTGGTTTTGATGACAAGAGCTTTGAGAAATGAGTAGTGTGATTAAGGCATTGGTTGGGATGGGGTAAAAAGAGTGTGTACCATACAATGTAAGTTGACCAAATCTTGACCACTACATGAGACTGCTTAGTTGTATATTCTTTTGCTAGGAGGTATTGAGATATTACACATCTCCATGACTCTGTAGGAATAAGCATCTTTGGTACAATTAAATTCTTATCTCAAATGTGTTAGTACAAAAAACTCATCAACAACCAAATTTTTCTAGAAATATTATATTACTTTGGGACTAAGGGTAAGACATAAGGAACTAGGTGATTGGTTCTTCTTTTTGTAATAATCTGAAGTTACTGCTTGTTCTAAATTCCTGTTCATCTGGGTTTGTTAGGATTGGCTGGACCAAGTATTTCCCACCACCTCACCCTGGGCCTAATTACTCTTTCTAAGGGACTATATGAAACTGTAAATCTTCCTATATTCTATAGACACATACACAGTGAGATGTTTATTAAGTATCCAAGTGAAAGTGCAGAGTAGGAAGCCATTTATATAAATCTGGACTTTGGGAGGAAGGTCTGAGCTGGAGATATAAATTAGGATGCTGTCAACATGTGGCTGGTATACAGGTATTTAAAGCCTTAGAACTGGATAAGATCACCCAAATAGTGTCTATAGAAAGAAAAGAGAAGATGTACAAAGGCTGAATAAGGAGCTACTGGCATTCTAACATCAAGAGATTGGGGATTAGTGTGCCAAGCCCTTCACAAGCACTATTGCATTTCATCCTCACAGCAAATCTGTAAGGTAGAAACTGATTTTTCTCATTTTAGAAATTTTTCTTTATTTTATTGATAAAACTAATATACTATACTTAGAAATTTTTTGTTACTTGCCCACTCTGCTAACATGAATTTTCCAGTATTAGAAGCAAATTTTACTACAAAGGTATAATTTTGTTTGTTTTCTAATAATTAATAATTAAATCTTACATTTTATTATTTACTATGCATGGTGTTCACATATCATTATCACACATTATGTTTAAGAGTTTTTTACCATAGCACTTATATTTTACAAACTCAATTTTCCTATATTGTATAATACTTGGTGAATTTAATCTCTCTTCTAATACCACTTGCCTAATTCTATGTAAAAATCCCTTCTTTTAATGCATCATTCCACTAACCTGAACATATTAATTTCTGATGCCATCGAAATCTTGAAGATGTGATAGAAAAAAAGGGTTCTATGATTACCTTCTGTACATTCTAAGATTGACTCTACATCAAGTAATTTTTTATATCATCAGCACTTTTCAACATTTTCTTATTCCTGAAAGAAATGAGTTGTATTAATTGAAATGTTAATAAATATACACATCCATACTTTGTGTATGAAAGACAATCCCTAGTTAAGAACAGCATTAACACAGTATGGTATCTACTGATAACCATAATATATCACCACTTATAAAGTATATTTATGTGTAAGTGACTAGAAACATAAATCATATTGTGATTAACAATGGCCTTATTCAAATATCATAATTTATAATAATTAATAATGACTGAGCTCCTACTACATACCAGGCAGTGCTCCAGAGGTTTCACATGTATAAATTAATATATACTCACAGTATAACTCAGAGATAAGTTCTATTACTATCATTCCTATTTTACAGGTGTTAAAACTGATGCATGAGCAGAAAAAGTCATTTGTTCAAGGTCACACAACTGGCAAATTTGAACTAGATAACTTGACTCCACAGACTGAACTTGTTACCACTATGCCGTACATCCTTTCTAAGAACAAAGGGAAAATTCTAGAAGTAGTGTGGGAAAGACTCATCTTGAGATCAGAGTTGCTAGACATAGAGAAGGGGATAAAACTCAAAGTGATTCACTTTTCTTGCAAAACATGAATGAAATGACTCAATATTTTCATTAAATTCATTCAGTCCCTTAGGTATAATTTGGTTCAAAGGCCCTCACAGAATGATAGCACTGCCGACCACTTAAAAGAATCATGGAACATGCCAGGTGCAGTGGCTCACACCTGTAACCCCAACACTATGGAAGGCTGAAACAAGAGACCCCACCTCTACTAACAAAACAGAAAAATTAGCCAGGTGCCTATAGTCCCAGCTACTCAGGAGGCTGAGGTAGGAAGATTGCTTGAGCCCAGGACTTTGAGGTTGTAGTGAGCTATGATGATGCCACTGCACTCTACCTGAGGTGACAGAGCGAGACTCTGTCAAACTAAACTAAACTAAAATTAAATTAAAATTAAAATTAAAAAATAAAAAATCATGGAATAAATTTCAGTTTAGTAACAAAAAAGATGAGGCTCAGAGAAATGAAGAGTCTTGACAAAAAACACAATGACATTGAAGAGTTTATATTATCACACACCATCCCTAAAAAGTATCTTGACTCTAGTCCCCCACTTCTTTTATTTACCTTACTCATTGATGTTCCATAGACTCTTTGGCCATAATCAAGGACAGTGATTCTTCAGACAGAATAACAAGATAATAGTCCTTTATTGGTTTAGGATCATGCACAATATTTTAACATTAAATTACTTTCTAGTATTACCTCATCTTATATCATTATTCTTCTAGTCAAGATAATTTAGCCTAACTAAAGACAAGAGACCATCCTATGATTGGGAAACACAACTTAGGAGGGTCTTTAAAACATTATTTTTCCCCTCTCTCTGCTCTCACACAGATTCCTAACACTCATCCTTTAATCTTGTATGGCTCTCTGACCCAAGAGGTTCAGATATGACAGCTAAATTGTTGCAAATTCCAATTAATAATATCACCAGTATTGCTCTCTCCATTTATTTCATTCTTCAAGAAACATTTCTTAAGCAATATAAAAAATAACAAACAATGAAACAAAAAAAGCAAAAAAGTGAATTCAAATATCTCTTTAAATAAATCCACTGACTGTTCAGTAAAAAAAATTATTCAGTAAAGCAATTGCCAGAAAATTAGCCTAAAACTGAAATTAAAACAATCATAGGCACCACTTCATTGTGCCATATGTCGAGTAGGCTTTTAAAAACTTGGAATTTTAAAAATAAACCATTGGAAGTCTTATATAGTACTCAGAGTGAGAAAAGAACATTTTGTGGTATTATACATTTTTTTTTGGTTAAGTATGAGGTTGAAAATGAATATTCTTAGTCACTGAACTGATAGCACTTTATTTACAACATACTGTATTTAGCCTAGCAGGTCACAGCCATAATCTTTCGCTACTGACATCCTTGAAGAAAAATATTCAGTGCCAGGAAAAAATAATGATGAATGAAAATCCATGTGGTTATATTTTTCAAGTTTGTGCAAGTATTTCTTTAACAAGAATCCAAAAGCACATCACTAAAATTTTAAAATAGAAAAATATAGTGAAAATTCATTTGGGGGGACCTAAATTATGTTTTCAATCTAATGCCTACAATGTTTTAATTTTTAAATTTGGACAAATTTTGCTAAACTTTTGTGGCCTTAAATCATCTGTCTGTCCAAATAAGTTTTTAATACCATCTTTTCTTTGTAGCCTATAGATTTTATTTGTTTGTTTTGGTTTGTTTGGGTTTGTTTTATCTGTGAAGATACAAAGTAGTTGAGAACTGTGCCTTGGGAGTCATTTTTATGTGCATGAACAACTTTTAAATTAGAAGAAACAAGGCTATCATAATGAAGGAAAGGCAATACCCTCTATTTTTAAATGTTTTCTCTGGTTTTTAAGTTCGATCTATAGGACAGATTTTTATTGTGAAATTTTACCAATAATGTTGGGTTATTTCCATTTCACTGTTCTTACAAGAACCTATTCAGAACACTGGCTCCAAAGATACAAGGGTAAAGTACAGCTGAGGATCTGAGTTGGATCAGAAATGAATCCTACCTTAATAGCTTAGCAATTACAAGTGTGATGGAAAATTTAAAATTTTTGCTTTTTGAATTAGGTCCCATAATTTTTAAAAAGAGATTCTCAATGGGCCGGGCGCGGTGGCTCACGCCTGTAATCCTAGCACTCTGGGAGGCCGAGGCGGGTGGATAGCTCAAGGTCAGGAGTTCGAAACCAGCCTGACCAAGAGCGAGACCCCGTCTCTAAAAAAAAAAAAGAGATTCTCAAAAGGAGAATAGAGATAGCCAATTTAAAAAAAAAGCAGCAGCATAAGTGACCAATAAACATATGAAAATATTTATCATATTATTAGTAAAGAAACTCATATGCAAACAATAAACACTGGTACTTTCCACTGCAGTTGAAGCAATGGAAAAATTGGCACTCTTATGCATTCTTTATAGAAGTGTCATTTTCTGAACAAGAATAAATTAGCTACCTATTGCAGCTTAATAAACCACCCCCAACTTTACTAGCTTAAAACAATAAGCAGTTATGTGGCTCACTATCCTATAAGCACACCAAGATGTTCCACTAATTTGTGCTTGTATTTGTCACCTCTTTAGGGCCTCATCTGGAACAATCGTTCTGAATTAACTCAGATGCACATGGCTTGTTCACTAGGTGGAGGCGAGGTCCCAAGATAGTAATCAAAAGTGTGCAAGGATGCTAAGGTCTAGGCTCAGAACTAGCACTGTGCCATTTCCAGGGCATTATATTATGAAAATCAATTTGCAAAATCAATCCCAGATTCAAAAAGTAAGAGAATAGAATCCATTTATTCATAAGAGAAGAAACTGTTGCCATTTCAACAGTAAACCAAGTAATTTAAGCAATACATATCAGCATAAAAATTGTTCATAGTCTTAGATCCACAAATTCCATTTGTGCTAATTTATTTTAAGGGAATATATTTTATGTATATAAGTTATTTGTAGAAGGGTATTTATAGCAACATTGATTATTTAGCAAAATATTGGAAAATGTCCAATAGGATATTATTGCAATAAATTGTTACATCTTTTAATAAAAATTACTATAACTTTTATATTTATGACATGGAAAGATTCACATGGTTAATTATTAATAGAAGAAATTATAAAATATATGTATAGCATTATCCCTCAAATTATGTTAGCACATATACATATTTGTATAGAGAGCAAATTTTATAAAAATACATTTTAAAAAAGAAGCTAATTCAAAAAATTAATACTGACTGTCTAAAAAGGGTGAGGTTATGTTGGATTTTACTTTTTATAACTTGTTGTTCTTTAAATTTCTTTTATAATTCATTCATTTATCTATCCATTAATTCACATTTTTTTCCTTTGGTTTCTACAACAAAATCGACTCTATACTTGTAATCTTAAATCTTATGTTCTAGCTTTGAAAACAAAATAAATAAACATCCCCAGAAATAATTACATAAATACAAGCATCATATGTTCTAGAAATGAAAAGTACAGTCAGCAATGAGAGTAAGGAGCATACTTGCCATTCTTACAGGCAACTTGGACGGAGGTAGCAATTGTTTGGTCTTTTCAGTCACATAGTCTGTTAGTTTTTGTAGATGCACAGTTTGTGGTGTTTATCGTTGTATAACTTCAGTTTTTCTCTGATTTTTCTTTTCACACATTATTTAAAGCATGAAATATTTCTAACAGTATATTTTGAAATATTTTGAAAGTACATAAAAATACAACAGACACATATACCTACCACCTAGATTTAACAATTTAAATATATGTCCATATGTTCCTTTTTCATTAAGAAATAAAGTATTACAAATATCCTTAATATGTTGGATGCAAAAATATACATTTAAAGTATAAAAATTAGCTCAGGAAGCTAACACATTATCTTCAGGATTGCAGATAACATCCTGCATGTTTTTATACTTTCAGTTCATAACATGCATACTTATAATGATATATAGTATTGTTTGATGTATTTAGTTCATTTTTAAGTAGAATGAACAAACCTAAACCTTTTGCTTACTGATGCATTATTCAAAGAGTTTCATTTTTGAAATGTTTGTGACTCCCTTAAACAAGTGTGTACTTTTGACATATGTTTAGCAGAGCTAAACTGCAGATCTATATTGCCACCAGAGAAATACAAAACATTTGGCATTTTTGAAAGTGATCCTTTCTTGATATATTTCAGTATAATACATGTATTTACATGACTGTGATTCTGCATTTTATAATAATAGACTGTAAGACTAATGAATCTGAGAATAAGTTAAATATCTATTCACTTCCCAGCTTTACTGGAATGACTTTCTAATCTATTTTTTTTTTCCTTCTAGCTATTTTTCGAATTCATTGCCTGATTGCCTAAGATATAAAGAGGCATTTTGCCTAAATGAAGCAGGATCACTAAAACAAATGAAGCTAGACTTTGACTATGATATCCATTCTAGTGCTTAATCATTTATTCAGAGAAGATTACCTCTAAAGGGCCCTATTTCATCTCCTATCTCTCTCCAACAATGCCCGACCACATATTTTGGAAGCATTTTATTTTATTTGCATTTTAGTGAAAATAAACTTATATATAAGAAAGTTCACAAAGTTTCAAGTCTGTGTCAAGTGCTTTTTAAGTACTAAAACATGACCTAGCTCTATTCTCTAAGTCTCTCAACAAAATTTGAAAAATAGTTTTGCATAACTGATAAAACTGACATCACCTGCTTTTGCATAGGACAGAAAAAATATATATCCTCCAGGATAGTCAGGAACTACTGATGGATTTCACTGAAGAGTCTGTAGTAAGGGCACCTGAGAAAATGAACAAGTGAGGCCACACTTTCCTCAAGTCTGTTTCCTATTTGTTATCACTCATTAGCTATTTAATAGAAACTTCATTTTTCTGAGTCTTTTCCCTGAATTGTGTTATTGCAACCTTCATGGTCTCAGAAGAAAATGCAAATAACTAAAGCATTCTTTTGAAGATAATTTAATGAAGAGACTAGTTACAAATATGTAAGGAAAAGGAAGCAGTAAGGAATATTGAAGAATGATGGGGCAAGTAAAAGTAGAAGCAAGTGAATGGAGCTGTGGACATCACATTCCAGCCTCAGGCTCCCAGATCAGGGCAAGCCTGTGGGAGCAGTTCTGCTACAGTCTCACCAATGGTATTCTGGGGTCTCAATGAATGTGCATAGATTATATGCAACTTGTTGGCATTTTGAAGAAAATACGGAAGCCTGAAAATGCCCAACAAGTCAGAAGAAGAGAAGTCATCTCTGGCACAAATACAGAGGATCTTTGTGTGAGAAGTTATATGTCTACCAGACCATGCAAGGGATATCAGTCCACAACACTGGCAGTCCAGAGTCTATAGCGAAGACCTGCCAAGCTTTTTTCCTCATAATACATATATCATAAAATGTGCTCATCTGCTCTGTAAAAATACCCTCCTCCTATGGCAGACAGTAAGATAAATCTTTGTTTGTATTAATTCTGCTGCCATTAAGCCAGAATGCAAGATATCTTTAAATTCTTAACCTTATATGTTGTGCTTCTGACCAAACACCTCCCTTTCCCTCTCTCTCTCTCTCTTTCTCTCTCTCTCTCTGTCTGAAATAAACATAAGTTACCGTGTAAAAAAAATCCATAAATAAAGTCTTAGGCCTAAAACAATAGTAAAAGCAACATTAGGAACATGATGAGACCTAAAGCCATAGAAGTTTCTAGAAAGAGCTATAATTTCAGAGAATTAAACCAGAGCCAGAGTGCCAAGGCATAAAGGGGGGTAGGAGAAGAAATAACCCAACCTCTCTTCTTCTCATCTGCTCTTCCGTTGGCCAAATTAAACAAGAAGGAAGAGTGCAAAGAAGCCCTGGAGCTACATCTGTAGGCTCAGCCCTGAGGCACAGAAGTAGGACAGAGAGCTTATGGGAGGAGGAGAGGTAGACAGAGAATAACCAATTAAGTTACTAAAATTGTTGCCATTTGTAAATCAAACCATATTGTAAAGTCAAAGGGTAATTGCCAACTTAAAGAAATCCAGGGGTGAATCTCCATTTTAGGCAAAATTCTAATTATCTTATTTTTAAAATATTTATATCAATATGCAAAATATTTGCACTTATAAACATCATATAAGAAAAAATAATTTCTTTTCGGAAAAAGAAATTTTTGTTTTTCAAAAAAGACTTTTTAAAAAACATTGGCTTTGGCCGGGCGTGGTGGCTCATGCCTGTAATCCTAGCACTCAGGGAGGCCGAGGCAGGCGGATCGCTCAAGGTCAGGAGTTTGAAACCAGCCTGAGTGAGACCCCGTCTCTACTAAAAATAGAAAGAAATTAATTGACCAGCTAAAAATATATACCGTAAAAATTAGCCGGGCATGGTGGCGCATGCCTGTAGTCCCAGCTACTTGGGAGGCTGAGGCAGCAGGATCACTTGAGCCCAGGAGTTTGAGGTTGCTGTGAGCTAGGCTGACGCCACGGCACTCACTCTAGCCTGGGCAACAAAGTGAGACTCTGTTTCAAAAAAAAAAAAAAAAAAATTGGCTTTAATTTCTTTATCTGAAAATGATTAAATCTTAAGTGACTACTACATGTTATTATAGAGCCACTGTCCTGATTTTATAATAGTTAATGATCCCCATATTAGCTATATATCTTTACTCAGGGTAGAGCATATTTTTTTAAAGTTTTATGCAATATTTAAAGCCATATACAATGCTATGTAACTGAGTGGCTAAAGTAGATTTTTCTTATTTATTTATCTTTTTGCTCTGTGGCTCTTTTTAATTATTGAGGTATAATTTACATATAGTAAAGGGTAAAATATTAAGCACTATAAAATTATATATATATGCACACATACATATAAATATATATATATATAACCATATACCTACTACCAGATAAAAATATAGAACATACCTGAGGATTTGACTCAAGAATCTATCAGCCCTGTTTATAAGAAAGTCATGTAAATGAGCTGCTCATTAGAGGTTTAGGAAAATGTCTCTTGGGCCTACTTATCCTTCTTCCTGCCTATTTAATATAGTCAACCTCTCTACTTAGACATAGCACTCAATATCTGGTTCACATCCCAACATTATGAACCGACACAGTTGGAAGGAAAGAAAAAGAAGAATTACCATTTGGCAACCATCATAATATAATAATAATTAATTCAGGCCTAAAACAACAACAGATATTAAAGAGTGAAAGTGCAATGAGGAATGGGATAGTTATCTTGCTTCAAAGTGTTTATTAATTACACAAGATATTTATTAATTACACAAAAAATAGTAACTTACAATGCAGAAACTCCAAACTGATCAAAGCTAACGTCATCAGTAATTCTTCCTGATAGGATGAACTAAGGGAGTAATTTTGTGGGATTCCTGTCAAAATTGGATAACATGAATTAAATCGTGAGGAAACATCAGACAAACCTAAATTGATGGTCCTTCTACCAAATATCAGTCTAGTACTCTTCAAATATGCCAATGCCATTAAAGACAAAGAAAGATGGAGGAAAGATGGTTTTGGAATAAAGGAGAATAAAGAGACATGATGCCTGATTGCAATGCATGATGTGGAGTTTTCTTTCATTGTAAAGGATGATATTGAGACATTTAAAAACCTCTGAATCTGTATCGTTAATTCCATGATTTTAATTATGATTGTGTGGTTATGTAAGGAAATATTCTTGTTTGTAGGAAAAACACACTGAATTATACCACATAAAGAAATATGAACTGTTCTGCACAAAGTGATGTGAATTGTATAACACCAATGATATAAAGATAGATATGAAGCAAATCTGAACATTTAGAGAATCTAGATAAAAGGAGTATAGGAATTCTTTGCACTCTTCTTGAAAATTTTCTGAAATTATTTCAAAATAAAAAGTTAAATAGCAGGGACCAAAGAGGGAGAGACTAAGCTAGGCAAAGAAGACTTATCACAGAACAGAAAAACCTAGCCCTAGTCCTAAAACGAACCAAAGAAGATGTAATGAAGTTATTGATGAGGAGTTAGAGATGTTCATTCCTCCTCTCACAAGGCAGAGGTAAATTCCTCTATTTGAGCAAAACCAAGGAAAGGGGAATATCTTAGTATAGAATGACTGGGAGAACTTATGAAGGCATGTCCACTCATACATAGTACACCATACCCTCTGCCATACTAGCTGTAAAATAGCTGCCCCTGAAAGGACAAGGCTTGCTGCCATAACGGGTGCTCTCCGTAAGCAATGAGGACTGAGGACTGCTGAGCAGAAAGCACCCCAGTGCCTCACCACTACATGAAACCCTTGTAGAGGAATCCTCAAGAATGGCTGATATTAACATTTCCAGCAGTCTAGCAAAACAAGAGGTTTGAGTCACATTTAGGTTGTTTTGAAGAAAATAGAGAGTTCTAATTTCTCCACATCCTCATCAACACTTGTTGCCTTTTTCTTATAGAATAATAGCCATCCTAACAGGTGTAAGGTGCTATCTCATTGTGGTTTTGATTTGCATTTCCCTAATGATTAGTGACATTGAGCATCTTCTCATACACCTGTCCCAGTTGTATGTCTTCTTTGGAGAAATGTTTATTCAAGTACTTAGTTCATTTTTTAATCAGGTTACTAGGTGTTATGGGACATTGATTAGTAGGAGTTTTTAAAATATGTTTTTGAAATTAAACTCTTATCATGTACACAGTTTTCAAGTATTTTATCTCATTCCATATTGTCTTTTCATTCTGTTGACTGTTTCCTTTGCCACATGTTGGGCAGGATGTAGAAAAATTGAAACCCTTCTATGGTGTTGGTGGGAATGCAAAATGGTGCAGCTGCTATAAAAAACAATATGGATTTTCCTCAAAAAATTAAAAATAAAACAACCATATGATCTAGCCATCCTGGTTCTTGTTATATATACAAAGGAATCAAAACCAGGACATCAAAGAGATAAAAATGCATTCCCATGTTTATTGCAGCATTATTCACAATAGCCAAGATATGGAAATAACATAAATGTTTATCAACAGATTAATGGATAAATAAAATGCAGTATATACATATAATGGAATATTATTCAGCCTTAAAAAAGAAAGACATTCTACAACATGCAATATCATGGGTGAACCAGGAGGACATTATGCTAAACCAAATAAGCTAGTCACAGAGAAACAAATAATGTGTGATTCCACTTATATGAGGTCTCAAAAATAGTCTAACTTATATAATCAAAGAGTAGAATGGTGGTTGCCAGGGGCTGGGTGTGGGGAGAATATAGAAAGTTGTGAATCAACTGGTATAAAGTTTCAGTTATGCAAGATGAGTAAGTTCTGGAGATCTGTACAACCTTATTTCTATATTTAACAATACTGAATTGTACATTTAAAAATCTCCCAAAAAGGTAGATCTCATGCTAAGTGTTCTTAAAACAATAAAATAAAAATAAATGTAAAAGACTCTATTTACAGCTAAAAACGGAAAAGAAAAGAAAGACGTGTAATACATTTTGGGCTTAGTTTCTGTGATGAATTAAGGACACTTTCAACTTCTTTATGACTCTCCTGTAAGAAAGAGAGGTCTGTATTTTTATTTTTCCTCACTGATTCTGAAATGTACCCATAAATGCATTGACCAGTGAAATATTGGTAGTACAGTACCAGCTTTTCACCTAGACTTTAAGAGACTTGGCAGTTTGCATTGCTCCTCTTAGAATGCTTGTTTTGCAAGCAGTGTAAAAGGTGCTTTAAGAAACCTGACTACCTGCTAGAGAAACTAGGTACAGGGGCCATGCAGAGAGAGAAAGAATCTGAGATGACATGGGAAAAGAGGTCTGAACAGCTCCTCTGCACCAACTGAAACCAGCCTTTTAGTTCTCCCCTCCCAAGGTGCCAGACATGTGAGTGGGTCATCTTGAATATTCCAGCCTAGTGGAGCCCCCAGATAGCTGCAGTCCTAGTTGCCATCATGTAAAATCTGGTGAGCCCAGTCAACCTTCAGAATCACAAGAGGTTGTAAATTGGTTAGTGTTTTAAACCACTAAGTTTAGGGTAGATTTTAATGAAGCAGCAAATAAGAAAAACAGACTCATATTCACTCAGATGCATAATTATTTCTTTCACTGAATGAGTATTTTATTAAGAATTTTTTAAGGACCCTAATGCTTACTAGCTCCTTGCTAGTGATTTCTGTCTAGTTGGAAAACAAACATCAAATATGTGAGAACATAACACACCTATGATGTATGTAACTAGAGTGAGATGTATGATAGGACCAGAGGAGTTTGGACTCAGGCATGTTGGTCAAGGCAGTGAGGATTAAGCTGAGATCAAGCAGTAGTAGTAACTTGACATGGGAGTAGCAGCCACCTGGGGGAGTCATTATAGCAGTACAGAGCATGGCACCTGAGGATTGAGAGGTGACTGTGGCTGGGGCCCATCATAATGTGCAACATTTGGTCAGGTGAGGCCAGAGTCAGACTGGAACCAGAACTTAACTAAATTGTAAACATATGGAGAGGAACTGTCTTATTTTCCTTGTATTTTTACCACATTTTCTAGTACATTTTCTGACATGTAATAGGTGCTCAATAAATGCTAAATGTTTCCAGGAAGAAGGGAAGTGAGGAAGGAAGGGAAAAGGGTTGGAAGAAGGAAGGACTACATTGTCCTTTGCACTGGCTTTACCCTTTTTACACAAGTGTACTCTCTCATCCAGTGGTTCTCACATTTTGCTGCATATTAAAGTAACCTCTGATTTCAAAAAAGTCCTCATAGCCACGCTGGACCCCATATCGAATACATTAGAACTTCTTGAGTGAGACTCAGACATCAAAGGTGATTCCAATGTGCAGCCAAGTTTGGGGAGTGGTGTTCCATCCCATTGGTCTGGGCTCCTCTGTGGTGAAGTGGGGAATGGCGCTCCCTGACTTATTTTCTACATAGAACTTGCAGTTTTAAAAGTTAGAAAATTAATTCCGGTCCTAACGCACCAGGTATTCATAAGAAATGAGAAATAAAATACCAGGTCTAAGTATCATTAGATAATGCTGAAAATAAAAGATCTAAGCTGAAAAAATATGTCTTCATGCCTGTGTGCTATTGAATTATGTAAAGAGACTATGTAGCTGTTATTTACTGAAATACTCACTCAGTAGAATATACTGAATAAATATTCTAGAAAAAAGAGCAAATCTATTTTAATGACTACTACATCATGAACTGTTCAATGCAAAAGTATGTTTGATCATAGCTCTCAGCACCAGCCCAGAACAAAAATGTAATTAGTATTCCAATTGATGGCTGTATTGTTGCCAATGAATTAGCAATGCCACAAATGGACACACTGTTATCAATAATTTATAAAAGACAATTTTGATGTATATGCTGAGTAACCTTCATTTTTCTCCTAACTGTTGCTTATTCTGAAGCGTTCTATGAAAAGTGATTCTGCATAACTTCACTAATTTCATGAGGAATGGGGAACTTTTGCATGAGGATTAGAATATAAGAATATCTCATTATGTTTTGTCCCTCTCTGCATTGTGAATTTATATATATGTGTGTGTGTATATATAAATATGTAAATTTTAGGTTTGCTGTTTTTGAAGACATGAAAATGTTATTAGTTCCCTCATTTTATTATCTTGAGACAGTCTTGCTCTGTCTCCCCGATAGAGTGCAGTGGCATCCTCATAGCTCACTGCAACCTCAAACTCCTGGGGCTCAAGAGATCCTCCTGCCTCAGCCTCTTTAGTAGATGGGACTACAGGCATGCAGCACCATGCCTGTCTATTTTTCTGGTATTTTTTTTTTAGTAGAGATGGGATCTCACTCTTGCTCACGCTGGTCTTAAACTCCTGACCTCAAGCGATCTTCCTGCCTCTGCCTCCCAGAGTATTAGGATTACAGGAGTGAGACACTGCATCCAACCAAATCACCTCTTAATTGAAGCCCTGTGTTCTAATAAAAAAACAGTTTCTATAGAAGAAATTTGCCTATTTCTTAAAGCTCTAGTACTCATGGCAAGACAGGCCCTTTACCTTGGCTGGTAGGCTATGCCTTCATTATTTCCTTTAATCCAGGATATCATGTTTTCTTCATCGTTGCATTATATGTAGTTAACTACAGAACAGTCTTCAATGGAGTTTCATATCCACATAAGCTTAACCCTAGAGTTGTGTCCAACTCCTTACTACTGACTAGATGTAGGCCTATACTCTTCTCTTTGTGTCATGGGTTGGAAACAGACACTTGCATGGCATTTGTTGCCTGTAGCATTAGTGTCTTTCCAATTAACTCTGCTTTCCCTAGTATCTCAGTGCTATTCCCCTCTCTCCACATTCCCCAGCATAGCTCATGATCATCATATGAACCTTTAGCAGGATTCAGTTCTGTGTCTTGGATGGCTAGATGTTGATATGCATCATTAATTAATCTTCAAACAAATCTGTGGGATGGGCACTATTATTCTAATTTTTAAAATGTGGAAGCATTCCCACTTAGAACTGGAACAAGGCAAGGTTGCCCACTATCTCCACTTCTATTCAACATAGTGCTGGAAGTCTTTGCTACAGCAATCAGACAAGAGAGCGTAATTAAGGGTGTCCAAATGGGAGCAGAAGAGATCAAACTCTCACTCTTTGCTGATGATATAATATTATATTTAGAAAATCCCAAGGATTCAACCAAGAAATTCCTGGAATTGATAAATGAATTTAGTAAAGTCTCAGGATAAAAAATCAATACACACAAATAAGAGGCATTCCTATACGCCAGTAACAGTCAAATTGAGAACAAAATCAAAGACTCAATACCCTTCAAAATAGCAACAAAGAAAATAAAGTACCTAG
>VBSM01003204.1:30425362-30461042 GCA_008086735.1 Cheirogaleus medius | reverse complement strand
ACTATGAAACACTGAGGAAGGAAATAGCAGAGGACGTAAACAGATGGAAACCCACAACATGCTCGTGGGTCGGCAGAATCAACATTGTTAAAATGTCTGTACTACCCAAACTGATCTACAGATTCAATCCAATCCCTATTAAAATCCCAACATAATTTTTCACAGATATAGAAAAAACTAATTTTACGCTTCATATGGAACCAGAGAAGACCCTGTATATCAAAAGCAATTCTAGGCAATAAAAACTAAATGGGATGTATCAATATGCCAGATTTCAAACTATACTACAAAGCTGTAGTAATTAAATCAGCTTGGTAATAGCACAAAAATGGGGACATTGACCAGTGGAAAGGAACCGAGAAACCAGATATAAAACCATCCTCATATAGCCATCTAATCTTCCACAAAGCAGACAAAAACATTCACTGGGGAAAAGAATCCTTATTCAATAAATTGTGCTTGGAAAACTTGGCCTAGGCAAAGAATTTATGAAGAAGACCCCAAAGGCAATCACAGCAGCAACAAAAATAAATAAATGGGACCTGATCAAACTAAAAAGCTTCTGCACAGCCAAAGAAACTGTCATGAAAGCAAACAGACAACCTACTGAATGGGAGAAAATTTTCGCATGCTACAGATTTGATAAGAGGGTGATAACTTGAATCTAGAACTCAGGAAAATCAGCAAGAAAAAATCAAACAACCCTATCAAAAAGTGGGCAATGGACATGAACAGAAACTTTTCAAAAGAAGACAGAATAATGGCCAACAAACATGAAAAAATTCTCAACATCTCTAATTATCAAGGAAATGTAAATCAAAACTGCAGTGAGATATCACTTATCTCCAGAATGAATGGCCTTTATCAAAAAGTCCCCAAACAGTAAATGTTGGCATGGATGCAGAGATACAGGAACACTCCTACATTGCTGGTGGGACTGCAAACTAGTTCAATCTCTGTGAAAAGCAATATGGAGACACTTTAAAGCGATACAAGTTGATCTACCATTTGATCCAGCAATCCCACTACTGGGCATCTACCCAAAAAATCAAATGACACTGTACAAAAATGACACCTGCACTCGAATGTTTATAGCAGCACAATTCACAGTTGCAAAGTTGCAGAAACAACCCAAGTGCCTATCAATACATGAGTGGATTAATAAAATGTGGTATATTTATACCATGGAGTACTATTCAGCTCTAAGAAACAATGGTGATATAGCACATCTTGTATTTTCCTGGATAGAGCTGGAACCCATTCTACTAAGTGAAGTATCCCAAGAATGGAAAAACAAGC
The DNA here is from genome assembly GCA_008086735.1 of Cheirogaleus medius. Lineage (NCBI taxonomy): Eukaryota > Metazoa > Chordata > Mammalia > Primates > Cheirogaleidae > Cheirogaleus > Cheirogaleus medius. The sequence continues at coordinate 30,459,743 of VBSM01003204.1, read as the reverse complement.
ACCACATGTACTCACCAGCAAATTGGTATTAACGGATCAGCACCTAAGTGGACATATAGGAATAACATTTATCGGGTGTTAGGCAGGTGGGAGGGGGTAGGAGGGGACGGGTATATACATACATAATGAATGAGATGTGCACCGTCTGGGGGATGGTCATGCTTGAATCTCTGAATATAGGGGGGATGGGAAGAAGGGCATTATACCTAATCTTAACATTTGTACCCCCATAATATGCTGAAATAAAAAAGAAAAAAATGTGGAAGCAAACAGAGATTCTTCATGACTTATATAAATTCCCTGAGCCAGAAAAGCACATAAATACCAAGAATCCAGAACTTCCAACCATAAGTCCAGTGTTATTTAATTGCATCCCATTAGAGGGGATCTGATTTTACTCAGTTAAGGAAGTATTGTCTCCAACATTCATTTTAAAGGGTTAAAAACTTGGTTTTAGAAGTCTCCATCACTTAGAGTGATGTTATTCTCATTTCTAGATATTCATTGACATTCTCTTGTAAAGAGGAAGTTTAACCCTGTTAACCAAAAATGCAATGCACCTTTTCCTTGCTATTGTATTGCTGCTTTATGGCAATCTTTTTCTGGACATTTTCTTTATCAGATTTTTTCATTGTCTTTGTTAATCTACTAAAAGCATGGACTCAGAAGTCAGTGAGACCAAATTCAAGTTTCACTACATCCTGCTTCAGTGACCTTAATCAAGGCCTCTTTAACCTCTTGTCTTATTAATGTTTTCATTTGTAATCTAGAGTTAAAACTGGAGCCCAGTTCTTTGATTGGTAAAGAGTGATAGAAATGATAATATTTAGGTTAGTGCAAAAATAATGGCAGTTCTGGCATTGTTGAAATTTTCTGTTTGATATTGGAATACATTCTTAAATAAATGTGGTTATGTTATACATGATTTTAATGCACATTTCTCATAAGTTTTCTTGCTAATGACTTATTACTTGCTGTTTATTTTATATTTATTTTAGACTATGGAAATGATTTTAGACAAAAAGTAAATTTGAGCAATTTTCTTATTCGAGTTCAAAATGGGTTGTTAAGCAGTGGAGACAACTCGCAACATCAGCAATGCATTTGGCCCAGGAACTGCTAACAAACATACAGTGCAGTGGTGGTTCAAGAAGTTTTGCAAAGGAGATGAGAGCCTTGAAGATGAGGAGCACAGTGGCCAGCCATTGGAAGTTGACAGTGACCAACTGAGCGCATTCTTCTAAGCTGATCCTCTTACAACTACAGGAGAAGTCGCCGAAGAACTCAACGTGAACTCCACGTCGTCAACCATTCTACCTATGGTCGTTCAACATTTGAAGCAAATTGGAAAGGTGAAAAAGCTTGATTAAGTGGGTGCCTCATAAGCTGACCAAAAATCAAAAACATTGTCATTTTGAAGTGTCATCTTCTTTTCTTGTATGCAATAGCAAAGAACCATTTCTCAATTGGATTGTGACGTGAGAGGAAAAGTGGACTTTATATGACAACCAGCAATGACCAGCTTAGTGGTTGGACTGAGAAGAAGCTCCAAAGCATTTCCCAAAGCCAAACTTGCATGAAAAAAAGGTCATGGTCACTGTTTGGTGGTCTACTGCTGGTCTGACCCACTATAGCTTTCTGAATCCTGGTGAAACCATTACATCTGAGAAGTATGCTCAGCAAATTGATGAGATGCACGGAAAACTGCAATGCCTGCAGCTGGCACTAGTCAACAGAAAGGGCCCAATTCTTCTTGATGACAAGGCCCAACCATACATCGCACAACCAACACTTCAAAAGTTGAACAAATTAGGCCATGGAGTTTTGCTTCATCCACCATATTCACCTGACCTCTCGCCAAATGACTGGCACTTCTTCAAGCATCTCAACATCTTTTTGCAGGTAAAATGCTTTCACAGCCAGCAGGATGCATAAAATGCTTTCCAAGAGTTCGTTGATCCTGAAGCATAGATTTTTATGGTACAGGAATAAACAAATTTATTTCTCATTGGCAAAAATATGTTGATTGTAATGGTTCCTATTTTGATGAATAAAGACATGTTTGAGCCTAGTTATAATGATTTAAAATTCACAATCTAAAACCACAATTACTTTTTCACCAACCTAATATATATAAGGAATTTGTTGAAGTGAAAAATAATAATAATAATAGTAGTAGTAGTATAGTGGTAGCATTAGTTAGAAGAGTTAAACCTTTATTAAATGGGCTTTTGACAAATTTGTTTTCAAAAAATTGACATAACACTTTACCTTGCTAACTTTAACTGAAAACTATCACAGTATAATTTCATATTCATGTTCTCTCTCTCTTTTCCCTTCTTTATCCTAGTTTCTCTAGAGCAAGAACCATATACTTCTCCTCTTTATATCGACCACAAACAGGACTGAGTATAAAATCAGTTAAGTAAATAACCCATAACTATTGAATAACCCAAACCCTAAATCAACAATCTCCTTGCCTCAGGGCCCCACGTCAAGCCAGCAGTATCTTTTCCTGACATATCACTAATAGCTCCTAAATAAGCTGCCTTTTCTTTAACTTCTCTCCATCTTAGATCCATATACTGTCCCACTAACAGAACATTTTAAAACATAAGTTCTGTTTGTATTAATACCACTAAAAAATCATTTGAGGCTTTCTACCAGCTACCATATAAATTACATTCTCCCTGTAAAAACTTTTATCACACTACTTTCCTGACAGTTTTTATTTCAGCAATATGAAAAGTTTTGTTTGTTTGGTTGCTTATACATTGAATTCATCCTTTCCTCTTGGTTATTATTCTGATGCTCAATTCATCTCTCATTTGATTTTGCTTACCCTACTTATATAAATATTTTATTTCACAATATACCTTCCATTACTTTTCGACTTCTCCTGTCAGGTTAGATGTCCCCTTCTACATGTATCAATTACACCTTCTACTTGCCCTTTCATTTCACTTATTACACTTTCATTACAAGTTCAATGTCTCCCTTCTCAATCAGTCTGTAAAGGTTTTGCCCCCACAGGAGCAAAACCTCAATTTTCCCTATTTATCAGAGTACCTCAAAGTCCAATAAAATGCTAGGCATTTAATAGAAACCCAGGAAATTAGTTTATGAATGAATAAATGAAGAAATAGATGAATAAATGCCCATTGAGGGTATTAGAACCAATTTATGTTTGAAATTTGGCAGACCTCTCAGAAAAGTTCAATTCTGCCCAAAGGTTCCCTTCCTAGAATAAATCCAGAGGGAGAGAAAGGGAAGGAAGCTGGTACTTCCAGCTTTGACCATAGTCTAAAAACTTCTCTTGCATGGAACTCTTAGAATCACTCACTTGTGGACTACTGTCCTGGCAGTGCCTATCACAGTACACAGTTGGTTTGCAGACATCGGGGACAATATATTTCTTGAAAAACAGTCCCCAGGCCTGAATAATTTGTGTTCTAAGATCTGTGATTGTCTTGCTATATTCTGTGACACTGATTTAATGAGTGTTTTTTTTTCTTGGCATCATCATAAGTAAATGCATATTAGACATAAAGCCACCTGATTTTACCTCTTCTTATATTTTAGCATGTTCTTGATGATTTTTACACCTCAAGTTATGGCTCAACACCAAAAATGGAAGTAAGAAAAATGAAAGAGAAAATGACAGGTAATCAAAGGTAAACTTTTTGTCATGACGATAACAATAAAGGTAGTAGAAGTGTAGTGATAATTGTAGAAGAAACTTATATTTGTAAAGTATATGCTATAGATCATTTATTTTGTTAAATTTTATGTATCTTAGTTAAATTTTACAATGCCCTTATGAAACTCTTCTATTTTCCCTACTGTACAGATAAAGAAACAGGTTAGAAGGATTAAGAGACCACACAACAAACAGATCATTACTTATGGCTAATAGGTACTTGAGCTGAGATCTTTTTGTTCAGATGTAAGATCAACACTTCATTACTGGCTGGGGCTAATGGCTCTAGTTCCAGGTCCTAGTTATGCAGAACATGTAGCTCCATTTTTGGCAAGGAATCACTTCATTTGCTTCATCTCCTTAGGAAGCCTGCAGGCAAGTTAAATGAATGCAATCTCACACTGACTCCCTTATCAAAAATAAGCCCAGTCAGGATCTATGATATACACTCCAAATTGGATACATAACAATACCATTTTGCACAATAATAAGGGCATTCACTATAGAGTATATAAGAGTATATTTACAAATAACTGCCTAATATCAAACAAAATTACAGCATTTTGTCTCCCCAATCCCACAGAGAACACTGACAACTACCTAGATATAAGTGCTTTATGTTAGCACAAAAGGCAATAGTTAGTTTTGTTCTTTAAAAGTATCCCTAGATACATCATCTTTTAAATGACTGTCAGTATTTCTGGTATTTTTTATTTTCAATTGCATTTATTTACAAGCCATTGAATAAAACTAGAGATCAAATCATTATAATGACATTTTTCTGTTTTCTTTCAACAAAAATGAAACAAAATAAAACACAAAACAATATCTTAACTACAGTACAAGAAATATCTGATGTTAAGAGCATAGCACTCATTTTTGGTTAATAATGATTTCTAAAACCTTGCATGCTAATACATTTTCCCAAGATTTTAAAGGAATTGCTTTAGTCACATTGATTAGTGAGTCTGAAAGCATGTAAAAACAATTCTCATCCTTTGCAAAGAAAAGACACTCATCATCATGCTAAACTGTGAGAACTGTTTAGTACTGGGTTCCTCTCTCACTTCCTTTGAAGGACATGAGCTCTACACATGGGTTTGAATCAAGTCTTCCCCAGGGAAAATGCAGATGGGAGGTCCTGCCTAGTACTGACAGAGACAGCTTCTAGAAAGATGGGCTGTTTTCAGAGATTCTCAGAAAGCATAATTCTTCAAATCAAAGTTGTACCAAATTGATATGTGTGTTTTTTGCTCTTTTTTAATTTTATTCACATTATTCAATACTCACTATATATCATGTAAGTGTTTTAAATAGGTCATCTAATTTTAACTTCCCTATAAGTACATGAAATTAAATAAATTTCCTAGAAAGAGTAGTGGGCAGAGGATTTAAGCTCTGATCCTATAACTGCAGGGCTTCTCGTCTTCTGCTATGCTCTTCTGTGTCCCAGAGCAAGACATATGAGTTGCACTCGTGACTACTACACCCTTAGCATCATAGGTCCAAATTATAAAGCAACAGTCATATAAAAAAAAGTTACTTAAATCTGACCTGAAATCTGACTGCCCCCAATAGGTCACTCATTTGTTATAATATTGAACATCTATTAATTGGCATCCAATGGCAGTGTTTCCCGACATAGCCATCTTGACATGTTAAGAGATAACCAATTCCAAACATATCTGATTGGAGTTCCCAACTCATTTTTAATTATTTTTCCTTTGGATATAAGAATGTATCTGACAGAAGCATAAATCTAATCCAAACCAGCTGGTTCTAAATCACAGAAGCAGATATCTTGCCCTATTTTTCAGAATAATGTTAGTGTTGATGTGGTTTGGATATTTGAAGAAGAGTGGTAAGAAATGAGATGGAACACTGAACCAGAATGTGCAACAATGCTAAGGAAATGGCCAAGACACGCTTAAGACAAGGATGTCCCAAGAAATTTACCTATAGAAAAGCGAATATTGAAAGCCCTGGAGTATGGATAGTGAAAAAAGAGCTTTGCCTAAAAAAGTGATCAAAGAGGTGGCAGACTTTCAGTGGACCTACAAACTTATTTCCTGATGGGCTTAATGCTACTTACTCAAGCCACAGTGCCATGCATAGTACTTCTACTAAGAATTCAGTAAATTTTATGGGGATGAAACCACCAGTTTAGTACAAAATACTTCACAAGCACAGGTTATCAGGTTCACAAACAGAAAAAAAAAAGAATTTATGTGTGTTTTCATACATAAATGGAAACAAACTGCATGGATAAATGTATTGAGAGGGGAAAACTAAATCCAAACTTATATTTAAATGGTTCCCTTTAATGTCTAGGAAAGAAATACTTATCTTCAGTAGAATAGAAAAAAGCTTGTTTGACTGCACAGCTTGTTCAATTCAGTTCTGCTTTCTGGAAACATTTACTATGGGAGAAAGGTTAATAAGCTCCCCTGGTAGTAGTCAGGGCATACACACTAGAGTGGAGAAAGAATGAATTCTAATTTCCACCCAATCTGTTTTTTTCTTTTTACTCTAATGAAACATGCCAAGTGTTCCTATTATGGTAATTTACCATAATATATATGGTGAGATGACCCTGACACCAGGCAAGGCAATGAATGTGTATGTTTTTCAAATAATTGAAAAACAGACACTGAAATATTTTCTTTAGAAATGGACCATTAGATTGTCTACACAGCATCCTGACTAGTGGAACACTTAAGGAACAATGCCACCTGTATTTATATATTTCTGGACAGGTACCACTGACAGTATAAACTCATTTTATGGGAATGCTAAAACAGCTGCAGGAAAGAGATAAAGACATTTTATCATTTTAATTTGCTATCACCTAAACATAACGGCAGTGGAGCAAAATTGCCTGAGATTATTGAAAATAATCTGTCATCAGAACTGATGGTATTTACCAAAGCACTTTCACTAGCAAACTTCAGTCTGTTCTGAGGTTTGAAAAATAAAAATCTACTTCATGATATGTGAAAATGCCCTTAGTTCTACCTGTATTAATAAATAACATCAACTACAACTAAACTGATTTTTGATAAAGAACAGTTACTCTTCTGAATAACAATTATCCTGGAAAAGTAGATCAGAAGAAAGTATATGCAGACTATTTGATTTAATATAATTACTGTTCAAAGTCATTTATACCTAGGTTTAAAAAGCATCTTTATTCTTTTTCACCAAAAATAATCACTATTTATGCAGTTCTTAGCATTTGTTAAAAGCTAATAATCTTAATAAACTCAATTAAGAGAAAAATTTATTCCCAGGGCCTTATTATAAGTTTCAAGCCAGGTCATTTTTATGTTGGATTTCATACCAAACAAATATCCTTAAGGGATCAAAGAAAGACTATTAGTTGTGGTGGCAACATACAAATTAGTTTAAGTCTATCAGGGGTTTATGCTGGATATGACATAGGGAGATTATTGGTTTGTCTTTTCCATTGGGAAAGGACCTTTGCTGACATAAACCTAAGGACCTAAGACATAGTCCTGTTTCATGCCCATTTAAAAAGCTGTCACTCTCCTGTAACCATGTTACCCTACTCTTTCAGGGCTATGTTATTGTTTCTTCCTTGGAATACCAACAGTACCTATTGTTTGTACAAATCAAACTTTTCATCATAGTGTATTTTCATAGTCATAGAACTGAACAAGATGTTCAGGAGAAGGGCAGCAGGAAATGACATTGTTGGGTAGTAAGTATGTGCCCAACATTGCTCATAGACAAAGAGCTAATATGGGCCCAGAATCTCTCCACCATTACATTGTTGTTTGTGTCATATGCCCAGAGAGGTTTGTAACCAATCTGAAATGAGGAATAAAGTTTTACACATGTCTCTTTACCTAGCACTACCTACTCAACTGTACTTAATATAAACTATTCAGTGGAGATTCACCTGTCAAGGAAAAGAAAAGGGAAAAGAAGGGAAGGAAAGGGAAGAGGAGGGGAAGGGAGGGGAGGGAAAAGCATAGCTTATAACTAAAATGTAGCTGAAAAGCGGTACTTGGAAAATTTGACTTTGTAAGCATTTTAGACTTAAAGGGATACTCAAAATCATCTAAATTAACTTTTTATTTTATTCTTAGTTAATAATTACTGTATCAAAATACTATTAAGTACATAGCCTAAAAGTCAAATTATAAATGTTATAACAAAATATTAATTTCCTTCCCCACCACCATTATCCAGTGGTTCTCAACCACGGATAAAGTGGCCACCCAAAAGACATTAGGCAATGTCCAGAGACATTTTTATAATAGTTGTCACAATTTAGGGGATGGGATTGCTACTGACATCTAGTAGGTAGGGCCAAGGGCATTGCTAAGCATCCAAAAGAACACAGGACAGACTCCCACAACAAATTTTAAATAATTCCAAGGTTGGGAAACCCTGCCACATACCCCTCCATAAAGGCAACTGCTATAAATTCAAATATACTACTTGAATTTCTATATTCAAATAGTCATGAATATATGACAAATTTTATATACATACCAAAAAAATATATACCAATACATCAAGAACTAAGTACTGAAAATCCTGTATTTCTATCTTTATCCCATTCTCAAAATAGCTAAAATATCTTCATTGACCATCCACCAAACAAAGCAAAACAAAACATCCACAGTAATCCCTGGGTGGTAAACATCTGGTCTCTCAAGATATCGCATCTTTCACTTACCATACCCAGTCAACCTAGCTAAACCTCTCATTTCTTCTATTTATTTCCAGTGTATCTGCCCTCTTTCAACTTATTATCATTTCTTAATTAAGCTACTGTTATCATATAATAGCAGGTTTATCTGTTTTCAATCTTAAACACTCTTTTTTCCTCATTTCTTGGTCACACTGGCACAAAGTTATCTTTCAATACACACATATATCACTGCTCTACTTAAATGCAATGCCTCCCTAATATCTACAGAACAAAGCCAAAGCAGTATATTACATCATATATAGTCCTCTACGATTGGTATTTCTTAATAGGTTTACAAGGGCACCTTTAGGAAACTTATGAAATCATTTTAGGATAGTCACAATGATTGGAAAGTGTTGACAGCATTGAGTAAGTGATAAGGAGGTTAGGTATGAAGGGCAGGCTTGTATAAGGAAGAATTGTGCATACCATACAAACTTTAATTGTCTCAGCCGACACTGACATAGGAGAACACCACATTCAAAATTGTCTGAGCCTAGAACTAGCTTCATATATCCTCAAAACAAAATATTTTAGATTATTTTTACATGCATTTAATTTTCTTGGAATGAAACAAGTAAATTGAGAAACAATATTTAGTTGTGTTCAGAATTTCATCAAGAGTTAATAACCATTTTTTTAAATCATATAACTTTGGCAATTCTTCTAATAGTATTCGAGTTGCCAGTACAACATGGGTATCAACCAGTATTAATAGCTTTTGCATTAAAAGTTGACTACAGATTAGTACAATTATCTGATTTCTTGATTAGGTTGTCTAGTATGGTCTTTCCCAATCATTTACTGATTTAGGCTGAGTTCTTTGCGAAATGGACTCCAAAATTCTGATATTTGAGTGCAAGAGGATTATTGGTGTTACTCTCAGAGACAACTCTAAGGGGTAAAAGGCAAGACTGGGCAAAGGGAGAAGTTGAACTGAACTGTGATGTTGTTGCAGCAGAGGATTCAACCTACTTTACTAGGAACTCTGGGGCTAGTAGCAGACGAAGGGGCTCACTTAAGGAAGGGGCTCCTTAAACCCAAATTGCCCATTGTCTCCTGTAGTCTAACTTGAATTAATTTTTATATACAGTATGATGTTATACATAAAGTTTTGTTTTGGTTTTTGGATATGGAGTTCCAAGTGTTTCCACATGATGTCATGAAAAACCGATTCTCCCCTGAATTGCCTTTGCATATTTTGCAAAAATCCATTGTTTTTACAAGTGTGAGTCTTTTTTGGCCTCTCTATCCTGTTACATTTATTTGTCTGCTTTTATACTCATATTATTTTGGTTACTTTAAAATAAGTCTTTTCTTTTAATAAGTCTTGAAACCAGGCAGCATTAATCCTTCAACTTTGTTCTTTTTCAAAGCTATTTAGTTGTTTTGGTGTTTTCTTTTAAATTTCTTTTACAGTTTAGAATAAGCTTGTCTATTTCCAAAATTTCCACTAGGATTCTGACTGATAATGCACTGAATCTACAAATAAATTTGGGGAGAACTTAATAATTTTCAGTCAGTCATTATATCCACGAATATAGTATATCTCTATTTTCTTAATTACTTAATTCACTTAAGTAATTACTTAATTCATAATTTCTGGAAGATTTATTCCTATGTATTTTATATATGCTTTCTCTTCTTGTTTGTTGCTAGTGTACAGAAATACAATTAATGTTGCATACTAATCACCCATTCCTGCAGCATCGCTAAACATAATTAGTAGCTTTTTTTAAGAGTTCATGAGATTTCCTACATAGATCATCATGTTTCCTGCAAAAAAAGATCATTTATTATTTTCTAATTTGGATACTTTCTTTTATTTCTTTTTCTTGCCTTATTTCACTGACTAGACACTCCAGTACAATGTGTAATACAAGTGGCAAAAGTAGACTACCTTGATTTGTTCCTGATCTTAAGGTGAAAGCATTCAGTCTTTCATAATTCAGTAGGACGTTAGTTGTAGTTTATACAAAGAAAATCTCTTCTATGCCTAGTTTTCTGAGTGATTTAATGAGAATTGGATTTTACATTTGGTCAAATGTTTTCCTGTAATTTATTGTGATAATTATATGTTTCTTTCTTTTTTAGTTTTGTTTATGATAATGAACTATACTGATTATTTTTTAGATGTGAAACCAACTTTGAATTTCTATGATAAATCTCACTTGGCCATGATATATTATTCTTTATATTTGTTATATTCACTATTGGATTTGGTTTGCTAAAACATTTTTCAGAATTTTTTGCATCTATATTTGTGAGGGCTATTGTTCTGCAGAATTCTTTCCTTGTAATCTTCTTTTGTTTGTTTGTTTGTTTTGGTACCTGGGTAATCCTGCACTCATTTAATAAACTGAGAAGTGTTCTTCCCTCTTCAATTTTGCATAAGAGTTTTTGCAGAATTGGTATTATTCCTCCTTAAATATTTGATAGAGTTTACATATCAAAATCAGGGCCTGGAGCTTTCTTTCTGTGGAGATATTTACCTACAAATCCAATCTATTTTTATAGACATAGGGCTATCGAGTTATTTATTTCTTCTTGATCGTGCTTTGGCCGTTTGTGACTTTCAGGCAATTTCTCCCTTTCACCTAGGTAGATTCCTCAGACTCTTATCTCGGTCCCCTCAACTCAGGGAGTCTGTGAAGCTCCTTCTGGGTTCCCTCTCTGTGAACCACAGCCTAGAACACTCTCAAGGCAGTAAACTTGGGCAATTGTAGGAAAATGTTGATTGTCCTTCATTGCCTGATCTCCAGTGTCATGAAAATTGTTCTTTCATATTTTTTGTCAGCTTTTCTTTTATTGTTGTTGTTTCAGGTAGGCAGGAAAATAGAGTCCTTGTTACTTTGTCTTACCTGGAAAAGAAAGTCATAATTTACTGTGAAATGTATCAAAATGTAAAAGATTGATTGATTGAGGATGGATTTAGGGTTTGATACCATGATCACTATGTGATAAAGCAAGTTAACAATGAATACAGATGGTATATTCAACAAGTATTCAGATAAAAATTTTTTACATATTTGATAATTTTAATAATAAAACATTAGATAAAAGTTCTTAATGAAGTAAATTAGAACTGTATTAATCCAACAAATTAAATTGATAGGAATTATTAGCTTATATTATTTATTCTTCCTACTGAGGTATATAATAAAGATCCTAATTTAATAAATTTTTTTTAAATTTGATACATTTTGTGTTAACAAAAATATTTTTCTTCTTTTTTTCTTCCATTTGACCCTTTGGAATTCTTCACAATTGTACTCATTTGTCCAGTTTTCAGACTTTCAATGAGTTTCACTACAACTCAAAAAAAACTGTAATGAATCCTATATATAGGAAAGTGAATTCTTTTAATTCCAAATTTCCAGCTTATTTTTAATTATTTGACTCTGAATATGGGTCTCCTTTGGTAAGAGATTCAAATTTTCTGAGTTTGTTGGCTTTAATAGTATAATGCAAAGATTGTGTGATTGATTATTATTGAATGTAGTCACCTGTAGCTTTGCATTTGTACATGAGTCACTATGGGACAACCTACAGGTTTTGGAAATCAGACATTTTACTCTAGGAATATCAGATAGTATTGATTTATAACAATATTTCATAGCATCTTTGTGATAGAATGTGTTCTCTGGTGATAGGATTGCTGTGTCATTTGGATGTTCAGTAAGACTAACCTAAATTTATAAGATAAAACCTCTGTATACATATATATTTTGAGGCAAATCAATGACGAACAAATAATATGTATAACTCATGAAACTTCTTGAATTTTTTGATGTGAGAAAATCTGCTTCTATATCTTTTAGAGCTTGAGGACTAGCTATTTCATCAAAATGTAATTAAAGATAGCACTAAATACAGTGTTGAACAGAAGTTGGTCATTGATTCAAGAGTGAAGTTAAAGTCAAGTTTGCAAGGCTTAAACCAATGGCATCAGCATTTAACTAGTACTCCAAACTAGAAAATTAAAAGTTATCCTTGCTTCTCTCATGTAGTCACCAAATTCCATATGTTCTAATTTCCTAATAACTCCAAATTCTATCCCTTAATACCTATCGCATTGGCAATAGCTTGATTTGGACCTGTAGTGTCTCTAATCTGAATGATTCCAACAGTATCTGACAAGGCTTTTCATGGTTCTAGTCTCTTTATCTTAAACTTCTTTAACTCAGTGCTTCAAGGATGAAATCAATATCACTTTGTTGTTGCAGTCTCTCACCTGCCCCAAAGCCCAAGAAGAGTTGACTATTCTGTATTAGCCATATCATTTAATGCATTCCTTTATTATAAACACTTATCACATTGTATTATTTGTATTGTGCCTGTCTCTTCTGAAGGGCAATCATAAGGTTTATCAGTTCTCTGAATTCAAAAGATTTGGTCAATGCCTGGAACACAGAAGTCAGTGTTTGATGAACTGAATTGAATTCCAGACTGTTAGTAACAGTACCTTAAATGTCTCAGTTCACTCTACACATCGGGAGTGTAAAACATGACTGGAACTGACATGCTGTACTCTTGTCACTCACTTCTACTGCCATCCCAGCCAAGAGATGTGAGTGCAGAATTCTGTGAAATTAAAAAATTCATAGACCAGAGATTTTAGGGGTATGGACCATTTGATTATTTTTATCCCAACAACCTTACCAGCCTGCTTTATAACAAGGCAGCTATTCAGCCAAATTAAAAAGAACAGAAAAAAAAGTGTTAGTGAATTATTTCAGGAATAGAAAACCGCTCTGTCAGTTTTCTTGGATGATATTCTCCAAACTCTCATTTATGGAAAAACATTAAGAATTTTAATACTTATGCCAAAATGTTTGCCATGGGTGTACATATACTTAAATTATTTTGTCTCAGTCTACAAACATTTCTGATCCTAAAACATCTCCAATATATAATGTAGGATTCTTCAAAAAACTTGGCTTTATTTATTAAACCAATTGCTATACCCTAATTAAAAACTAAATCATTATGAATTTCTTAAAACACCACAATATCATTATTATTATAAAATCTGAAAAATTATTTAAAAACTAAGTCTGAAAAATTACTTTTCATATTGTTAAAGTACTTTATTCATATCTCAAATTCAACTTGAAAGCAGTTTTTTCATGTAATACTATCTCATATGGATTTTAATTTCTTCTGTACCTTCCATAATGATCTCATGAATGGTTGAAAACAATGAGAATTGACATTTGCTTTTAACATAAATCATTAGATTATATGTAACAAAACTATTTCATTCATGTAATAAAGCACCAATGAATATATTGGTTTTTTTAAAATAATTTAGATTTTTTTTCATGTAGGGCAAATTCTCACAAGTTAATTATTCTAGCAAAGGATATGAACATTTGTTTGGCTCTTGACATATTTTGCCAAGTTTTTTGAAAAAAGTTGTGCCAATTTATTCTGACTTTCATGTTCACTGGGCTCACTCTGTTAAGAGCAAAGCCTTTGACTCCTGGGACTATTGTGCAATTTCCCAAACTGCTCCAACTGGGTGCAGACCGGAGGAAGAGGAGCACCCAAGAGGGCTTCCAGTGTCATCGTCACTTCTCTTACTTTTGTTGCTGGTGTCATCACTTTTGCCTGCCGCAGGCCTGCAGTTTCATTACAGAGACTCTGCTAGGGGGTGGATGTTATCCTTTGTCACTAGTTGATTTGAGGATGGTGGGCTGGTGACAGTATGTGTTTGGCTTTGAGCTGGTTTGATCCAGTGACTATGAGATTTACCATTGATTCATTTATTAGATGTGTATAATACTATAATTGCACCAGTTGGCCAAATTTAATCCTGTATTAAATTGTGCCAGATAAGAAACTTATAACCAGTTCTTTCTCTCCTTTCGTCCTCCCTTTCTACCTTTCTTCCTTCCTTTATTTTTTTCCCCTGCATATGAGAGCCTAGATTCAGTGTTAGTAATTTTTTTTCTCTTATAAGGGGCCTGATAATATTTTAGGATTTATGGTACACACAGTCTCATTTGCAAATGCAATACTCTACTGTTGTGTTGTGAAAGGAACCACAGATAACATTTAAATGAATGGGTGTGGCCAGATTTGACCAACAGGCTATAGTTTGCCAATTCTTGGCTTAGAACATTGAATTTACATATTTGAGTCCTGGTATTGATCTAGTAGTAAGATTGTTACCGTAAAAACCCATCATAACACTTTAAACAGACTCAAAAATATTTCTATTGAGTAAAATGTGCATTTGCATTATTTTGAGGTTACTAATGACATGAAACTGAATCACTAGTAGGCATGGGTCTAGGTTTTGAGATTTTCATGAGCCAATCTCTAATTACTTTAATTTACATTTGCTTTCTTAAAAAAAAAAATCTATGTTTGTGTTCTTCTTGTGAATTCTTTACAAATTAGACAGCCTAAATCCAGAATCTTATATATGATACTATGTAATCTAAAAAGAAAAAAATTGGGTTTCAACTTCATTACATAGGTTAAAAATACAGGAAAATAATATTTAATTTGGTTCAAATCAAGAGATGCCAGATTCTAAGTTGAAATGTACTTACTAAAGGCAGAATTTGGGGAGGTTCATGTATTTATTAGCATTCAGTAAGAAATTATTTAAGCTTTTATTTTAGTGTAGCACTGCAGACAAGAAACAGACTAAGTTTGCATTTTTGACTATAGGATCACATAAAATGAAGTTCTTCCTGTCTTCAGATGAAATCAAACTCTAAAACAGTTTTATTTTTGTAAAACTTCTTTATAAAGTATTTACAATTACAGTTGACTGACCTAAGTTGAGAAACTTCTTTATAAATCAGTAGCACTCTCAATTTTTTGAATTCACAATTCATCATTGTCTAGCTCTATTAATATGGTGTTGTTTCACCGTGGTTATAGTGCTTATGTTTCAGAAAACAGAGTTGTTATCCCTGCTCTTCAGACATGACAAAACCAGAATATATTATAAAACAAACATAAATTCTGGAGTGAGAAAGATCAAGGAAGAAATAATAACCAAAGCCATAAAATGATAAATATTTTACTATAAAAACATTAGCAATATCTCTGTGGCAATTCATGCCATAAAGTAAGTCACCTCACAAACATTCAGCAGACAAGTCTCTTTGAATAATTAAAATTCAAGAAAGAAAAGAACCCGTGCTTTTAAAAGGGAATTCGTAAAGAAATACAATTGCTCAAAATATGAATGAAAAGATGGTCAAACATAGAGAAGAATGCTACGTGAAAGGCAAGATTTAGCTTCAAGAAATGTAGAATAAGAGAAAATGAAAACTAAAAATAAAAAAATAAAACTTAAGCCATCAGAATGCCTCCTGAAGTTATTAAAGATATGGGCCCCATCACTGTGCTCCTAGGTTATAGTCATCTAATTCCTTGCCCAAAATGTTTTTTCAAATCTTATTTCCCACTGCTCAGAGCAGCAGAATTACATGTCCATTAAGCCTCACTTTCTTAAAAAGATGTATTAAGAATATGAATATAAGCTATGCTGAGGAGTAGCGTATTGGCTACATGGAATTACAGTAAGACATGTGACACAGCAGTCAGCTGGGCTTTTTTAGTGACACTACAGATGCAACTTTAAGTATCACAGGTGGGAAATTATAAGATTGTGCAGAGAAAACTGTTGTTAATATTAATACAAATCCCACTTCCAGATGAATTATTACTCATCTATACCTTATTTGGTTTTTCAGTGTATGTTCAATACAGTATTTTAGGAATCTGAGGGGCTAAAGAATAAGGCATGTGAAGATAGATTTACAGATTGGGAATTTATGCTTTTATGAAATTCCAGGTGTCACAATCTGGGCTATATTTCATGAAATTGGCCATCTTGTTATCATTATAAGGAAGGAATGGAGAAGATTCAGTCTTCTCAGACTATGCATATTACCATTCCCTAAATTTCAAGGCACCTGTCATCATAGGCTTATCAGGACCTACTGAAAAGGAGAGAACATTGAGAAGGCTCTGGGATTCAGGAATTAGATTGCACCCAATCCCTGCATTGTCTCCCCCTTTCTAATTTCATTTAGTATGATTTGAGTGTCCAGAGAGATTTTCACTTTGAGTGAAGCAAGCCCATCAAGAAGTTTTCTTTACAACTGAAGTAGTGTCCTTTAGTTCCTTTCTCACACATTTTAGAAAAATACCAGTGCCCCTAAAATAATGTTAAGTGCTGGAAAATCAGTTATCATAAACTGCTAGGGAAAGATGATAACATACATATCTATTCAATCTCTACAATTATTTAAATTTTGATATTTTAATTATTGGACAATTTAACTTTATTCTTAAGTTTTTGCACCTATAAAGTGAGGATATAATAGCACCTCCTTTGTTGAGATGATATAAGAATACAGTCTAGAAAATATTAGAATATGAATAAATACAAGAACTAAGGGAGTAATAAATTTGCCTCAGGGAGCAAGGGTTGACTATGGAAAACATTTATATATATTCCAGGAAACATGAGTAGACCTTTACATAATAGAGAAGGGTGACAGCAGTTCAGAGGGACGTGCATGACTAATACACTAATACCTAGCTAGAAAGGGGCATGGATAATTCATTCTGGAGAAACATAGGGTTATAGGTCATGATGCTAGAAAATCATTGTGGGGTACAATTGTGAAGTGTTTCATAGCCTAGCTAAGTAGTTTAAAATTTGTGGTTTCTATGGAAAGCCACAAAATATTTTTAATGAGCAGAGCAATATGAATAGCTCTAGGGTTATTTGATGACCTTCACAAAAGCACAGCACTTTTAGCAGAACAATGATGGAAATAAGTCATTTGTCTGTGTTGAAGTAAATCAGACTGAACAAAAATCAATTCCAGATGGATTGTAGATCTAAATATAAAGGGCAAATAAAGCTTTTAGAAGAAAATACAGAATGTCTTCATGACCTGAGGTAAGCAAATATTTCTTAGAGGCATGAAAAAGCACTAACCACAAGGGGAAATTTTGAAGAATCAGGCTATTAAAATTAAGAACTCTTATTCATCAAAAGACAACAATGAGAGTAAAAAGACAATCCACAGAGAAATAAGAAATCGTCAATATGTCTATCTGGCAAAGAACTTACATCCGGAAAAGATAAAGAACTCTACAAATCAATAAAATGCAGCTAACTCAATGTAAAGTAGGGTAAAAATATGCACATCTACGACCTAGAAATTATACTCACACATACAATAAAAATGTGCACATATGTTCACCAAAAGATATGTTTAACAATGTTGAAAATACAGCTACTTGAAAAAATTCCAAACTGAAACTAACCAAATGTCCACAGAAAAGGCAAATTTTCAAATATACGTAAAATGGAATCCTACACAGTAATGAGAATGAACAGCTACATGTATACACAATATGTGTAAATTTTACAAACATAAGAGTGTGAGAAGCCTGCCACATAGAGTACATTCTGATTCCATTTCTATAAAGTGCAAACACAAGGAAAATTGACATATGGTATTAGAAGTCAGCACAGTCGTTATCCTTTTCCATTTGGGCATGATGTCTGAAAGGAGGAATGGTGAAGCTTCTAAGATGCTGATGACATTCTGTCTTATGATCTGGTGACGTTTACATTTTGTGTTCACTTTGAAATCCATAAAGTTTTATTTCTAATTTGTACACATGTCTGTATGTATACTTGAATGAAAATTATAAAAATTACCAAAAAAAAATTTCAGAGGGATTTTTACTTCTAGCTTCAGGGCTAACTAAATATTTTGAAAAGTCTTCCAATACAAATGCCAAGATAAATCACAATGGCCACTTTTTATTGCATAGCTGAGCTCCTAAGAAAGTACAGGAAACCTGCATGGGACAGATAAAAACACGAGAACTGAAGCTGTACTACTTGAGTTTCAGATTAAATCACCTCCCTGGGTTACCCAATGGATAAGACTTGATCAAAGTCTTTCTCTCTTTCTCTTTCTCTTTCTTTTTCTTTCTCTCTCTCTCCCTCTCTCTCTCTCTCTCTCTCCCCCTCTTCCCCTTTTCCCTCTCTCCATCCCTCCCTCTCATTGAAAATGTGTTGACTTCAAGTGACTATTTTCCTCACCCAATTTTCCCTAAAATATATAAACATTCCCTTGCTAATCTCATTTTCTGACAGAAAATGGGCTTGCCCTCAGCAATCTTGTGATTGAGATTCAACCCATCACATATACACACTCTGTTATTCTCCAATCCCATTTAAGGTACCAGGTAATCTGTTTTATAAACACCTCTTGTTCATTTAATTCCAAAAGAAAATGACATTATTAAAGAGGTCTTCACTGGAACTTCGGGGGGAAAAAAGAAACACCAGGCACCTGGTCCCAACAATTCCACTGATTCTGTGGTGCCTTCGAGCATCCCTATTTGGGCCTCAGTGATTTCATTTGTCAAATTTAATGAGTGGACCCTGATTTTTCTAAGCATTATGTTGGAGAAAAAAAAGCAGCAGCTTGGGTTTCAGGCAAACTGACAATGTGCCTCTGCTCTGGACTAGGTAAGTAAATTGACATAGGCATATATTGAAACTCTGAGCAGCCCCTAAAGAGATGAAGCAGATCTGTGTGCTTGAAATGGAAAGATCTTTAAGATGTATTATTAAGTATTAAAGAGCAGAACAGTATGAGTGGTATTTTATTTATAAAAGAAACATATTATGAATAAAAAATATATTATCAATAGAAAATATCTACAAGGATTTGCATACATCAAGTTTCCTCTGTGGATTCAAAAGAGGAGGCAGTATATTTTTTTCTGCATCAATTGAATAATTAACATGTGGATGCATAATTTTTAAAATTTTATAACTACAAATTTTAGTTAAAATTTTTTTCGATGGCTGACGTAAGGTTGTAGTTAAATAAAATTTAGTCCCCCTTTCAGTGGTAAACAGTGTATGAAGCTACTGACATTTTTATTAAAAAAAAACGAAGAATGAAAATATTGAAATTAATGCATCATCTGACAATATTATAATACATTTTTTAAAAAACAAATAAATTTTATAAGGAGTTGTATTTATTCAGGGTTGAGTGGAGATTAGGTGCGCAATCAAGCTTGATCAGGAAGAGCTTAGGCAGAGACAGAGACAGAAGAGGGGCATAAAAGACTTAGCCCTGCAGCTTTCTTTGGGAAAAGAAAGCTGACACAGGATTGGTAATGAATAGGATAGAGATGGAGTGGGCCAAAGGACATTATTAGTGACATCTTCCTGAGATTATAGAAGCAGCCAAGCAAGTGTCCTGGGTGAAAGGATGGAGAATCTGCTAAAAGGGATTATACATTTCTAATATAGGCTCTCAGACTATAATGGTGATAGGAAAAGTAGCATCGAGTAACTTAATAAAAGGGCTTCAGTTTAATTGTCAAATTCAATTTAGAGTATAAAATATAAGATATACCAGTAAGGGAAATTTTTAGCTATGAATTTTTCTGACCAGTAGGGTCCCGTTTTTTGAGGCACATTGTCCAGAAGAAAGAGCAGTCAGTTTTTCTGGCCAGGAGATTGAATGAAATAACTGCCCTGTGCCCAGAGTGACATAACCATAAAATGAGCCTTATTTCTCATAAGTGTCCCTTTTGCCAACTGCTCACAAATTGTATGCTGGCTTATTGAAGGACTCCTGTGTCAGTGCTATCACTTTTGTCCTTTGGCCCTTCATAAAACTAGCCATTTTAGCTCTTTTTAAAGAATGTTCTTCTTTTCTCAGGTTTATTAGATCTCTAGCATCCATCAAAAGTTCATGAATTTCTATATTTTTCTTTTTCTTCAACCATCATTGTTGTAGAAGAATACAGATATTATTTTCATGATGTTCAAGTAAGGAAGGCTTTCTAAACCTGTCAGGAAACTAAATTACCTCAAAAATATGAAATATGGTAAATACAAATGGGAACATATTCCTAACCACAAAAAACTCCAAAACTCTCTGAGCAGTCAAAAAATAATCGGAACCTCAGGAAAAATAAATTTCTTCATAAATGTAAGAAACCCTTACAAAAAAAGATAGGCAAGAGAAATGCCTCCGTAAATCAAACCAAGAATATGGCTGAAAGTCTGGGGAAAAAAATGTCATCAGAATATGGACAAAGTCTCTAATGAATTAATTTGAATTAAAATCAGGGAAGTGTACCAATTTCCTAATGTGAAAATGAAAATTCTAAGAATACACATTGTTAAGCACAGTGAAGGATAATTTGTTAGTACCATATATCAAAGTAAAGATGTAAAATCTTTTAATCAGAATTAAACCTTGAATATCCTTGGGTACAGCAAGGAGTATACAAGAATGTCAGTATCAGATTTGCATGAAGAGGTGACATGCTTACTGAAACCTCAAGGAGTAAAGTGAGCCAAGCAAAGGACATCCCATAAGTGGCAAAGACTGCCAGTGCTCATGCAATCCCACATGTTCCTTCACATTTCACAGCCTCCCTTGCAGAATATTGGTGATATGTGACTGAGTTCTACCCAACGACATGTGGGTAAAAATAACATACGCTGTTTTTAAGATTTACCTTAAAACCCTCAATGCTCAATAGTCCATTTTCTGTCTACAGTGACCATGAAAATCACATGTTGATGACATGATGAGATGAAAGGAATGTGGATCTCTGAGTTGGGGGACAGCTCCCAAGGAAAGCTATTTAAGCTGCAGTGACTGTGATGGCACCAAGAATAATCCTTTATTCTAAGTCATTGAGATTTTGAGGTTTATTTGAAATAGTATATGATAGCTTAGAATAGTGCTTCTCAAATTTTGGTGCACATAAAAATCCTCTAGAGACCTTATGAAGACAAAAGTGTCTGAGTGACCTTCTTAGAAATTTTGATTCAACAGGTATGAACATGGGGAAGATTACACTGAATTACAAGTAATATACACTGATTACAAGAAATACACTGAGATTGTGTATTTCTAACAAACTCCTAGGTATTTATGCTTCCAGTCCACATCCCACACTGGCCTAAATATCCTAAACAAAACAATGGGAGTGAAATTAGATAACAAAATTTATGTAAAAAATGTAAAGTCTGGAGGCAGGACACAACCTCAGGCTTAGACATACAAGGAACTAAAACTAGGTGAGTATGGAAAAATTATTGTAAGCAAGGATTATGAATCAAGATGATACAGAAAGTTTGAGCTGAAAATGTTAAGAACAAATTGTCACCAAATCAGAATTCCCAGAGCAAGCTCATGGCACTAGTTCAAAATTAGTTACTAATATTTAATGGTATTGATGGAGGGCAGGATCTATTCACAAATGAGACACACGTGACTGCCAACACACCCATCTCTGGTACAAATTGAATGGATTCTCAAAAACCCAAAGAACTAGACATTTTCTATCAGGTGTAAAAGCTGCAGTGTAAATGGGCATTTTGTTAGACTACTCATGTGGGAACAGCCTTACCCTAGTCTGCAAATTAAGGCTGGAAAATGAGGAGAGAGTCAGTGTCATTATTTTTGCCACCACCAGAGACCTCATGTAGAAGCAGTGGTAAACTCAATTTTCCTGGTGGGTAGGAATCAGAGACACATAGGTGGACCTTACCACTGAGGGTAGAAAAAGTGTGACCAAGGACACATTTCCAAAATGGAGCCCTATAACCCAATCATGTTATATGGTGGAAGTGGTATATGGTTATGCTTGTGAGTGGGGCTTCTGGAGCCAGACCATCTGTGTTCAAGTAAAAGCTATACCACTTGTTATCTTAGTGATCTAGAGGAAACTTACAGTTCTCCTGGGCCCCAATTTCCTCATCTTCAGCACTATTTGCTAGGGGGGGAAACTGTAAGTAATTTGGGAGTCCAACAAAGGACTAGATACTAATTATTTTTAAAGGAATGAGGTAGCTATGTATCTATAGATATAGAAAACTCTCCCAAACAAGTTGACAAATTATGGCCAATGGGCCAAATCTCACCCACCACCTGTTTTTGTAAATAAGGTTTTATTGGAACACAGCTATGCCCATCCATCTAACATATTGTTTATGGCTACAGAAGTGGCGCCTAAAATATTTATTAAAATATTAAAATTTTCTGAGCACTGCTATAAGCAATCATGTTAAAGAAATAATCAAAGTAATGAACATTTTGCATTGTATATGTCATTAATGTCATAAAAGCTATATATATAGCATATATATATGTGCTATATATATATGCAAATGTACAGAATAGCTCTCAATGGATTCAGAAAGAAAAATGAAAAACTAATAGTGTATAGTTTTCTTTCTCTGCCCTTTGGTATCTTTTGACTCTTGGGCCTCAGGACATGAATTATATGTAGATATTTAGGTTAGTGCAAAAGTAATTGCAGTTTTAGCATCGCTGAAATTTGGTGTTTGATATTGGAATATATTCTTAAATAAATGTGGTTATGTTATATATCATATTAATGCGCATTTCTTGCTTTATGTTTTTTTGTTAATGACGTTAATTGTTTCTTTTACATTTATTTTAGACTACGAAAATGATGTTAGACAAAAAGCAAATTTGAGCAATTTTCTTATTTGAGTTCAAAATTGGTCAAAATGGTTCAAAATGGGTCATAAAGCAGCACAGACAACTTGCAACGTTGACGATGCATCTGACCCAGGAACTGCTAATGGGTGTACAGTGCAGTGGTGGTTCAAGAAATTTTGCAAAGGAGACAAGAGCCTTGAAGATGAGGAGTGCAGTGGCCGGCCATCAGAAGTTGACAATGACCAATTGAGAGCAATCATGAAAGTTGATCCTCTTACAACTACATGAGAAGTTGCAGAAGAGCTCAATGTCAACCATTCTATGGCCATTTGGCATTTGAAGCAAATTGGAAAGATGAAAAAGCTTGATAAGTGGTTGTCTCATGAGCTGATCAAAAATAAAAAATAAAAATCATTGTTTTGAAGTGTCCTCTTCTCTTCTTATACTCTACAACAATGAAACATTTCTAGATTGGACTGTGAAGTGTAACTAAAAGTGGATTGCATACAACAACCAGTGACAACTGGTGATGACCAGCTCAGTGGAAGGACTAAGAAGAAGCTCCAAAGCATTTCCAAAGCCAAACTTGCACCAAAAAAAGGTCATAGTCACTGTTTGGTGGTCTGCTGCTAGTCTGATCCACTACAGCCTTCTGAATCCCAGTGAAATCATTACATCTGAGAAGTATGCTCAGCAAATTGATGAGGTGCACCAAAAACTGCAATGCCTGCAGCTGGCATTGGTCAACAGAAATGGCCAAGTTCTTCTCCACAATAAGGCCCAACCACATGTCACACAACCATCACTTCAAAAGTTGAACAAATTGGGCTACGAAGTTTTGCCTCATCCACCATATTCACCTGACCTCTTGCCAAACAACTACCACTTCTTCAAGCATCTCTATAACTTTTTGCAAGGGAAAACACTTCCACAATCAGCAGAATGCAGAAAATGCTTTTCAAGAGTTCATAAAATCCTGAAGCACAGATTTTTAAGCTACAGGAATAAATAAACTTATTTCTCATTGGCAAAAATGTGTTGATTATAAATGGTTCCTATTCTGATGAATAAAGATGTATTTGAGCCTAGTTATAATGATTTAAAATTCACAGTCTGAAAGTGCAATTACATTTGTACCAACCTAATAGATAGATTAGATAGATATAGCTATATATGTAAATAGCATTATGGATGTATAAACATTAATGTTCAGTTAACATAGCCATATACAGAAATAGCACAACAGTTATACAGCTTAGTGATGCTAAAGCTATTTGATAAAAGTCCCATTCATGAGCATTCTGACTACATTAAATTACATATCTGATTGAACTAATTGATCATTCTTACTGGTTATTCTTACATCAGGAAAATTCATGTTTAAAACTTTTTTGTCTTTAAGACGACTGCTTAATTGTATTTTGCTACATCTTGATATTTAAACCACTTAAAGCATTTTCAATGTCATCTCCTCATGAATATTACTGTAAATTTGGAATATTATGTTACAAATATTCTGTTCCTGCTATCTACTGTCTTAGTCCATTCTTGCTGTTATAACAAAGTAACTTAGACTTGGTAATTTACAAACAACAGAAACTTATTGCTTACCATTCTAGAAGCTAGAAAGTCCAAGATCAAGACACTGATAAGTACAGCATCTGGTGAATTCTGCTTTCTGCTTCTAAGATGATACCTTGTTACTATATTCTCACATAGTAGAATGGGCAAACACTGTATTCTCATAAGGCAGAAGGGATGGAAGGGCCAGACAGCTCTCTGAAGCCTTTTACATAAGGGCATTAATCCTATTTATGAGAGTGGAGCCCTCATGACCTAATCACTTTCCAAAGGCCCCATCTCCTAATACCATCACATTGGGGTTTAGGTTTCAACATATGAATTTTGGAGATACACGTACATTCAAATCAGAGCAACCACTGTCTAAAATCTGTTAAGTACCTCTATGTGCTGTCTAAATAACACCAGGGAAAATTCCATCCTGATGTCCTCAGTCCTCCTTCATGTCTAGCCAGAAAGGGTAGACTGGCTATACTGTATGATAAACATCCCTGAAATTAGTAACTTAACAATATTTATTTCTTGCTCATATTGCATGTCCAACTTAGATCAAGGCACTCTGCTCCATGCAGTCACCCAGAGACCCAGGATGACAAAGGCTCTACTATCTTGTGGCCTTACTGTATGGAACATGTAGCTTCAGTTGCTGCATCCAGGGAAGAAGGAGCTGGAGGGTTAGATACTGACTTTTAAATGTTTGAACCCAAAAGTGACACAGGACACCTCTGCCTACAATGTAGAAACCAAAATTAGTCACAGAGCCCCAGTTAAGATTTTGAGCCAGGAAATTCTGATAACAATACTTTAATAATACCTTGGTCCTGTTCCCCAAAGTTTTCACTATTTTCATAGTAAAATTTTCACTGTTGAGACATTGTCAAGTGACACAAGTATTTTTACTGTATAACTCTAAGGCCTACATATATTTGTCCAGCAAGTGAAAAATGTAATGACTTCAGAAACACATGGAGATTAAACCTAGAGCACTGTTTCTTCACACCAGCTGCATATTAGGATCCTGTGAGGAGCTTTAAAAATTACTGTCTGGGCCACACCCCTGGAGATTCTATTTCAGTTGATCTGGGTTAAGGCAGACTAATATACCCTGTGACACCTCCCTACCTTTCTTCTCACTGAGTGGGCAGGGATTGATGCTAAAAAAATCCAAAAAAAGAAAAAAACCCTGATTTCCATAAATTTTCAGATCCTTTTAGTCTTTAAAATGTTAGTCATTCATAAGCTCCCTGGGCTTATGAAATTATAAATCAGGGATATGAGGTGGCTAGTAATAGAACTTGATAATAAAAGACAGACTTTCTTATTTTCCTCAATTTATTGAAAAGATGATAGGAAGGTGATACTGGGTAACTTGATTAAAACCATTTGGGTCAAGATTTACCAAATTGAAATAAAAATAAAATATATGAGTCTTACTAAAAAACTTTGTTGGAAATTAGTTTTCCTAAGCATTCAGTGGTAACATTAATCTCATTAATAATTTTGTTAGTTGTAATATGCTCTGTATACAGAAAGGAAGATATCCAAATTGTTAGCTGTGAGATCTTCAGCAAATAACTCCATTTTCTGAATATGAGTCTTCTACAAATTGCTAAGTTACTTCTATAAATGTTATGCATGTCAACTGCTCACAAATCATAGTGGCCTAAATGAGATACTTTTGTATAAATCAACAAGCTATCAAATTTCTAGCCAAATACATGATTTTATTTAAATTAATTTCACTTTAATTTATATATAGTGTTCCCTTTTCACGTTTTTCTACTGATTTTTACTTTCTTAGGCATTCTTTAAACCACTGAGGGATGAGACTATTACATTCCTTGAAAGAACATGATTTTCTAAGGAAAACCTTGAGTCAGTAAAGAAAAACATTTGATAACTTTGACCATATTAAATGAAGGGAGTAATTAAAAATAAAATTTATGACAAGAAAGCAAAGATAAATAGTAAATTTGGAAACTATTTTACAATAAATATGGCACTTGAATTACTCAAAACTCATCAAATTAATCAGGAGGAGACAGAAAATAACAAGTGAAAATACTGTAAAAAATCTCATAGTGGGGTAAATGTTTCAGTAACAGATAAGAGCTGTAGAAGATTTTTAAATTTGACCATGTAAAATAAATTTTAAAATTTGATGGTGCAAGTCCAACCACAAAACGAATAAACAAAATTCCTACCATTAGCAATGAAAGAAGACCATTTGCATTTAATAGCAGGCACATACACTAAAAAAAATGAAGAACCAGTAGAAAATTGGATGAAAGTATAACGTTAACTTATATAAGAATAAAGGTAAATGCTGAATAAGTTTATAAAAAGTGTCAACCTTGTGAATTAAAGAATAAAGTAGAAATTTTTTCAACTTTTAAAACTGGCAAAGATGTAAAAGTAATAAAATCACTGTTGCAGGGAGTGTAAACTGATATATTTTTGGAGAAAAATTTGGAAATAACTACCAAAAATTTTACTTGTCTTTTAAATACCAATTCTAGCTTTAGAAATTTTAAAAACAATATACTTGAGTTTGCAGATATATGTTTAAGGGTATCTACTGTAGGATTTCCATATGTCCACTCTTGGGAACAATTCATAATTCGAAATTATTTTCTGACTTTAGAAAGGTGAAAAGGTCATATTTTATGTGTCTATGCATGTAGTACCCTCAGAGGCATTCAGGGAAGCATTTCATGAGCAAACATTAATATGCCTGCATCAGAACCTGTGAATATTCCCACTAAGTGGAATAAACATAGATAGTAAATAGTCTTAAGTAAGTTCTGATCAGGTTCTGACATCAAACGAATTCAGATAAAGTTAGGTTTGACCTCCAAATTAGCAAAAAAACACTTTCAATTTTAAGTTCTTTTGGAGTTTCAGAATTGCAAATGAGTGACTACCATGGACCTATATTATAAAAAAAAAATCTGAAAACTAAACAAGTGTTCATCAAATAATTATCTTCATTTTATGGTTTTCCTTAACATGTATACTAAGGAATCATTTTTAAACAGTGATAGAATGAATATTATAATAGAATATAAATGCCCAAGATATATGATAAAGTAAGAAAAATAAGTTTAAGAAAAGCAACATTATTCATTTCTTTTGTGCAGCCAAATCTCTGTGACATTTCCTTTTCTTTGAAAGAAATAGTTGGTATGAAAGATGTGAAGGCTACTGGTAGGAGTCATACAGATTTTATAGGTTGCCCAGGATCCTTTTGTGAGTCTCAACTTCCTCTTCTAATAAATATCATCTATTCTACCTATAGGTATTAAAACTTATTACAGTATATTGAGATGCTCCTGAATGACAAAAGCTGGGTGACAATTGGGGACAAGAATACCATCACCATAAAGGTAGAGAGAGAGAGAACAGATTAGGGACTAACCTTTGCAGAGTCAGGTGTCAAAGATAAATGGAAATTTACTAACACCTGAAACTCCTACCTATTCACAGTGCTGTTGTCTGATGGACTCTCAAGATCTGTGATTTGAAAACTCAAGGCACTGAAATTCAAATCAACAATAAAAGTTCAAATTACCTAATTTAAAAAAAACTACAAATAAAAAAGAAAAACACTGGGAACATTTTAGAAACAAACCATGAAATCTATGCATGCAGAAAAGGATATGTAAACTATTCTTAAACATTTTTTAATGTCTCTTTACTCTGTGTTTCATTTTAAATAGTTTCTATATCTGTATCTTCGAGTTCGCATAAGATGTGTAACCTCTTTTAGGATAAGGTCTTTGTAGGTTAAAACTACAGTGAGAACTTTCACTTCCAACCAGTATGGAATTACTGGAAGCAGATTTGCCCTCCCAACTGAAATAACTAAAAATGGACAAAATACATAAAACAATTTTCAAGACTCTGGACCTCACACACTGAAGGACAGTAACCCAGAATAGATGGCAAACAAACAAGGTGAGCCCTTTGGTAGCCCCAACTTCTTTTGAAGAGTTTCTAAGTGGTGGTGCTGGGAGAAGAAACCAAAGTATATTCCTGCGGATTGCTTGGGTGAAACAGATGGAACTGACAAACTAGAGAGATCAAGAAGGCTAGAATTATCAGGGCAAAGTACCAGAGAGGAGAAAGCTGCACAATGAAAGAAGTCCAGAAAGCTTCAGGCATCTATCTGGTAGTTTTCTCACATGTATTTGGAATATCTTCATTCCTCTGAAAGTAACATGCCTTTCTTCCTCTGGCTGTTTCTGACATTTTTTTTCCTTCTCACTAGTATTTAACAATTTTGATTTTGATTTGACTTAATGTAGTTTTCTTTATGTTTTTTATGCTTGACTTTTATTGATCTTGTTGGTTTTGTGGGTTTATGATTCTCATCAAACTTGGACAATTTTTGACCATTATTCTCCAAATATTAGTTCTATTTCCTTGTCCCCCAGCCACTCTAGCCCCTGTTACTTGTATTTTAGGATGCTTGAAATACTTGTATTTTAATTCCACAGCTCACTGATACTGTTTATTTATTTGTTTGGATTTTCTTTTTTTCTTTGAGTTTCATTCTAGATTGTTTCCACTACTGTGTCTGTAAGATTCCTTTTTTTGTATTTTTCAATGTGGAATATTTCATTAATTCCATCCTGTGAATTTTTCTTCTCACACACTGTGTTTTAATCTCTAGAAGTTTAATTTGGGTCCTTCCATACCTTTTCCTAATTTCTTAACACATGGAATAGTAGTATAATAACTGTTTCTGTGTCCTTGTCTGTTAACAGTAACTTTTGTGTCTGTTAAAAGACACTGTTAAAAGTTAACAGTACCTTTTTTTTTAATTAATTGATGTTTGTTATCCTATGGGTTGTATTTCCTGCTTCTTTGTGTATATGGTAATTTTTGATTAAATGTCTGACATTGTGACTTTTACCTTATTGTTCAAAATAATTTTTAAATTAAGTGAAACAAAAAAAAGGCATAATTCACAGGATGCTGGCAAGCAGTATTTAGGGGCAAATTTACAGACCAACCCTTATTAATTAGAAAAAAGGAAGTGGTCAAACTTATGGTGTCAGCTTCCACATTAAGAAACTAGGAAAACATAAAAAAATTGAACTCAAATTAAGTAGAAGTAAGGAAATACTAAATATCAATACAGAATAAATAAAATAAAAGATACAAAGTATCAATAAAACCATAAAGCAATGAAGTATTGATAAATGCAGCAACATAAATCAATCTCAAAATAACTGTGCTGTGTAAAAGAAACTAGGACAAAAAAAGTACAAAGTGTATTATATTGTTACAGAAAATGAAAAATAATCTGTAGTGACAGCACATAAGTGGTTGCCTGATGGTGAGGAAAGTGTTAGGCTTAGGGTTACAGTTAGGGAGGGGAAAGTGTAAAGAACTACAAAGGGACATAAGGAAAATTTGGGGATTGATGAGTACCTTCATTATTTTTATCATCATTATAGTTTCATGGACATATATATATGTCACAACTCATTAAATTGTACATTTTAAATATGTGCAGTATGTGGTATGTCAGTTATTTCTCAATAAAGCCGTTAGTAAAAAAACTACACTAGGAAACAAATGACATGTGTTCAAGGTTATCCTACATAAGGCATAAAAACAATAAATTCAATGCAGTCTTAATGTCTAGGAACAGAGGGCTTGTTAAATTATGTTCATCCAGTTGTGTAGAGAGAAAACAGAATCTATTTATGCATGGCTATGAAAAATTTCCATGATATATTGCTAAGAACATACATACATACACCTCAAAAATAAAAAGCAAATGCAGAGCAATGTGTATTGTATGTTTCTATTTTTATCAAAAATAATAAACAAGGAACATGTGCATCTGGAAAATAGACATAGGAAAGTAAAAACTTTGATGAGCATCAGCAATCATCAATGTAGGTTTCTGATAAAAGGATAAAATTCGGCCCCCATCCTCTCTCTGTCTTGCACATGCTCTTTTGTCTTTCCACCTTCTACCATGGGATGATGCAGCAGAAAGGCTCTTGCAAGATGCCTGCACCATGCTCTTGGACTCACCAGCCTCCAGAACTGAAATAAATCTCTGTTCTTTATAAATTGCCCAGACTTTGGTATTTTGTTATAACAGCAGAAAACAGACTAAGCCATATGTCAAAAGTGGTTACTCTCCCTATCCCCTCCAACAACAATCTCTAATAACAATTTCTTTCAGAGATGACTTTTCATCTGGTTGGAAATATAGCTATTAAAATATGCGCTAATTTTGCACAGAATGTTTATAGAACAAAATTTGTTGAGTACCAGCTGGATGCCAGACAATGTTATAATCTATTTCTAGTTCTTAAAAAACCTAATGAGCTGATTAAAAACACTGGTTACCTATCAAGGAAGAAGACAGTTTAGAGAGTTTAAGTGATTTTTCCCAAAATCATAGGGCTCATTTAGTAGAAGCCAGGAACTGAATAAGCATAATAACACCAAAGTTGCAGTACATTGTAGCATATAACTTCTAACTATTTATATCCCCTTTTCTTTCCCAATATGTAATATACATTTAAGAGTTCAAATCCATGTTATCAATCCTAAGAGGAGTGAACAGATCTCTCATCCTTGCTGACACAACAAAACAGACAAAAACTAACAAATAAAAAATTGAGGGGCCTGGACAGAGACCAAGTATGTGGATCAAGTGACTAGCACTAGATTTTTCTGACACACCTTTTACTTTCTTTCTTTCTTTTCTTTTTTCTTTTGAACTGTATTATCTTCTCTTCATTTTTCTTGATCCTGAAGAAGCCAAACAGAATCATAGAACCACAGAATCTCAGAAAGACTTGCGATCCTGCATTACTTATATCTGAAGAAATATCTGTGACAAATATTTCTCATCTGAATAGCGATGCACTGAACATTCTAAATTTATAAAGCAAGAAGTATATGGCAAGAAAAGAAAAAAAGTAGGAAGGGAAGGAGGAAGAAGAAATGGGGACAGGGAGGAGGAGAGGAAGAGAAAGAGCAAAAAGAAGGCAGTGGCAGAGGTAGATCATGTTTAAAATAAAATTCTAGAATACTCCATAACATCACATTGATTTGGACCAATGTCACACACCACTTATAGCTTGATTATACTATATAGTATTTTGTGTACATCAGATTACAATGCTAAATTACCAAAGAAAGAAGTATGTATATCAAAAATATTTGCAGATCTAGGTTATCATTTAGCTACTTTATTTTTGATCCCTATGTTGTACATTGCCAGGATTTATCATGGAGACAGTTGAGGGTAAATCTCTCAAAGGGCTGTAGCAGAAAGGCTCTCCCTCTACTATTTGCAGCTTCCCCAAACCAAGTGTAAACAAGGAGTTTACCAAGGGACTCTGAAAATAGTATGAACACTGGTACGTTCCTAACTTTGCACAGTGTTTTTATAGAAGGGAATCTTGGGTGAATTTGTATCATCTCTAAAAAAAAAAAAAATGAAAATAGCCAAACATTATCTATATTAAGTCAGTAAGTCTCTGAGACTGTGTTAAATTCTTTGCATACATTATTTCATTTAATCCTCAAAACAACCCTCTGGAGTGGATAGTATTGTCATCCCCATTTAATGGATGAATCTATTAGGTACCAACCAATAAAGTAACTTCCCCAAGGCTAGTATATGGCCAAAGACATAATTCTGATTTTCCAGCACTCTGCTCTTCCTCCTTGCCTAAGAATCAGAAATTAGAGAGCTTCTCCTGAATAATAATTATTATCTGGTGAACACTAAGAACTGTGAGGTTTACTGGGATCTCATTTTAACCCATAAATGTGATGAAGCTTGCTTACCCTAGAATTTTAATTGTAGATCTCTGTGCTAGTTATTTCTTTATTTGCCTTATTTCCTACTTCTCTTGTTTTTTTTTCTTTCTCATTTACTCATTTGTATTATCTTGCTATATTTTATGCATTCCCTGCCAATTGTCTTATATCCTTTCTGTAATAAATAAACACATATATAAATGTACACCAAAAAGTCATCTGAGAAAGAGGAAGGTGGGGCAGTGACATGTAAGTGATAAACCAGCAATTAACAAGTAATTATTTCATTAACTTTCCACTGCTCTTCATTTAAAAATTCATTTTGGGGTTTTTTGGAAAATGGCGGAGTAGGGCTGACCTCTTGGCTCTCGGCTCTCAGGGTGAGAAGTGAAGAGGGCAGACAACCACATGCAAGAGATCTGCATTTACACTGGATCGGCTCCGCAAGACTGCAGAGAGACACCGGGATACGGACAACATAGACAATAAGCAAAGGTGAACCAAAAAATCTTCCACAAAACTCAGGGACTCGGGAATATACAATAGGGAGGGAGCGCGTCCGCGCGGCTACCGCCCCGTGGGCTGGCCGCTGGAGGCATTGCTCCTGCCGTGCGTGCGCAGAGAGTAGATCCCTCCCTCGCCGAGCCCCACACCCACACAGGTGGGGAAGTGCCCGAAGTTGGTGAGAGGTGGTAGCGCAGACAGACAAATGGAGTAGAACAGAGTCTGGAGCTGGCAGCATTTTGAATTCTCCGCAGTGCTCCGCCGAAGCAGTGGCGAGAGGGGGTGGGTCCTGA
The DNA here is from genome assembly GCA_008086735.1 of Cheirogaleus medius. Classification (NCBI taxonomy): domain Eukaryota; kingdom Metazoa; phylum Chordata; class Mammalia; order Primates; family Cheirogaleidae; genus Cheirogaleus; species Cheirogaleus medius. The sequence goes on along the minus strand of VBSM01003204.1, from coordinate 30,426,626 downwards.
ACTCGGCAGCGGCTTCGGCTTCCCCAGTCCCAAATCGCCGCTCCATAGATAGCGGAAGGCCATGCAGGAAGTGACTTTCAGGCTCCCTTTCTACCCTAGAAGGCCTTGGCCTTTCGGGCTTCAGGACAAGGAAACTTTTTAACCGCCCAGTGTCCGCCACAGTGAGCGCGGGAGGGGGAGAGCCTTAGCCCAGCAACCGCCTTTCAACATCACTGTTGCCACCCCGTAGCTTGGAAAGGCTGTAAGGCACCGCAGGGAAACTGGTTGCAGGCATCTCCTCTGACCTAAACCGGTTGGTCCACTTGGGCTTTCAGAGAAAGTTTCTTTCAGACCTCACAGAGCCCCGCCAAAGCAGTGGTGAGTGGGGGAGGTCCCGAACTCGGCGGTGAATTCCTCAGCGCCACCACGCTTCTACATAGCTAGCAGAGGGCTGCGCAGGAAGCCTCTCTCAGGCTCCCCTTCTACCCTAGACGGCCTTGGCCTTTCAGACTTCAGGACAAGGAAACTGTTTTGACCTCCCTGTGTCCATTGCAGCGGGCGCAGGTGGGGGAGAGCCTGAGCCCAGCAATCGCCTTTTGGCATCACTGCTGCCACCCCCTGGCTTGGAAAGGCTGCAGGGCGCTGTAGCTTGGAGGGGCTACAGGGCGCTGTGGGGAAGCTGCTTGCTGGCACCCCCTCTGACCTAAACTTGTTGTTCTACTTGGACTTCTGGAGAAAGCATCTCTCAGACCTCCCAGCGCCCCGTGGAAGCAGTGGCGAGTGGGGGAGGGCCCGATCTCACCAGCGGCTTCCCCAGTGCCGCTGCGCCACTCTGTAGCTATCAGAGGGCCATGCAGGAAGCGTCCTTCAGGCAGCTCTCCTACCCTAGATGTTCTTAACCTTTCGGGCTTCTGGAGAAGGAAACTTTTTGACCTCCCAGCATCTGCTGCAACAGGCGTGCGTGGGGGAGGGTCTGAACCCAGCAACTGCCTTCCAACACGACTGCTGCCACCCCGTAGCTTGGAAAGGCTGCAAGGGGCCACGGGGAAGCCGATCTCAGGCATCCCCTCTGACCTAAACCAGCTGTTCTACTTGGACTTCTAGAGAAGACTTCTTTTAGACCTCCCAGCATCCCCCGCAGTGGTTATGGGTAGGGAAGTGTCTGAACCCAGCAGCCACTTCCCAGCACCACCACTGCCATCCTGTAACTTGGGGAGGCAGCAGGGAGCCTCAGGGAAGTGGTTTCCAGGCATCCCCTCTGTCCTAAACCGGCTGTTCTGCTTGG
>VBSM01003204.1:30409727-30422675 GCA_008086735.1 Cheirogaleus medius | reverse complement strand
AAAAAAAAAAAAAAAAAAAAAAACTGGGAGGTATCAGTCTACCAGACTTCAAGCTATACTACAAAGCAATAATAATTAAAATAGCTTGGTACAGGCACAAGAACAGAGACATAGATCTTTGGAACAGGACTGAGAATCCAGAGATGAAAAAATTGCATATGGCAATCTAATCTTTGACAAAGCAGACAAAAATATACATTGGGGAAAATAATCTCTTTTCAATAAATGGTGCTGAGAAAACTGGATAGCTACATTCAGAATAATGAAACTGGATCCCTACCTCTCACCTCTCACAAAAATCCATTTAAGATGGATAACAGACTTAAACCTAAGGCATGAAACCTGAAGAATTCTAGAAGAATATGTTGGGAAGACCCTTTTAGACATTGGTCTAGGCAAAGAATTTTTGAAGATGACCCCCAAAGGAATCACTGCAGCAACAAAAATAAAAAAATGGGATATGATCAAATTAAAAAGCTTTTGCACAGCCAAGGAAACTATCATTGGAACAAATAGACAGCCTATAGAATGGGAAAAAATATTTGCTCTCTACACATCCGATAAAGGGCTGATAACAAGAATCTACCTAGAACTTTAAATAATCAATAAGAAAAAATCAAACAACCCCATCAATAAATGAGCAATGGAAATTAACAGAAATTTTTCAAAAGAAGACAGAATAATGGCCAACAAACATATAAAAAATGCTCAACATCACTAATCATTAGAGAAATGCAAGTCGAAACCACAATGAGATGTCACCTAAGCCCAGTGAGATTGGCCTGTATCAAGAAATCCCAAAACAACAAATGCTGGCCAGGATGCGGAGAGACAGGGACACTCTTACACTGTTGGTGGGACTGCAAATTAGTGCAACCTCTGTGGAAAAGAATTTGGAGATACCTCAAATAGCTAAAAATAGAAATACCATTTGATCCAGCAATAGCACTTTTAGGCATCTACCCAAAAGAGCAAAAGACATTCTATAATAAAGACATCTGCACCTGAATGTTTATGGCATCACAATTCACTATTGCAAGGATAGGAAAACAACCTAAGTACCTGTCAATTCTTGAGTGGATTATTAAAATTTGGTATATGTATACAATGGAACATTATTCAATTATAAGAAACGACAGTGATCTAGCACCACATATATTTTCCTGGATTGAGCTTGAGCCCATTATCTGAAGTGAGGTAACATAAGATCGGAAGAATAGGCTCCACTTGTACTCGCCATCAAATTGGTACTGACTGATTAACACTATGGTGCTCAAATGGTAGTAATATTCTCCAAGGATGGGGGATTATGGGGGTAAACTCACAACTAAAGGTCATGGTGAGCATTGTGGAGGGGAAGGGCATGCCTCTAACTCCTGCTAGGGAGAGGCAATGATATAAAACGTAACCAAAATGTTTGTACCCTCATAATACCCTGAAATAAAAAAAAAATAGTTCTACATTTGGGGAAAAAAGTGAAAGAAACAGAATTTTCTAGAAAGGTTTTCCTACATATTTGAAATTCCATCTAAAATGAAAGGGTTAAGTATCAGAGTGGACTACAGAAAGTCACCAAAGAAATCAGCCACTGAGGATTGAATTGCTAGGCCACATGTGGCCACCCCTTTACCTCTTTTAAAGTTTCTAGCTCAGTGAGATAAATTCATAGTGACAAGAGGATGAAGGTAGGTGGGTGGTTATTTTGGCAGGAAAACAATTGTTTTATTTCTTAAAAAAATCATTTAATTTATGGAAGGGAAAGTGGTTACTTAGGATAATCTATTTGATTGGTGTGCCAAACTAATAGTTATTAACTCTCATTAGAAGACTTTCAGAACAAAGTCTTGTGGAGAGAGATTTATCTTCTGTGAATAAATAGGGCTAGCAAACTTGGAAGAGGGTAAAGATAGAAAGAATATAAGTATTTAGATTATGGAAGTTTTGTTTGTTTTTATTTCTGTTTTTAGTGAAAACTAAATCAATTTTTTAATATATATTTTCTTAACCATCCTAAAGGATATTAAGATTTAGGTTTCACAGCGAACACTTATTAATAACTAAGTGTATTTTTTATTTTATTATTCAATAGGGAAAAGATATCAAGTTACAAGAAGGATTTGCTGCCAGAAGTAACTGAGTTGGCTGTGGGGCTTGAACAAAAATAGAACACAAGCATTCAATGCAACATAACATAACACTTTCACTTTTATTTGATTTTCAATATGTTCATGATGATTTTTTAAAAACTATACAATTCTTTTGTGATTAAACAATGCAGATTTTCTGGTCTGGAGAAACCAGATGCTTTTATTATTCAAAATTTAAAGCCTTTGAATCTCAGCAAACAGCAGGCACACAGTGAGGATTTATGAATAGAAGGTGGGCACTGTGTAGGGCTTAATAAGAGAAAGTACACTGAGGGAAAGTGCAGCTGCTACTGTTATTTCAGTGCAATCTGCTTGTCCATGTTTTAAACAAGTAAATAGACATCCCTAAGTCACTAAGCGAGGACCAAGTGATGTAGAGAAAATGAAACTGTTAGAGTCAACTGTGGCTTGTGTCTCTCAAATCTAAGTATAAAGGGATATACCTAGGTCTCTGTATTTAGGTGTGGAAACAAGAAGCCTTTGGTTTGAGGTGTTTTATCTTGCTTTACCCACACTGGTCTTACAGGCTATGTTTATTGTTTTAGTCATAAAAAATCTCTCAATTTATAAAATGTATTCCCTTAAATAAAATATAATTTCCTCATTGAAAATAATCTTAATTCATCCTATTATTCATTTTTCATTTAACTCTATAAAATTAAAACACTAAAAGGTATACAGCTTTTTATGACCAAGTAAAATGACAGAGATTGAAGTTACCCTCTCACATGAAAATGCTATATAAAGTGGACAAAATATAGGAAATAATTGTTACAGATGCTGGACATCAAGCAGCAGAGGAAAGTGATACTTGAGAAAGGAGAAAAAAAGAAGCCCTAAAACTGGCATAGGTTATTAAATGGAGAGAGCTTCCAGGTCGCAGTGCAGAAACAGGAACCCCAGAAGAGCCTAGCAGTTTCTGCCAGTGAAGGAGATGGAGTTATGAGTTCAAGGAGGCCAAGATTGCTGGAGTTTACACTTGCAGAAAAATAGAGAAGAGAATGTTGCAGAGAGGGGGCTCTGTAGATACAGAGATACACATCAAGTCTTTAGTTACATACTGATCACCATATATGTATAACGAAGCTACCCACGGCCAGGGAAAGAAATACCACAAAAGATTAGAAGAAATAATGTCTGGCACTCACAATAGGCCTCTAATAATAGGTAGTCCCACCAGCCAGAGGAGACAACAGGTTAGGTCAGAAGGTCAATGCCTCCGTAGAAAGTTATTGCCTCAGAAGCCCAAATGAAAGATTGCTCTGATTCTGCCTAACACAGCCTAAAAGCAATCCTCAAGAGGAAAACACTGTTTCAAAGTAAGTTAAGCAAGTGTATAACAAAGCTCAGGATTATTTATACACAAAAATGTATATTTTTTATATATATGTATATACACAAAAATGCAAAAAGGCAAAATTCTCATCTGTATTATAGTAAAAAAATTAGTAGGCATGCAAATAAGCAGAAAAATACAACCAATAAGGAGCAAAACAAATTAATAAAAACAGAAAAATGAAACAGATAAGAGAATTAGTAGACAAGAATATTTAAATATTGTTATAAATATATTACATATATTTTAAAAGGTAAAGAAAAAATTGAGATTGTTAGAGAGAGACAGAAGAGATATTTAAAAATATATAAATAAAACTTTAAGAGATGAAAAATGTATTTTAGACAAAAATATACACTATATAGGCTTAATGGCAGAATAAACACTGCAAAAGAAAGAATTAGTAAAATTAAAGTATAGCAATTAGAAATAGCTAAAATGAAAAACAGAAAAAAGACAAAAAAAATGTAAACAGTTATGTTGTGGAACAGCTTTAAGTGCCTAATATGTAGCCACCGGACACAAGAAGAAAGAGGGAGGAGTTGAAAAACTTGAAGAAATAATGATCAAAAATTTCCAAATTTCTAAGTATTTCATAAAAACTGTAAACCTACAGATATAAAAAGCTCAATAAAGTTTCAAGCAAAAGAAAAATAAAACTAAACCAAGGCACACCTTAAACAAATCTCTTAAAATCTTAAATAAAGAGAAAATCTTAAAAGTAGTCAGAGGGAAAAGCCACATTATGTACAAAGAAACAAAGATAAGAATGAGAGTTGATATTTTTCATTAGACATGATGCAAGCTAGAAAACAATGAAGCACCATTCTTTAAAATATTGAGAAAAAGTCAACATAGAATTCTTTACCCTGCAAAATTATTTTTCACAAACGAACGTAAAATAAAGACTCTCGAACATGAGAGCTGAAATAATTCATGAACAGCAGACTTGCACTAAAACCTGGGAACAGAAATCAATGAAATAAAATATCGAAAAATCAATGAAACCAAATGCTGATATTTTGGTAATATCAACAGAACTGAAAAAAATAACTAGTCATATTGATCCAGAATAAAAGAAGAAACACAAATTACCAATGTCAAGTAGGACTGCTTGAGCCCAGGAGTTTGAGGTTTCTGTGAGCTAGGCCGATGCCACAGCACTCTACCCTGGGCAACAGAATGAGACTCTGTCTCAAAAAAAAAAAAAAAAAAAAAAAAATTCTTCCTACAAAGGGCACTCAGACCCAGATAGCTTCACTAGTGAATTATAAATAGCATTTAAATGCCCTTTCATTTTACACAAACTCTTCCAGAAAACAAAGAAGATAGAATACTTCACAAGTTATCATTTTAAGCTAGAATTTCCTTGATACCAAAACCAGGCAAAGATATTACAAAACATTAAATTTTTTTTAAAAAAACCTCTCCTGGATGCAAAAATCAATCCTTCACAAACTTTTACTGATTTGAATACGACAACATATAAAAAGAATAATATGTCATGATTGATCAGGTAAAATATGTGGCTCAACAGAATTCCAAGAACTATAGTATCAACATAGTCATGCTCCCACTTCAAACCTCAAACATTAGTTAAAACCAGCACTCTTCAGAAAAGGCAGAGTATGAGAAATGTTAAAAAAGGAACAACATTGAGGTAGGGAACCAGCAGGCCCTGCTCTACAAGGAGTCATAAGACCCAAACCAAGGTCTCTGATTAAACAGGAGGTGGCAGGAAACCTGCCCAAAACAGCTAGAATCAAGATGGTCACAAAAAAATGACCTCATTTTACCCTCACTGCTCATTAGACCCTGCTTATAATACATTAGCATACTAAAAGAAACTCCCACCAGCATCATGACAGTTGACAAATGCCATGCAACTCCTGGAAATTACACTATATGGTTTAAAAAAAAGTACCCTCAGTTCCTATAACTCCCCACCCCTTTCTCAGAAATCTTATGAATAATCCTTCTTCTGCTTAACATAAAATTAAATAGAAGGCATAAAATAAAACCTGAGAAACTCACAAAGACCTACTCTCTGTTGCTTTGAGAGATAGCTGCTGCTCTGCCTGTGGAGCAAGCCTTTCTTCTGTTTCTTTGTTACTATTTTACACATTAATATTTCAATAAATTTGCTTTTGCTTTACTCTATTGGCTTGCTCTTGAATTCTTTCCTGCGTGAAGCCAAGAACCCATTTGACTTTCAGACCAGACCCCCTAGTTTTGGGGTCTACTTTCCTGTATCAACATGAAACATAACTGCTTCTTCTACAGCTTGCCAAAAAGCCCTTGTAGATAATCACAGCTACCTTCTTCTACCACCTGCTCCACGTTCCCCTTAGCCTCTGTCATAACCTTGGTTCAATGGTCTCCTATACTTTGTAATATGATCCAAAATTTTATTCCTTTAGTATCTAAGCCAATCAACCATGATAGTAGTACAAGAAAGGAATAAGACATACCGTGTTTCCCCGAAAATGAGACCTACCCATAAAATAAGCCCTAGCAGGATTTCTAAGCATTTGCACAATATAAGCCCTACCAGGAAAATAAGACCTAGTGATGAGCGTGGCTACGCAGCATATCTGCACAACCCATGCATTTCTGAAGAAGTTAAGCAGCCCTTCTCATCTGCCCCATCATGACAGCTACTATCCCAGAGGTGACCAGAAAGGTGTGGGCAGCCCCACCAACAAGGTCGGCTCCCCCTGTCAGGTCCCGGCCATCCTGTGTGTTATGCAAGCTGAGGCTTTGAGGGGAAAATAACACATCCCCTGAAAATAAGCCGTAGGTGTCTTCTTGAGGAAAAATAAATATAAGACCCTGTCTTATTTTCAGGGAAACATCATAGTCTTCCCTCCTTGCCTATCAAAATTAAGCAGCAACACATCCCCTCTAGTGGTCAGTTTCAATCATTTTAGGCAACAGAACAGGCCTCTTTTCCGCTTATTGGCAGGAGAATATAAAAATATCCAGGAGGTAGTGTTGGATTCTGGTAAAATAGAACCATAACTGTATTTCCCATAATCCATGGTGGAAGCATTTCATCATCATGCACTAGGACTTCTAAACACACTTAGATCAAGAGAATAAAAAACACTGAAATAACAAAAGCTGGGGTTACTCCCATCTAAACTTTTTGGTTCCAGGACACCTGTACTCTGGCTATGAGAAAATGGTACCATAAATCCATCGGTTTAAAGCACATAGAACTTTTCATAGTACAGCATACTAAACTTAGCCTTAAGCCAGGCATTTCAAGTATGTCAATCCATCTGCTTCTGGGCAATAAAGCGTGCTGGAAAATTAGTGATTTCTCTGTGTATGAACCACTGTCATCCTTTTCTTTGCTGTAAAATGTGACCCTAGTCAGAAGCAGCATTGTGTGGAATAAATGGCAATGAATGAGCCATTCCATTCATAGGAAAATCCCCATGAAGCTAAAGTTTCATGCTAAAGCTGTTTAAACAGCTTCCATGGGATTCTGTGCCACTTGTACAGTGATTTGCTTTTGTTTTCTGGACCTGCTAGAACCCATGGTCATACATATTATTTCCATTTTGAAGTGAAATGCTGCTGTGCATTTACAATTTTATTGCTGATTTGATCAAATAATAACCAGTTCTTGATAGATATTCTGGGTCACTTGATGTCTCATAGTCAAAGATTCAGTCCCTGCCAAGGCCTAACAGCAAGTCAGGAGCAACTTTGCATGTGAAGAATAGTTATTACAAAATAAACCACAGCCTTATTGCAAAACCCCAGAGAGGTTTGAGACTTGCTAAAGTCTCTATATAGCATATTTGTCTAAGTCAGATACTTCCATTAACATTGGGTCTACTGAGTCATAAAACCCAAGTTGTAGGGCAGCTTCCATCCAATCTGGACCTGGTTCAAAAATTCTTTCTTGGTTCAGGCTCTATTCAAAACTGTAAATGATTCAAGAAATACACTCAAACACTGTTTATGTTACCTAAAAAATCTGAAATTCTCCACGGATTATTTTATTCTTTGTACTATGCAATACTATGTGAAAAAACATTTTTCTCCTTTTAGAAAGAATAACCTGACATAGCACTAAATCCTAGAAAATTCAATATACCAAGGACTATAATCTTTCATGTATGTTTATCTCCTATCCTCCATCAAGCATATGTCTTAATAGGAAGTCTAGGATGCTTGCTTCACCAGGTCCATTTGGTAGAATGTTTCTAATGTAATAGATTAACTTGATGTCCTATGAGATATTGAGATGATTAAGAACCATCTTTAATGCATTTTTAACTGAAAGCAGGAAAGGTGACTGATCCCTAAGGCAAAACAGTAAAGATACAAAGTTGTCTATGCAGAATGTATCTTTACTGTTAGGACTGAACAATGAAAAACTTATTCTAATTTAAAATTAGAGCTGTATTTACATTCTCCAATGAAGATCCTATATCTGGAACTGTCTAATTACATATTTGAAATTATATTCTAATTCTTCCTAACTCACTTGGCTTTTGTACTGGCCAAAGAGCAGAGTTAAATGGGGATGTACTGGGAATCACCACTTTTGCATCTTTCAAGTCTATGGCGATGGAACTAACTCTTGTAATTCTTCCAGGAATATATCATTAGTTTATGATCTTAGTGGAAGTTCTGAGTGTAGGTAGTTCCAAACAAAGGCTTTCATTTGGCCCTTTCTACTGTCTTTGTCACCTTAGTGGCCAAGTAACCATTGGAACAGGTAACTGCCTGTAACTATATTTTGTACTATACATTATGAGAATGGAGAAATGACTACAGGATATGCCTTTAAGTCTACCAACCATTTCCCTTTTAACATATAGGGTTACCCTCTCAGAGGGGTGCATATCCTTCTTTGGAATTCTTCAGGAATGTTATACAAATTATAATGGTGAAAGTATTTCAGGGTTCTTTTTTAAAGAAACCCAGGTCAAAGGATTCTGGATCTGTGAGCCAATTCAGGTCTGAAAACTAGGCTAGTTTGGTTTCTGCTCTCTTGATCTAGAATTTTTCTCCTTATATATGTCAAACATAGTACTGCAAGCTGCCCTTTTGTTTATTTCCTAAAGAACCCATGATCAATTAACCATGAATACCTCTTCCTATGGGTAAAAACCCTCTTTTCTTATAAGATACTGAACACATCTTGGCATGGATAATTAAATGTTGCCACTGGCCTCTACCATTCTGGATTCATTCATTATTCCTAAAAGATCAGAGAACCCAATTCTACTGTAGCATCATCATCTTGAGCCTGCAGAGTACAGGTCACTGTATAGATGTTCAAAGACATTGATGTACTCTCATCAACATTTATCTGTATACCTTGGTGAAGGGAATTTCCTCTGGGCCTTTACAAGTTGAGGCATGATTAGGAAATAGCTGAGCCAGTAGATACTGTAATAAATTCAATATTATGATTTCCTAGAACTTTCAGATTCCTTCCTCTGTGTTCATACAAGGGAAGTTCCAGTCATTTCAACCACACTGACTGCAGGCTACCTCTAAGTACAGACTTCAAAATTATTCAAACTAGCAGAAATTATCTCCATTCCCGAGTTCTTTAGATGACACATAAAATTCTATCATCCAAAACTGTAGAAGAAATAATAGGGTGAAAAAAACTCATCATGATACCCATTGCTTGTAATTGGACTTCCAATACCATGAGGCAGCACCTTTAATTACACTTTTGAGTGTTGTATTGTTTTTTATGCTATGATCAATGCTCACTGACTCAGCATCATTTTATCTATATAAGATAAAATAACTGTTAAATCTTTTGGCAATAAATATTTGTGACTTTTCTTTTTTGTACAAATACAAGATAGATCAAATCCCTTAGTAATAAATTATTTGCTGGATGAAACTATCAGTTTTATGTGTTCACTGATCTTTTCACTAAATCTAGACTCCTTAGTGAATTCCACAGTTTTTTTTAATGTCAATTTTTACAGGATCCCATGGATGTCTCTATTAAAATATTTTACGCATTCACTGTTCTCCATGGACTTTTTTACTTCCATTTTTTCTTCCAATACATAGGGGGGTTTAGTCCTTTAAAAGTATTTTATTACCTCTGCAGTTGACTTTCTTAGAAAACATTTTCACTTAATTATGCAGGGAAGAGGAAAGCAAAGATGCAAATACATTTAAACACCACATGCACAAGATGGGTTCTATTACAGGAAGAGTAGCTAAGGTAGACTGCTGTGCATTCTACAATCTCTTACCAGGATTCAAAGAAAACAAATACTTTGGCTAGCTTGGCTTTGTAGATTTGTAATAGTTTTTTATTCAAATAGTAAAACAATTTTATAAGTTCTCACATAAAGAAAGTTTCTCACATTCAGAAAACAAGGAATACATACACTTAGTAGGCTCCAGGGAAGACATAACTGAACTCTAACCTTAGAATTATTATATAGCTATTTACAGGCGTATTTGGTACACTAGGTTCCTTACTAAGGGACCCCTCACCCCTGTCTGCTTCAACTCTCTCTCTCCACCTTGCCACTAACAAAAATTGCTGTAGATGTGTCAGTAGAACAAATTAATTAAATCACATCTAGAGTTTGAAAATAAGTTTACTTTCTAAAAGTGAACACAGTCAAAGTAATTTTAAAAATAACAGACTTTTTCTGTATATGTACATTTGGCCCTCTTTATCTATGGGTTCTGAAACTGTGCATTCAACCAACAAGAGATAGAATATATTCAGAAAAAAAAACCAATAAAAATAATAAAACAATAAAAAATAACACAAATAACAAACAGTTTAACAACTATTATGTAACACCTAACACCCATAGAATTAGGTATTATAAATAATCTAGGGATTTTTGTAACACATGGAAGAATATGCATAGGTAATATGCAAATACTATGCCATTTTATATAAGGGACTTGAGCCTGTAGATTTTGGTATCCATCCTGGAACCAATCATCCATGGAGACTAAGGGACAACTGCATTTAGCTCATTAATTGTCTACAAGTATAAAGCTGAGAAAATTTGAGAATTCCAGAATCCAATCAAAGTCACCAATGTGTCTGAGCAGAAACAGGACTTAAATATGATTCTAGCCAAGGAAACAAAGTCTTAATTTGTTTAAAAAAAAAAAACCTGTATTATAAAGACTGTTAACAAAGGGGAGACTGAATGGAATGCATGAAGCTTAGAACTAAGGGGGAAGGATCAGAGGAAGAATGTACCAGTGTCTATTTACCACTACCCAAATAGCAGTGGAAATAGAAAGCAAGAGTATTCTGATCTTTAAATACCCAAGGAATGCTGTGATACAGAGAAAAGTCCATTCAGTTTTTGTTTGTTTTTTGTTTGTTTTATAAGCCATGAAAAAAGCACCTTGAGAATTGTTCTGATTTGTTGCTCACTAAGTAATCTTCTAATCATTGAGCCCTTCATCCAGAAATGACCTGCAAATCTCCTGGAGAGTTGCCATCTTGTTAGTATTTTGCATAAAATAATACAGAAAATGCCCTTTGCACAGTGCCTGAAACTCACTGCAATAATTAGGGATACCCTAATCCAGAGTTTCCTAGTTAATCTGGGAGCAAGAAGAGACTGAATTCTATACCAAATAAGTGAAAAAAACGGCACAATTGGGATGTTATCTAGGCTTACAATTTCTGTCCTATTCAGTGAAAAAAATAAAGAAAGGTTGAAAGATCCTCACTTCTTTTTGCTAAAATTATTGAATGGTTAAAGGTACAGAATGAGTTGAAACACACAGGTAACCTTTGTTTTTAATTCTTAGCACTGAGCAAGCAATGCCACTTTGGGAAGCAAGATTTTATTAATACAAACAACCAAAGATTATTATTGTTCAGACCCTATGCAACAAACCCTCACCACCCACATGTTGTCCTCTGCTTATGAAACTCTGATTCATTCAAACAAGCAGGCAGAGAGATCTCTCAAACTTGGAAAAAGTACGTCTCTCTGCTGGTTCCAGTGGATGAATCAAGATTAGTCTACATAACCGTAATATTTGTACCCCCATAATATGTTGAAACAAAAGAAGAAGGAGGCAAAAAAGGAAAAAAAAAAAAAAAGATTAGTTTAAACCAACCATGGTAATATCAGTTCCATTTTCTGTGTATTTCCCCAGCCTCTCTTGATAGTAACCAGGGCCATGAAACATAGGTTCCATATAAGTGGATAAAAGAAGAAGTTCTCCTGGGGAAATTTTGAAAGAGAAAACACCCACAGCTTTGTAAAACACAAAATCATTTTCCCTAGCCTTTTCTTTTTAGCTTAAGATGTTGGAATAAGGATTCCTGTAAGAGCTGTCTTGCAACAATGCAGCAATAAAGCACAAGAATGAAAAGTCAACACTCTTGAGTATTGTGGAACAGAAGGTCAGAAACCCTATATACTTGACATCAATGAACCTCTGAAATAAACCTGGACATACTTACCTATGGAATTCTTAATCCATTAAATATCCTTATGAATTAAAGCATTTGGTGGGTTTTTAGTTATTTACAACCAGACCAATTCCATTATATCACCTTCAAGCAGAAAGTTGGAGGAAATGTGGCTAATAAGCAAATACTATTTGGACATCGCATGTGATAAATACATAGCAAATCCTTTCACTAGTCTTTTGTTCTCACACTCTGTATTTAAATTTGTTTTATTTCAAATAATATAATGAATTTTATTCTTGGCCAAAGATAAGGAACATCCCAAAGACTGGCAACTCCTAAAATAAATGAAGAGATTTTACATTTAAACTAAAAAATTATGGCAAATGATGAATCTCTCTGCAGTCATAGTTTTATTAACACAAAGACTTGATTCTGGCTACCATATATGGAAATTTTAATCTTAGGTTCCTAAATCTAGGTCCCTGCTCTGCTGTATAAAGTCAATGGAAAAGACAACAGTAATTTTAGTTTAGGTATCTTAACAAATCCATAGGGTTAATTTCTTGGATTTTCATTTTGTTTATCCCAAGCTGCACCCTGGTCCTACTTTTCAAACTCTCTTCCAAATCTAATAAGTAATTTATTAGCATAATATTATTAGTTCTAAATGTAGATTAGATTTATTATTTAATAATTATTTCATTTTAGTACCAAATAATGTATTAGTGATTCTACATAGATTAAAAAAAGTAAAGTATTACAAATAAAGTCAAAGTGCTTGCTGCTCATGCTTTCATGAGTGGTGACCTCTATTGTAAGTTTGTGATTCTTCTAGATTTTTCCCATTTATTTGCTTACAAATGGCTTTATATATATATATATATGTATTTGTGTATATATTTATAATATATACTATTAATATATATTAATAGTTTTATGCATTTCCTATTTACATAAAGGATTTATACTTTTTTCCACTCAATATGTCTCTTCTTTAATTAGTCCATAGAATTTCATAGTGTGCATGTACTATAATTTAATTTTTTTTTTTTTTT
>VBSM01003204.1:30391070-30401688 GCA_008086735.1 Cheirogaleus medius | reverse complement strand
CACAATGGAATATTACTCAATTCTAAGAAACGACAGTGAATTAGCACCTTTTATACTATCCTGAATTAAGCTTAAGCCTGTTATCCAAAGTGAGGCGACACAAGATCAAGAAAATGGGCTCCACATCTACTCACCATCAAATTGGTTTTGACCGATTAAAACTATGGTGCTCAAATGGTGGTAGTATTCACCAGGGAGTCGGGGAGGGGGGGGGCGGAGACCCACATCCTTGGGATATGGCGAGCATTGGGTAGGGAAGGGAATAAATACCTCTAACCCTTCTTTGGGAGAGGCAAAGAAATACAATGTAACCAAAATATCAAAAAGAAAACCAAAAAACTTTTATTGGGTGGTGGGCAGGTGGGAGGGAGGGGAAGAATGTATACTTACATAATGGGTGTGACACTCACCACCAGGGGGTTGACATGCTTGAAGCTCTAGCACAGCAGGGGGTGGGGGGGAGGGTTGGCAGGGGCAATATATGTAACCCTAACAATATCTGTACCCCCACAATATAATGAAATAAAAAAAATACTTTCTTAACCTAAAAAAAAATGGTAAAACCCCCTTGATTTATTGAAACATAAATGTTTCTTTATTGTAAAAAAAAAATAACAGTGCAAAATGAATTTTTGTCTCAGGGATGATTAAAGTTGTTAAAATAATAAAACTCACCATAATGGTTTAGTAGCACTACCACAAAATTTGTAAGAAAATATCTTCATTATTTGAAAGTCAGCCCAGGTTTTTCTCATAAATTAGAACTCTCATTTCCCTCTAGCCTTCTCACATAGTGTGTGTTTTTTCTCTCAAATCCCACATTCCACAGGGTATAGAGGCAGGCTAGGTTCTATCCATCTCCCATCACTCCTGCTCTCTCACTCAAAAACCTGGTCGTTCTGAAAATGGGTATCAACGACACCGACCACTGCCCTGCTTTACTGCAGTCATCTACCTTTCCTCATCTCTCTTATTTAACCCCTGAAAATTCTAGCCCAAGAGTCACGATATTTCTCTCTTCTGCTCGTCTTTTCATTATTTTTGGTAAATTCAACAACTACATAGATCATCAAAGTAACACCCTGGGTTCCCATTTATTTTACTTTCTGATTCCTAACAAATATTTCTGTTATTTTATCTCAGCTAACCAGTTCCATTGTCAGTACAAATAACAGCACTCCTTGCTGTGCAAAATGTTTGACTCCCTTTGTATCTCCTGCTCATGGTTATCTGCATTACACCTTCACTTTCCTTCTGCTTAGTGCTCATGGCCCAGCACAATCATTGCCTTAATTACACAACTACCCACCTTACCCCCCCCGTACTTTCTTGACTAGGTTACTTTCCACTAACCTAGTATTTTATAAGATTTAAAGGTCTTTCTTTTGATGGTGGGAAATAACTTACTGACACTCAGATGTCAGTATGAAAAGCAGACTTATTGTTACCTACAGCTCCAAGCCAGAGAAGGCTGTCAGGCAGCGTCATACAAAGGGTTGCATGTAGGTATAGGGTAACAGCAAGCTGGAACTGGTGGGGGCAGTTTATGTATGGCAGGTGGGGTGGGATTAGCTGGGTTTTGCAGTCTCTCTATAAATTGGCTAATTTGAATAATCTCAGTGGGCTCTGGGGCATAGGGGCTGGCCCTAGTTGTCCAGTACCTGGCTCTGGCAGGAGAATAGCAGCCTAAAGTGAGATCCAGAAAAGGAAAGTTGGTGACTGTGGACTTAATCAGCTGCTCATGACAGGAATTGACAGGTCTCTAGCCAGGGCCTTAAAACTGAGTCAACCTATCTCTCACTATATACAAAAATTAACTCAGAATGGATTAAATTCTTAAACGTAAGACCCGGAACTATAAAACATAGGGAAAATGCTTCAGGACATTGGTCTAGGCACAGATTTTATGAGTAAGGACTGGGTAAAGACTTCAAAAGCATAGGAAACAAAAACAAAAATAAACAAATGGGACTATATCAAACTAAAAAGCTTCACAGAAAAGAAAACAATTAACAGAGTGAAGAGATAACTTGTAGAAGGAGAGAAAATGTTTGCAAACTATTCATGTGATATGAAAAAATATTCAGAATATACAAAGAAATCAAACAACTCAACAGCAAAAAAACCAAATAATCCAATTAAAAATGAGCAAAAGATCTGAATAGACAAAACCACAATGAAATATCATCTCACTCCAATTAGAATGACTATATCAAAAAGGCAAAAAATAATGAATGGTGGCAAGGATGTGGAAAAAATGGAACTCTCACATGCTATTGGTGGGAATGTAAATTAGCACAGCCATTATGGTAAACAGTATATAGGTTTCTCGAAGAAAAAAACAAAAATAGAGCTACCATAAGACCCAGCAATCTCATTACTGGGTATTTATCCAAAGGAAAGGAAATTAGTATATCAAAGAAATATTTGTACTCCCATGATTATTTCAGCACTATTCACGATAGCCAACATATAGAATCAACCTAAATATGAACAGATGAATGGATAAAGAAAACATGATACATACACAATGGAATACTATTCAGCCATAAAAAACAATGAAATCCTATCATTCACAGCAACATGGGTGACCCTGTACAACTTTATGGTAAGTGAAATAAGTCAGGCAAAAAAAGAAATACCACATGTTCTCACTTATATGTGGGAGCTAACAAAATGAGCTCATGGAAGTAGAGCATAGAGTTGTGGTTATTAGAGGCTAGGAAGGAAACAAGGGAAGAGAAAATAAAAAGAAGTTGGTTATTGGATACAAAGTCACAGCTAGATAGAAGTAAGTTCTGTTGTTCTATAGCAATGTAGGGTGAATATAGTTAACAATAATTGTCATATATTTCCAAAAAGCTAGAATAGAGGATTATGAATGGTCCCAACACAAAGAAAGATGAATGACTGAGGTGATGGATATGCTAACTGCCCTCATTTGATCATTACACATTGAACACAAGTATTGAAATACCATTCTATTCCATAAATACATACAATTATGTATCAAAATTTTTTTAAAAAGTAAAAAACTGAGTCAAGACATAACACATATACACAAACTATATTATACTAAGAAATTAATATTACAAATTTCCCCCCCCCTTCATGTTTATACCCAAGAAACTGAACACATCTGTAGACAAACCTATGACTCTAATTTTGTCCTTTCCTGCATTATTAACACAGGCAGCATCCTACTTAAGCCTCACATCCCTCTCCAGTTACTATCCTGGCTCTCTGATATTCTATAAAGTAAAACTCCTCAAAATAGTTTTTTCATTGTTTTGACTTCCTCCCTTTCTTTTCTTTATTTACCCATTCCTGTAATAATTTAACCTTTATAATTCCACTGCAACTGCTTTTACCTAGGTCACCAATGAACTCCGGGTCACTAAACATAGTGATTTCTCACCTTACTCTACCTGTGAGCTGCATTTTGGATCACTTTCTCCCTCTTGAAAGACTTTCTTCACTGGGCTCCTAGGACACCCCACTCTTGGTGTGCTTCTTCCTTCACTGCTATTCATCTTCTTCCTCTTCTGCCTCTGAATGTGGCAGTGGAGTTGGGTTCAGTCTTTGGCCTCTCCATTCTTCTTAGCTACACTCACCCCTTAGGTGATCTCCTCTCATACCACTGTTATAAATGATATCTATATATTTCTTAACTAGAATTCTATATTTCCTTCTCCTCATATTTCTTTGATCTCCAAACTCATAAGCAGTATAAGCATAACTCCTCACTTGTCATCTCCCTCTCGTTGGGGCAGAATTTGTTTGTTGCCTACTCCAAACTATTCTTCCTTCTCTTCCTTGTAACACAGTTTTGTTCTGGTATCAGACACCCATTGACTTCAGGGAAGCGTCTCTGAAAGGGTCTCTGATGCTTGCACTGCAGCAGCCAGCTTGTACGGAGAGAAGGCCAAGAGAATCAGACAATATATTTACCCTGAGCCCTGACATTGTGGGCTTGCCTCACAACTATAGCAACATCTCTCTCTAAATATGATCCTCCTTCCTAAAATTTCCTTCTCAGAATTCTGTGTGTATGAGGGAGAGAGGAAAAAAACCTTCCCTCTTTAATTAAACCTCCCTCAGATATTCTGTTATGTATGGCTAAAGCATGAACTAACTGACACAGATCTACATACACTTGCACACTCAAACTTAACATTTACAAGTAAGATTTTCCCTACCCACCTCCCATCCTACTGACTTCAGTTCTCCTAGAAGATCCTGAAATAAGAATATTAATGTAAGTATTTTACTTGGAAGATGATCCCAGTAAAAACTGGTCAGGGAGTTAGACAGGCAATGGAAGACAAAGAATAAAGAGTGTGTAATCAAGTTGATTATCACTGTGGGCAACTGGAGCAAAATTTCATGGGGAAGCTCTGGTAAATAGTGTTGAATACGTGCCTCAGTTATTGTACTCTTGAGATAAAAAAGCCAGTATTTGTACACTAGCTCCTGTAGGCCATTGCTTGAGTGCTGCTGCCTGGAGTGTTAATTTCCTGACTCTTCTAGCCTACCCTGCATGCAGGCAGAGCAACATTCCCTGGCTTCAGAGAAAACCCTTAAGCCATAAAAGAAAAAAGAAAATTCTAACAGTTGAAATGTGGCATCTATAGTCTAAAGAATATAGGTACAGAACCAACTATGTCTGCTTTGTTATATACTCTTGTCCTGCTCATTTCTATTGATATTCTACATTAGGTTTACTCTGTGATGTTATTGCTTCTTCAAAGAACGGACTAGTTAAGTTTTCTTTTAAAAACAGAAGTATGAGAGTTAGTGGGACAAGCTACATTCCTTGCTGTTTTAGTGGGTCCCAAGGCTGCAACTTAAATTCATCACCTTCTAAACCTTGGGTTTCATGCGTTTTTCAGGCTATGAATGATACTTGTTCTCATTTATAGTTACCATTGACCTTGGAAGCACCAAGGGGGGCCTAGTGAATTGTTTAAGTACCATATATTATCTTCTCTAATTGTTATGGAAAAATAGCCTTATCTTCTCCTGATAGAGTCAATTATCTTTGGCAGTGTAGCAATTCCTTTCTTTGACTACTGGTCTCCTGGCATGAGGAACCCAAACTAACTAGATAGTAGTATGAGATGAGAATATAAATTTTGCAAAAAGGGCAACTAGAAGTGATGGTGAGAGGGGCTATTCCTACTTGCTTCCTGGACTCATATAATTTACCTGTTGGAAACATAGCACTATATAGTGGCTGTTGCTACAAAGCATGCTCAACAGTTTTAAAACTAGGGACCCAAACTCTCAGGGTATCATTCTCAAACTAGCATCTTGGCTGTGTCTTTAAGAGATCATTCAGTGTTCTATTAGATTGCAGCTTCTGGTTCATGCAGTATATGGTAGTAGTTGTCTCTATGCAATAACTCCCGTGTTCACATCTTCATTATCACACATCTTTAATGCCAGAGTCCTCTGGTCCAATAAAACATCTACAGCATCTCATGCTGATAATTCAGATATTCTCTGATCTCTCCGTAGTGTTGCTTGCCAAGATGCTATCAGCGAAGAAGGCAAACTCATAAAAAGAATATGTATCAATCCCAGTAAGAATGAATCGATCTCTCTTCCAGAGTAGAAGATGTCTGATGCAATCAACTTGCCAGTAACTGACTCCTTGGTCTCCTCAATTGACGGTGCCAAAATGAGAACTCAACATCAGTCCTTGATGTTGACAGCCCAAGCAACAGGGCTGATGCATGGCCTCTACTGCAGCACAGCCTGCATCCCAAACATCACAATTATTCCATTTGTGAATTCACTCAGCAAGCACTGAGGTTGCCAAAAATGACGACTAGCTTGCCTCCTCTGCAGTGGATGACTTCTGGTGTTCTCCCAAACACTAGACTATGTTTTATGCAAGATATCATCTGATCAACAGTGATGGGTGTTAGACTTTGCCCTTGACTGAGTTTTACATATTTCTAAATAAATTCACATTTTCCTCTACTAAAATGTGGCATGATAAAACCCAGCAATTTCATATTCTGTGCTAGTTTCTATTCTAGTCTTTCTTATATTCATCATTTAGAGAATGTTTGTAATAGAAATACTTATGTTGAATACATAATAGTCCATTACAATAAAGAACTATTTAATCTTTTCTTCTTTTGTTTTCATGACCGTGGGTCACCATCACATAAAGCATTGAGTTGGATACTCAAACATGTCAACTTACTTTTTCCTTATCTAATTCTAACTTCAATGACAGACATTCATCAATAAGGAAACTGAGTTTCAGAAATGGTAAGAAACTTAACAATATTCCTTCAACCAATATGTGACAAAGGTGCTATTTGAACTCTGGATTTCTAATTAATCTAATAAAATATCTATTACAGGGTGAGGCATACTCAGTTATTCAGTAAATATTAGGTAAGATAATTTTCTTTCTTCCATTCTCTGTTCCTCTAAAAAAATCACTGATTTTTAAAAAATGTTAAAAATAACATGTATAATCCCTCATAATTCATAAAGAATTTTTATGTATTAAATAAGAGATGGCATATGCAAATGTGATAGGAGGTAGACAAATATAAATAAGAATAAATAGTGTGGATAAAAGCTATGAAGTAGATATTGCTTTTATTTACATTCATGAAACTGCTTCAAATCTTGTGTTTAGTGCATGAACACAGTGGAAAGCCCAGAAAGGAGATGCGCAGGAATTGGACAACTCAATTTCCTGAAACCCTGAGGAAACTAGTATCCTCTGTGATTACTTGGTAAGGAAGATGATGCTCATGGGGAACCACAGGTTTGCTGCCACAGAAATTTCAGGACCCTCATGAATATTAAGTTAGAAACTACTCAGTTGGGTGAGGCAGGTCAAGTGACCCCTCTTTGCACTCAGGAAACACAATGATCAAGGTTTGCTCACACAGGAGTCCTTCTGTGCCAACCCCTCTTTTCTCTGCTACCCCTGGGTGGCCCCACCACAATCTCTGCCTCCCACTCTGCTCCCCTTTCCTCTCTGCTGCACACTGGGGCTGCTGTTCAGAAAGACTTGCCTTGTTGTCCAGGATAATCCTTTCTTGTCAGATGACATGGTCTATTTCACTCGAATGAGAGAGGTCTAAGCACTCTTTCTCTACACCACACATGAAAGTACCTATTTTTCTTCTCCATTAAATCCTCTGAATGAGGAGATCCTCTCACATTTCAGTCATTATCATTTCCAAAAGTGGCCTGTTTTCCCTCCTTAGGATAAATCTGTAAACTTTCCATTGCCATACAATGTCTTCTGCCTTGCATTGTTGCCAAACATCGGGTTCTCTAGTATATGAATTATTGTTCAAGGATAGTAAGAGAAGTTTATCAAATGTGATAAAATCATGTAACCTTTCTCAGCCCATTGTAGTTGGAGGGATAAGAAATCACATCCTTTTATTAGCCCCTTCTCTTCTTTTGACTATAATAAGGTTCGCATGAGATTTCACAAGAAAATCAACATATATGAATGCTTTATGTATCTGAAAAATAGAAATGAGAAGACTCATGTCACCTTGGAATAAATGTAATGGAACAGGAAGGAGGTTTGGCTTACTTTTGGTACTAACAGGATGTTGTTCAAATGCCAATTAGGGGGAGAAACAAAAAGGAGATTTTATGGTGCCTCTGGGAGACTCTGACACAAAAAATATTGTAAGAATTTGAAGCTGTATTGTAAAGGTTAAAATGTCATGTGCTGCTTTGACATCTCAGAGAGTCCCACAGAGTCCCAAAGGTCTAACTGTGAGTCCCCCTGCTCTGGCCAGATGTATACTCCACACAGTGGGAAAAAGGGTGTTCACCTGGCTAGCTCTCTATCAGCTGGATAGCTAGTTGTACTTGCTAGCTGGGTCCTCAGTCTAATGGTTTTCACTTCCCTGGAAGCCCACATAATTGTTCAAACAAGCCAATCAAATTCAACCATGGAAACCAGGGAGCACCTCACCCATTTGTTACTATGATACAAAGCCTACCTCTATGAGGCCCTAGATGGCATATGGTGTCTTCCTCCTGTGGGATGTGAGTATAGGTGACTAGTAAATTGCTATAAATTCCTCTGTACATTGTTGAATATCATGTGTCCAGCCATCCTGGACTATTTAGAACAGGTATCCCTTTCTCACCAACAGGGTGAGTAAGCAATCAAAACACAACTCATATCTGGAAAGTCAGAAATATACATTTTTAAAAAGAAAATATTATTTATAAATAACTTTTTAAATGAAAAATTAATTTATCACTGTCACTGAGAAGTGACTAGGTAAAATGTATATATGGACATCAAGTAATAAAGTATAAGCATTAATGTAACCACACCATTTTGCAAAAATACATTAAACAGATTAGAATGGTTATTAATTGGGATGTTAGGAGAAAGATAAGTACAGAGATATAAGAGAATAAACACATAAATAAGCAAAAGGAGGATCTTGGATAGACCATATGCAATAATTTACGATGAACTGAGGCCAGGATAAACAAACTCTCCCTATTATGAACTCCCTGTCCATAAAAAGACAGTACTATATGCATGTGGTGAGTGTGTGGGCACATTTACCACACACTGCTTGTTTACTATTTTGAAAACCTTTTTATTTTTATATGCTAATTTTGTGACCAGTAACTTTACTGACTTATTTCATGTTTTCTAATAGTTCAAGGATTTCCAGGAATGTATCCTAATCATCTGAAAATATTAATCTTATTGCTTCCTTTTTTCAAATATGTTCCTCATATTTCTTTCTTTTGCATAATAGAAATGTCTAATACATCTGGAACAATGTTCAATAATCAATGATAGTGCCTCCCTTTTTTCCTGACTTTTATGAGAATGCTTCTAGTGCTTCATGACTAAGAAGGATGCTGAATATTGTTTTGCAAATATTCAGCATTGGGCTCAATTTTGAAACAATAGAAATAGTCCTACAGTCATATTAAAGGCTTATTTTCTTATGTTTTCTCTTTTACAAACTAACAATGGGAGTTTGACTTATCATATGTAATTTTTGTATCTCTGAAATTAGTTGTGTGCCTTTTCTGTTATAGCCTCTTCTTGGAGTGACACATTAGACTTTTTTAATTTATATTATCCTTTAGAACAAGCACAGCATATTTCATAACACAAAATGCAAGCAGTCTGATTCTTTGTTGTTTTCAGATTAGTGTGTTGAGGGGTATTACTACATGAACATCTAAGTCTAATTAGAGAGATGGCAAATAAATTTTGAATATCCTTTGATGTGTGGTGTTCTGGACTCTTATTTTACCCCTCAAAAGTGATCCTTTTGAGAAATTAGGTTCAGACTTCAACTCCATCTCCCCAAGAGTGCATATTGCTATTGTGGCACATATGCTTGTGGTACAGTTTTATTTCTGTCCAAACAGCAGCACAGGTTTCTATTTCCCTAAGAGGAGCTGTTTTGATGCCTATATTTTGCCCTGATTGTGAATTGCATGATTTGTTCAACTGTGTTTACATTGTAAATTTTCTGCAATGTTCTATGATTTATTCAGAATTTGATATTTTGGAGCAATTACTTTGATATAAAACCTTTGAGCTCTATGAAGGCAGAAACAGCCTCTCTTGTATCTCCAGGGCCTTCCTAGCATATCAAGGTACAGAGAAGACGCTCAATAAATATTTGATTCTTTTGTCTCAATTTGTCTTGAAATACGGGTTTTCATTAAAGAGATTATATGATTATATCTTTAGAAAATATTAATTTTGTAGGGAACTCTGTCTCTAAAGTGCTATAGGGAATGCTGGTAAGAATACTATCTTCCATGTAGTTTGGATCTAAGGTGCTCCCATGGATAAAGATTTCACTTGCTCTTTAAATTGAACAAAGCATTTTAACATATCATTGCAATTTATTTTCACCCAAACTCTTTAGTGTGAGTATTGTTACTACTCTATTTGAAAGACAAAACAAATAAGAATCTCAGAAACCAGATAATTTGCACAAAAAGCATTGACTTGGTAATGTCTGTAAAACAGTCCCAGATCTCTGACTCTTCCACTAACTGTATGTTTTTACAAAATATTCATGCCTCTTTGATATACATCCCCAAGCATCATATTTATAAGAAAATAGATACTAAAGTCAATTGGAAAGCCAAAAGAACTGACAAGATCACAAAATACATGTTTGGCCTGAGGGCAACTACATAGAGGATAGAGGTGTATTATGTGTAGACAATAAGTGTATTCTGCGATGTTTGTGAAAAATATTGTTGAACAATTCCAGTGAAGAAAACCATGAAAAAAAAATCAAGTAATGCATTTATGAAAAGTTCTCATAGTAGAGAATGCATTTTCATCTTTGCTTTCCTTACAATTAGATCATTAATATCTGGTACTTAGAAAATGCTCAAAAATGTTCTATCAATGAGAAAAATAAATAATCATGATAATTGATTATGCTTTCAGTTTTAATTAAACATTTTGAAGATATCAATAACACTATCTACCATTTAGTATTCTAACTTTTGCTAGGAACTTACTTACTTCCTGGAGAGAATTGTTTACACTTCCTGTTTCAGTCTGTGGTTCCCAAACTCTCCTCCCTAGCACACCACCCCTCCAAAA
>VBSM01003204.1:30365426-30384140 GCA_008086735.1 Cheirogaleus medius | reverse complement strand
TTGTCATGCAACTGCAGCTATGAGAGTCTCCTTTAATGCTATCAAAGAGGTTCTCTTGCTTCTACACTTTGCCCTAAATTGGTGAATAATCATCCTAAATTTTTATTGTTTTCTAGTACATCAGTAGTCCCCAGCAGTGGCTATATGATTCCATAGTCTTTACAATAACTACTTCCCATAAACTTCTCAAATTCCTGAGATATTATACCCAACTCCTACCCACTTGTTTCCCATCCCAGTTCACTATCCATGAAAACTTTAACAATTACAACACCACAGCATCACAGCATGTTATGTGATATCCAGACCCTACCTATCACCAGTGATGGAATCCTCATTACATGGTGATCAGTGGATAATTCACTCCAAAATCCCATTTTAGAATCAAGTCCCTCAAATCACTCTGAAAACGATCTCAGACATAACAGGTTCCCCGGCAAACAGGGTCAGAGATGGAGATTTTCATGCAGGAAGTTTATTTTGGGGAGTCCTCACCATCAACACCTGTGAGAGAGTGGGTGAAGTAGGAATGGACTGAGGGAGAATTGAACAGTGATGCAGTGCAACTGAGGTCTCGGCCAAGACCGAAGGTATCAATGGAGGTAGAAGAGCATTGAGATGTTTCTCTACTTGGAGAAACTGGAGCCAGATCTTTGTAACCCAGATTTGATCATTTATTGGATGAAATCTGTCCATAGGGAGTAAGCACAGCTTGAAAGAAACAGCTCCTTTAGGCCAAGATCAATTGTTGGAAAGGAGTTTAGCGGTAAGCCATCAAAGACAATACTACAGCAACTGAGAAATGAATGTCTGCATCCTGAAGAAATGAATGTAGGAGGCACACCACAGCATTGACCACAAGCTCCCATCTAAATACAGTCCTCTTACTATTTTCCATGCTGTTCTATTTTATTTTTAGCACATATAAAATCTCCATTGCAATTTGTGTGTATATTCAATATTTCTTTTTTATTTTCTCACTAGATTCCAAATTCTATGATGTCAGGGGCAATTCTAATTTGCTTCATCATTACATACCCAGTGTTTGACACAGAATCTAACACCAAATATATGTACACATTTATTTTAAGTGAGTGGAGATTGTGATCATCCCCCTAACACATTTGTGGGTCTATGTGTGTTTTCTACCACGCGAACTTGCTGTTATAAATTCTGTTGCTTGCTTGGTTATGTGTCACCCATTGCCAGGTAAAATAGGACCAAAATGTTAGTAAATATTAATTCATTAATCATTGGATTTTACTTGTTACAGATGAGAACTGAAATGACCATGGTTTAAGCCTTTGCTTCAGAGTTTATCATCCACATGACGTTGTGATCTTGAATGGTCTTTTATCACTCTGAACTTCATTTTTATCATCTGTAGGCAGCGGATGCTCGAGTATTTGGCTGCAAGCCCAGCCTCAGCATACTCAAGGGAGTTATAGTTATGATGAATGAATGATATCTGTCATTGCCACAAGGCTAAAAGAAAGAAATGGCATATTTGCTGGGTATTTACCTTCCCTCCTCAAAATCTAACATGAACCATCACCTATTTACTCATTCATTTTTATGGCTGACTACATATAACTCCCACATCTCATATTACTCAAATGAAGATTTCTACAAAAACCAAATAAAATGTTATAATTAACAAAAGTCAACAATATTAATAAGAGCACCTGATTTAGAATTTTAGTCTCATCCTATGATCTGTGAAGATCATTTCATCCATTGCTCTTACTATACATGTGAGAATACTGGGAACTCAAAAGATTAGTTATCCCATGGTGATACATTTATTTAGTAGCAAAACCCAAACTAGGAATCTCTGCCTTATCATTATTCTGGCATTCTAACCAGGAGGTCTAAATCTTGTGGTTTATAAGTCATTTCCATGATATTACTAACTATGACTACACAGACGGAGCCTCTGTCTTAATTTATACCTTTTTCTTTCACTAGAGTGATGGTAAAGAAAAGTATTGTATATACATGGGAAATAAACTCACAGTTAACCAATACCCCCATATTTTCTACATTTCTAAATATGAAAAAGCAAAAACAATAGAAAGTCAAATGTTTAAAAGTCCAAGTACTTCATCTTTTTTTTTTTTTGCTTTAAGTTCCCCTATAATTAGAGCATATATAAATCTTATTTTAAATGTAGCTCTTCTAAATAAAGAGGCTATCTAAGAATTCCATATGAGCTTAAACTTATAATTCCTCCACGTGGAAAAATAGATTCTTAAATATATTTTCAAAGGTATAGAATATGAAAGCCCCTTAGAATTACTATAACTCTAAAGTAATTAAATAGGAAAATGAGTTGTTACAGGTTTTAGAATAAAGAAGAGGAAAAAAGAGTAAGTTAACAATATCACCACATATCTCATCTAAAATATGGTTCCTGAATGTGGTTAACTGAAGAATTGGGTCCATGTCTCCACTTGATACAATGCTGATTTAATGTGAGAAACAAATTTATTGTTAGTGAGGTGTGGAGATAAACCTCAGGGGAGTTTAAGCAATATAACAGCCTACATGTCAGGTAGTATCACTGACTTCAAGATACAGAAAAAAAATTCAAACAGAGAAGACACACAATCAGTTGTGGTACCTTGTTCAAGGAAGTAATGGTGCATTAAACAAGGGGGACAAAACAAAACTATAAGTCAGCTTATGTATGTATGACATTCAAGTGTTTGGGTTTGAATAGAGTTTTCTAATTACATTTGTATTAGGACATTATTTTCTGATTAATTCTAACAAAATGTATACCCCTTCCTGTAAAACATGAGCTTCGGCCTACATAAATGTGTGTGTGCATGCACAGGTGTGTTCAGGACAAACTGGTACCAATCTACCATTAGCTTCTCTACTTCTATGCACCATTTCTAATGATATTACACTAATTGTGTAGATATGATACTCAAAGGGCTTATTCTTTTGCTCCATAACTTGGAGCCACCATCAAAGCCAACTAACTTATAGATTTATTCTTGATAGCCTAGTAACGTAGACCAGAAAATAAAGAAGGATTTAAATTGATTCAAGGCCAATACTGGAAAAGCTATGTAAGAAAAATCCAACAGGCCTTTACAAAATACCCAGTATCTGCCTAATGCTTGTTGGATGTTATAAATATAAAGACAAATAAAGCACAATATCTACCCTAAAAGAGCTTGTGGCATAGTAAGGAAATATTTTATCGTAGGCTGTTCTGATGCTGTTTAAGTAGTGTTGATTTAATATATGAAAAGTGTGGACTGTCCTTTACCATGTGGATTGTCCCATGCCTACAAGGAATAGGTATATCTACAGGCATTGTTTTTGATGTCAAAAATATACAATGACTAGGGCTAAAAGTAGCTTCATGAAATTAGGTGGAAGCTCCTTGAGAACAAAGATTGCATATCATATCTTCTTTCGTCTCTTAGAGTATAACACGCAAGATTATGTAAAAATTGATAAATGACTCTCTGAATGACTACCAATTTGTCATTTAATTTAATTTTCCTGTTACTTCATAATACTCCTATTATCTTATAAATATCACATATTTTGATCACAAATAATATTGCTTCAATACACTGTTAACACTTAACCTGTTGGTTTTCCCTCTTTTTTTTTTTTTTTGCCTATTCCCAGACAGGACAGCACGCTCTATACTTCAGCTGATCTCACTATTTAAAAAGTGAGATACTGTTTTCCTCAAACATTCACTTTCCCACTGCATTACAATCTTCTGTTTACCTGTCTACACCATCTGTCCTGACTAGATTATAAACTCCATGGGAGTTTATTCATACTGATTATCACTGCATGCCCAGGGCCTAGTACAGTGCCTAGCACATAAAACATGTTTAATAATTAACTAAGAGAGAAAGTAATAAATTTTCCAGGTGGGAAGTTGGAATGTTTTGGTCCACGGTCTTAGTAGGGCTAGAAAGCTACTGTGGAAGATGCCAGAGGTTTACGAAACATCTGAACGTGTGATGGAGATTCTGTTCACAGGGATCTATCTACATTGAGACACTACCCTCCCCAACTTTCTTCCTCACCTCCACCTCAAGCAGTCCAGTCAATCACATTTGGAGAACTGGTTCTTCTCCTAAAAGGAAGCCTGTCCTTAAGATAATTTTAAAGGACCTTATTCAATTTCTTTATCTGGATTCCTGACCTCTACTGTTCACACTGTAAACTTTCCTCTGTGACGGCTGTTTGCTTTGAAGGATGAGAGGGACAATGCGTTGAGGCTCAATGTCAATGTTCTGGGCACAGGTTTCTAGCTATGTCCTCATTTTCACAGTTGTGAGTTCTCCCATTCTGGCCTATTTTTTTCCTCAACTTGTAAAATAGGAGTAAGTGAAGAAAAGAACACACTGTGATGTCATTAAGCCCTACATGTGAATCTTGGCCTTACCATTATTCATTATCCATTATTATGGATAGGACATATTTATCCATTATTATGGATAGGACATATTTATCAACTTCTCTGACTCTAGTACCATCATCTATCAGACTGAAACAGGGATTCCCCCAGATGGTTGTGAGAATGAAAATAGATGATGTGCATTTGACATAATGTAAGAGACAAGTTATATTAATCCACTTTCTGGACCATGATGACAATCAATATCTGGAGCTATTTCCAGTCCTGCCAAGTTATGATCCAGAAATCTAGTCTTGTTCCAGTCTCAGTGAACCTATAACTCACTGCTGCCCGCACTTCCAGCTCAATAGTAGCTCTGTAGAACTGATTCACCATACTCATGTGAAATGTTACAAATATTACCTTAAAAATGACAGAAAACTAAGTTCAAAGGTTACTATGCCAAAGAAAGAAAAACTGGATATATTTTCAGGAGTGATGATCCAGATCTAATATTTATCTTCTAAATAAATCAACAATTTTTAAACATGTTCCAATTAAAGTTGTAACTTTGCATTAGTGTCTTTGTTCTGTTTTGTAACTGTCAAGAAAAGAACATAATTAATGCCATCATTAGTCATGAAAAAGTTTGAAAGAGTTCAATCACAGTTTTCTTTTTTCTGTCAAAAAACTACCATTTTTTAATTATCATTTTAAGTGTACAATTTAGTTGTGTTAAGTATACCCAAACTGATATTTAGAATCAAATTTGTTCATGGTCTCAGATGATAATACATGTAACATGTTGATTTTGGCTGTCATTATGTTTTCTCTAAGAATATGGAAAATACCAAAGAGTGAATTTATTCCTGATAATTTTTTATTTGAACTTAAAAAATTAATGATAAAAATTAAAAGAATCCTCATGGACCTAATTGTCATCAAAATTTCAATTATTATTTTTTTATTTCACCTCTTTTATGTTTATTTTTTTATTTCAGCATATTATGGGGGTACAAATGTTCAGGTTATGTGTTGCCTTCCTCCCCTTCACCCCTGGAGTCAGAGCTTCAAGCGTGTCCCTCCCCCAGATGATGTGCATTGCATTCATTATGTATGTTTGGAGGTATGTATATATCCATCCCCTCCTCCCCCCTCCCATCTGCCCGACGTCCAATAAATGTTATTCCTATATGTCCACTTAGGTGTTGAACAGTGATATCAATTTGCTAGTGAGTACATTTGGTGCTTGTTTTTCCATTCTTCGGATACTTCATTTAGTAGAATGGGTTCCAGCTCTATCCAGGAAAATACAAGATGTGCTATATCACCATTGTTTCTTATAGCTGATTAAGTACTCCATGGTATACATATACCATATTTTATTAATCCACTCGTGTATTTATGGGCACCTGGGTTGTTTCCACATCTTTGCAATTGTGAATTGTGCTGCTATAAACATTCAAGAACAGATGTCTTTTTTATAGAGTGTCTTTTGTTCTTTTCGGTAGATGCCCAGTAATGGGATTGCTGGATCAAATGGTAGATCTACTTGTATCTCTTTAGGGTATCTCAATATTGCTTTCCACAGAGGTTGAACTAGTTTTCAGTCCCACCAGCAGTGTAGGAGTATTCCTATCTCTCCACATCCACACCAAAGTTTATTGTTTGGGGACTTGTTGATAAAGGCCATTCTTACCGGAGATAAGTGATATCTCATTGTAGTTTTGATTAGAGATGTTGAGCATTTTTTCATATGTTTGTTGGCCATTATTCTGTCTTCTTTTGAAAAATTTCTGTTCATGTCCTTTGCCCACTTTTTGATAGGATTGTTTGATTTTTCCTTGATGATTTTCCTGAGTTCTAAATAGATTCTAGTTATCAGCCTTTTATCGGATGTGTAGCTTGAGAAAATTTTCTCCCATCTGTGTGTTGTCAATTTGCTCTCTTGACAGTTTCTTTGGCTGTGCAGAAGCTTTTTAGTTTGATCAGGTCCCATTTATCTATTTTTCTTGCTGCTGTGATTGCCTTTGGGGTCTTCTTCATAAATTCTTTGCCTAGGCCAATGTCTAGAAGTGTATTTCCAATGTTTTCCTCTAGAATTCTAATAGTTTCACACCTAAGGTTCAAGTCTGTTACCCAGCATGAGTTTATTTTTGTGAGAGGTGAAAGGTTTGGGTCCTGTTTCAGTCTTCTACATGTGGCTATCCAGTTTTCCCAGGATCATATGGTCTTTGTTTTTCTTCTGTTTATGTGGTAAATTACATTTATAGATTTGCATATGTTGAACCATCCCTGCATCTCTGGGATGAAGCCCACTTGGTTGTGATGGATTACTTTCTTGATAAGCACCTCAATTCGGTTGGCTAGGATTTTGTTGAGAATTTTTGCATCTATATTCATAAGGGATATTGGTCTGTTTCTTTCTTTTTTTGTTGCATCCTTTCCTGGTTTTGGTATGAGGGTTATGTTGGCTTGATAAAATGTACCAGGGAGGATTCGATCCTTCTCAATGTTGTGGAATAATTTCTGCAGGATAGGCACCAGTTCTTCTTTGTAGGTGTGGTAAAATCTGAGTGTGAAAGCATCTGGTCCGGGACTTCTCTTTTTAGGGAAGTTTTTTATTGATGTTTTAATTTTAGTACTTGATATTGGTCCGTTCAGGAATTCTATTTCTTCCTGGTTGAGCCTAAGGAGGCTGTATGTTTCTAAGAATTTGTCCATTTCCTTCACATTTTCCAGTTGGTGTACATAAAGGTTTTTGTAGTATTCATAAATTATATCTTGTATCTCCATGGCATCAGTTGTAATTTCTCCTTTATTGTTCCTGATGGAGCTTATTAGAGATTTTTCTTTTCTGCTTTTCATTAATCTAGCCAAAAGCATGTCAATTTTGTTTATTTTTTCAAAGAACCAACTTTT
This sequence comes from Cheirogaleus medius, assembly GCA_008086735.1. Taxonomy (NCBI): domain Eukaryota; kingdom Metazoa; phylum Chordata; class Mammalia; order Primates; family Cheirogaleidae; genus Cheirogaleus; species Cheirogaleus medius. Next base: position 30,376,837 of record VBSM01003204.1, on the reverse strand, counting down.
TGTTTTATTAATCTTCCATATAGTTTCCCTGTTGTCAATTTCATTTAGTTCTGATTTGATCTTATTGATTTTACTTCTACTGGGTTTGGGGTTGGTCTGTTCTTTTTCCAGCTCTTTGAGTCGATTCTTTAGGTTGTCTATTTGTGGTCTTTCTGACTTTTGGATATAGGCATTTATGGAAATACACTTTCCTCTCAGGACTGCTTTAGCTGTGTCCCACAGATTTTGATAACTTGTGTCTCCTTTGTCATTTAGTTCAAAGAATCTTTTGATATCCATTTTGATTTCCTCATTTATGAAGTAATCGTTCAACACAAGGTTGTTCAGTTTCCACGACTTTGTGTAGAAATGAGTTTCTGTTAGGGTTGATTTCTACTTTTATTCCACTGTGATCTGAAAAGATACATGGTATAATTTCTATTTTTTTAAATTTTTTGAGACATGTTTTGTGTTCTGGGATATGGTCAATCTTAGAGAATGTCCCAGGAGCTGATAAGAACATATATTCAGTGGTTTTGGAGTAGAATGTCCTGTTGTCTATAAGTTGGAAAATTATACATTTTAAAGGAGAAAAAAATGAATGACTGTGATGGTTAATTTTATGTGTCAATTTGAATGGGCTATGAGATGCCCAGATAGCTTGTAAAACATTTCTGGGTGTGTCTGTGGGAGTGTTTCTGGAAGAGATTGGAATTTGAATTGGTAGACTTGTGAAAAAAGATCACCCTCACCAATGTGCCTTGACGGTCCAATAGAATAAAATGGTGGTGGAAGGGTGATTTGCTCTCTATTTGAACTGGGGTACTCATCTCCTCTTCTGCTGGGACATTGGAGCTCCTGGTTCTTGGATCTTCAGACTCAGATGGGAAATTACACCAGCAGTCCCTCCCTCCTCTGCTTCCTTCTGTTGATCCCTGGTTCTCAGGCCTTCAGACTTGAACTTAATTACAGCACAGATTTTCTTGATTTTTAGATTGCAGATGGCAGATCATTGGTCTTTTAGACATCCATAATATTGTGAGCCAATTCCTATTACACAGAAACATTCTTTTGGTTCTGTTTCTCTGAAAAACCTTGACTAATGCAATGATCTAATAATCATAAAAGAGTTTTTGAGAATTGAGCTAATAAAACCTTATGTGTCTTCTCTTAAGTTTCCTAAAGGTCATCTAATTGGTTTTCTTTTAATAACCAGCATAAGGATAGGATTGTTCGAACTGAAAAAGTACTCCATCTTTTAATTTTCTACAAGAGTAAGCCTTGTTTATATGGTTCATTGAATTGATGAATAATAGCTTATGCAGCCAGAGGTAGAGATAAGGATAGAGAGAGAGATACCAACACAAGTATGTCATTTCTATTTACATAAAATGATTGTATCAATCTGAAAGATAAGTAATAGACCAGTTTACCGGAAAACATCCTTGCTTTCTGATGCTTGCAGTCTTGAGTTAACCTTTCTATGCTTAAGTCAACTTCCTCATTCTTGACCTCATTCTTAGTGTCCTTTAGAAATCATTTCCAAATCCTTTCCCCTCCCCAGGCTTTCCTCCAGGTGGAACTAATCCAGGCTGCTCTGACCTTAATTATTGGAGAACTCATTTCCATGTTAGTTTTTTGTTTGTTTTCCTATAATGCTGTTTTAAGGCCAGTTCCCTTGGCAAAGGCAAGAATTTGTAATGTGCACAATGCAGCTTTGGCTGAGCTCTTTCGCCTACCTGATTGCATTCTCCTGAATAGAGTCTTAGCTACCCTCACTCTCGTGGTTAAAATTAGGCAAATAGCTCACTGTTCTGTATACTTGCTCTCACTTTTATATTTGCTTTATTTTTTTTTCTACTAGGTTCAGACTCACGTGCAGAGTTTTCCTAATTCGTTAGTTTAATTCATGCTAACATTTGTACCTTTCTCCTCCTACATAAAAGGTTTCTCCTCTAAGCAATTCATCTCCCTCAACAGCATGATAAATTTTGTTAGTTATTTTCAAACTCTCCCCAAAAATGGTTACTTAATTTATGCTCCCACCAACAGTTTATGATAGTGTGTGTTTTCACATATTCTGCTAGAATTATAAATAAAAAAGTATTTTATTGCTGGATGTAAACTTAAACTAAATTTGAACTTGGGTGTAATTGATGGGAAGATTTATGTTTTCATATCTTTTATATATATTGGTCATTTTTTTCCTCAAAATTATTTCTTGTTCTTTGCCCACTTTTCTTTTAAATAATGTATAGTTGTTTTCCTACAAACTTTTATAAGTTTGCCATAAAAAATGTAGGAAATTAGACTTTTATAACTTCAAGAAAAATAATGTCTCAGGACAAATTTTGATCAGGTTTTTTCCTAGAATGGAAGTTAGATTTTAAAATATAGACTCCTTTCTGTAATAAAATATTTATTTATAATGTGTTCTAAAATACTTTTTGTTCTACAGTTTTAGAGTATTTTCTTTCTAATTTCAGGGACATGAAAAATTCTTATAATGGTTTGTCTCCATAATTATTGTCTTTGTATCTAATATCTATTGTGCCTTATTCTGAATGTCATTTCCCTCTCTGAATTCTGTGTAGTTATCTACAGATTTTTCTTTGTAAGTAATTTAATGTTCAACTTTTTCTGTTCTGATCCTTGTTCTCTATAATTTTTTAGTCCTGTATGTATTGTTTTGATCAGTTTCCTTCACTTTCCCCTCTTCATTTTCATCTTAAGCTGCACACATACAAATATACCATCTAAAGGTTATTTTATTTAATTCATGTTCTCATTAAGTTTAATAACATAAAGTAGCTTCAAGGGATTTTCTTTTTTGTTTTTTTTTTTAATTTGGTTTTGTTTGAGGTGTGGAACTAATAATGTCTTTCAGATTTGGCCATTTTTCTGTCTTTGGCTTACTTTGCATCTTTTTTAATATCTGATTTCGCTATGGCATATTCATGTACCTTTCATGGCCTTTCTGAGTTTTTTATTTTCCTTTGCCACTTCTAATACAACTCTGTCAGAGATGTAAAAAAGTGGAGTCTCAAATGGTTAATTGTAAGTTAGCACAATGATAACATGAAAATTTACTTATGATGTAATGTTTACTATTAGCTCATGAAAATAAAATGCAAAATAAAAATCTTCATCCCTGACATTGAGATTAAAGACTAACATGTGTTTTAGTTCAATTTTTAACATTCATTTGGGATCCTTGAAATAGTCCAACTTTAACACAGAAAACAGTGGGGGGAACATCTGTATTAATGCTGTTATTTATAAAATGTGTTGATGCCAGTCTAAAAAATTAAAACTTTTCCTGAAGCTTATTGGGAGCATATGGACAACCAGATTTTGGTCATAAATCATGGACCTTTTTTGGCTCACCTCAGCATCACTGTGATTAGCTGCTAAGGCTGAATATTTCTTAGTATATACTTTATATTCATGAAGTATAATGGATTCGGTGGTGGGGAAAGTGACCTTTAGCAGAATTGATCCTTAGAGAATATAGAATATAGCTGATCTCCTTTGGAAACTGTAATTTCTGTTGTTTCATAGACAATGAAGTATTTTATCTTTTTGGTTAAATGATTGTATTAATACTTATTGTCCTGAACAGTCCTTTTGTTACGGTTAGATATTTAGACAAATTTTAAAACTCTTTTAGAAATGCGTAACTTGGTTTTTTTTCTATTTACTGTGACTCACAAATTAAGATGCTCTGAAATAATGATAACTGTGACTGCTAGTAGTTTCAATAGTCATTGATAATATTTTGGCAGTTTAACAATCCAGCCAGCTCCATAGCTGAGTTTGAAAGATAAGCGATCATGTCCTCATTCACTTGATTTCTGGCTATTCTAACCTTGCTCTAATTATAAAAAGTCATTTGAAGTCCCTGGCCTATCTCTGAGAGTAGGGATAATTATTTTCAATAATTGAGATCATTCTTATCATTAAGCTGAGATCTGGGGCAAATGTGGACATAGTATTGGTCCCTATGACAGTCCTAAATATTTTTTAAAGGATCCTTAGTTGTAACAATTAAGCAAATAAGTTTTTCGACCACAAAGACTCAAAATTTGGTCCTGAGATGAAAACCAAAACCCTCTCTGGCCCTTTTCTGATTTCTGAATTCTGACTATAACTGCAGTTTAAAAAGCTCAGTTTTGAAAGAGAATTCAGTCTGAAGCTCAACCCATTAGAATCTCAGTCTAAACAATGCAGAAGGCATCTATATGCATTAAGAATATTGCTCTGTAGTTTCTTTTGTGTGATGTCTTTTCCAGATTTTCATATCAGAATAATACTGATCTCATAAATGAACTGGAAAATCTTCCCTCCTCTTTTATTTTCTACAAGAGATTAGAAGGGTTGGTTTTAATTTTTCTTTAAATAGAATTTAATTGTGAAACCATATAGCCCTGGACTTTTCTTTGTGAGAAGTTTTTGATTAATAACTCATTTTCTTTACTTGTTATAGGTTTATTCAGATGTTCCATACTTCTTGAGTTTGTTTCATTAATTTTTATGTCTTTCCAGGAAGTTTTCCATTTTGTATAATTTAATTAGTAGGCATAAAACTGTTCATAATATTTCCTTATAATCGTTTTTATTTCTCTAAGGTCTATAGTAATTACTCCTTTTTTTCCTCTGATTTCAATAATTTTAGACTTCTCTCTTTATTCATGGTTAGTATGCATAGCTACTAATTTTTAATTTATTGATCTTTTCAAAGAAGCAACATTTAATCTGGTTGGTTTTTATATTTTCCTCAATTTTATTTACTTATGCTCTAATTTTAATTATTACATTTCTTATTCTGACTTTTGATTTTAGCACTCTTCTTTTTTTTAGTATTTTTAGGTAGAAGGTTAAGTTATTAATTTGAGATCTTTGTTTTTTTTCTAATGTAGGCATTTATAGTTATAAATTTCCTTTTGAGTACTGAGCATCCCTTTAAGTATTGTCATCCTGCATTTTCATTTTTATTCATATAAATGTATTTTTCTGACTTCTCTTATGATTTCTTATTTGACCCATGGGTTATTTAGAAGTGTATTCTTGTTAATATTCAAATATTTACTGATTTTCCAAGTTTTCCTTGTTATTGATTTCTAATTTATTTTTATTATGGTCAGACAACATACTTTGCATAGCTTTTCACGTCTTTCCTGGGCACATTCACTGTCCTGAGAGAATGTATGTTAAGTGGCTTTCTAGGTGTTCAAGAATATGTCTGAGGTTTCAAAGTGCTATGGGCATCTCGTTTTCCTTTAAGCTTTTTGGTTAGTCTGTTGTTTGGCCCAAATATTATCTACTGCTTTAGGCAATGGTACCTTAAAATATTTGCCAGTAAATATTTTCTGAGTCTTTTAGCACTAGGCATGTTCCATCAGGTCAAATAAAGACAAACATTTTAAGTGAGATTTAACACGAGAGCACTAGGCAGGTCAAATAATGTCATCTTTTTGGAAATGAGACTTGGAAAGAGTTCTAGCTCAGTTATGCCACCACTGGTACTGGGAATGTGGGTTGTGGTTTTTCAAGGCCACCCCAGAGCTATTGAACAGAGGATGGAACTAGAGTGAGTTATTAATAAAACACCACAAAACTTGCAGTTTTTACTGATATTCAGGCATTTATTTTGAATATACACTCTTGGGTTGCTACGAGCCAAGAGTTCTGTAAATTGTAATTTGATATTTTTGACAATTTTTTCATTGCTTTTTTAAAGGTTGTGGAGGGGTGAGTTTTCAGAGGTCCTTATGCTGCCATTTCTGATGATGTCATTCCTAAGGTTTGAGTAAGCCTTGAACCCCAAGTGCACTGCAGCCTGGATAGGGATCATATTCCTCTAGGAAATTCTCCACAGCCTTGAGACAGGCTCAGGAGTCATCTGATGAGGATCACCTTTCACCTCCACAAAGGACCACTTTGAGAGTTCAGCACTAGGAGGGCCTCCCAAGGCTGTGAGGCCAGGAGGATGCTGAAGTTTTCTCCTTAGAAGACAATTTAGATTTTTTTTTCTCTTATTAGTAGTCTTATACACTTGATTTCACCTTGAGCTGTACCCTCTTAGAGCATCTTTATAGTAATATAAGCCAAGAGCATTGATGTCTGCTGTACTTCTAATTATTTATAAATATTAAATGTAAGCAGGTTCTATAGTATTATATGTGGAACATAAACAACAAACATTTCTGTGGCTTCTGTGGAAGCTAAAAATGATGATATGTAGTTTGTGATATTTCTTTAAATTCATCCCTAGGGCTAGATTTTTCTAATTTACATCTTAAGCTGTCCCCTTTCTCAACAAGGCTTATATTTATTTAGGTTGTAGCTATTTTCCCCTAGCTGTCACTTCTCAGGTAACTTCTCAGTAATGATTCACCCAAATCAGGAGATACCTTAGAGAGAGAGAGAGACAGTAATAAATGTCTCTGAATGAGAAGTCATTTATCTAAACTGTTTAGACAAACAATTCTCAAAAAGGAGATTTTTTTATTTCCCTTGCCTTATAAGACCACTTTCCTTTACAAAGAATTTAGAAGGAACAAAACCTCTGAACTTAGATTCGAGGCTCCCCAAACCAGAGGGCCAAACCTCAACTTCAGAAATTCCAGGCAAACTATTCATCAATGAGTAACTAATAAAAGGAAACCTCCCTACTTGTTAATGCCATGTATTTGGGGCCGTTCAGAGTAAATAATGTAACTGTTTTTTCTACACATGCTTTATTTCTACTCATGCTTATGCATTTCTGAACAAATGATGCCAAAAAAAGAAAATTTTAACTCAGCTCATCCTGATCTCAAAAATCAAAGCATAGACAAATGGACACTTAAAAAATCCAACCGCACACAGAGTATCATTTATATCAATGGCAGTGACAATTAGAGCGACCCCTTGCAGGATGCCTTTCTGCATTTCTGTTGTCACCACGCTGCTGTGGCTACCATCATGTCTTTGTCAACTGAAATAGCCTCTAAATTGAGGTCACTAAATTCACTCCTACAATTCTCTAGTTCATTTTCCAATGTGTAGAAAAAGAGAACTTTTCAAAATACATATCTGATCATGCCACCTACCGTCTTGAAAGCCTTCAGATTCTCCTTATTGCTCTTAGAATAAAGATCTAGCAAGGAGCTGAATAACCTGCCTTAGCCTACCTCACGAGTTTGATTTTATGCCACTCTTCTTGTATTTTCTGACAACCAGCCTCACATTCTTATTTCAGTTCTCATAACACAGGCTTATATTTCCCACCTCAGATCATTCACACATGACCTTTACTCTGCTTGGAGCAGCTTCCCTCTATGAGTAATTAATTCTAACTCAACTTCAGAGTCCACATGAGGTGTCACTTTTTCAAGGCAGCCATCACTGCCTGCCTAATCCAGATCTAACTTTATTCTTCTTAGCAATATCACAATTGTAAATAACTGATCATGTAACTTGATGTTAGTTCCTTTTTCCCCAAAAAAATATAACTTCCACAAATTCTGGGACTTCATTTTGGTCATTACTGTGTTCCTACTTCCCAGCACAGAGAAGTACTCAATCTCAGTATCTATTATGAGTGGAATTTATATGAAATTTGTAATTAGAATTTACAAATGAAATAAAAGCTAAAGAGTACATAAAATTTTTTTACATAGATTATTTAATTCTAACAAAAAAGTATAGTAAATAATATTTAGAGATGATAAAACTGACTCCTCTACTATATTATGAGGGTAAACAAATGTGTTTCTTGGTGAGATCAGTGGTTCACTCTGCCCATTTTCTGTCTAACAGTAATGTCAATGAATTTTTGTCAATAAATATGATTGCCTACCAACAAAGGTGAGTAATACACTTGGATAAACTTACTTTTTTTTAGCAACATGACCTAGATTATCAACACTTCATTACTCTAGATACATCTTAAAATGCATTGTGTATTTATTTCATATATTTATATAATCTCTTGGGCCTTAGATTTAGTCTTATCAATTTAAAATCGAACTTCATTTCAGTTACCCTAAACAGGGGTCCTCAAACTTTTTAAACAAGGGGCCAGTTCACTGTCCCTCAGACCGCTGGAGGGCCAGACTATAGTTTTAAAAAAAAACTATGAACAAATTCCTATGCACACTGCACATATCTTATTTTGAAGTAAAAAAACAAAACGGGCAAAAACACACAGTGGGGCAGATAAATGTCCTCAGCGAGCCACATGTGGACTGCGGGCCATAGTTTGAGGACACCTGCCCTAAAACATCAACTTGTTTCATAATTGAAATAAATGTAATTGAAATCCTCCTTTTAATTTTCATTGTTTCTATGTTCAATGGAACACTTCTGCAAATTTGTTAGCATACAAATTTTCTTTCACATACAATAAACATTATTCATCCGTATATACATCAGTATTTAGACCAAAGTATCCAGATGAGAAATCAGGGTGGATTTGTTATGGGGCTATGTGTTTGAGTGTGTGAGATTGTATGTGTGTGTGTGTGTGTGTATGTATGTACAAATTTAATTTGTTTTTAATCTAATTTCCTCTCTAAGTATTTGCTCAATTTTCTTTTCTCCCCTAGAGGGCTTAAGACAATTTCTCCTTTGGTACTATTATCAACATGCCTTAAGTAATAGCTTCAGCATATTAAGTCATGAAATTCTTCTTCCAGTTTGCTCTAAAATCTATAAAAGAGACAAGTCTGAAACTTCAAATGCTTATCCTTAATATAAAATTTGACATTTAGAAAGTAGGCCAAGTGCCCTAGTGCTGTTTTTGCACACATCAGTATACCATTTAGAAACAATTTTAGCCACTAGGCATCACAAATGAACCTTTAAGTCTATCTCTAATACTCCTTATATGTTTTTCTACTTAAGGGGATAGAGCTTTACATAATATTGAGCATGAAATTAATTTTAAAAGCCCAACCCTTAGCCTCTTCTCAGGACTTTTAATAAATTTTTGTCAGTTGTGTTGGCATTCCAGAGAGAAGAGAAGAGAGACCAGAGTTTAAGTCCTATTTCTGAATAATTGTATTGACTTTGGGCATATTAGTAATCTTCTTTGTGAGTTAATTTCTAGACTAATTTCCAGTTAATTATCTTCAAGAAGATAATTACACAATGATGTCAATAGGCAATAGTACCCCCATGACCACCCAAATTACAATGATCATCATAGTATACAAGCCATTTCAAAGTTTAAAAAACCAAGTTCTGAGCTCATTCAACTATTGAAATGGGATTGATGGGCCCAGGTAACTTGCATATGATCAGAGAAGTTCATATAACCCCTCACTTGCTATTTTATAACTTACATACAAACATCCTCCTACCACTATTTCTAGCTCATCCCTTCCCAAATGCAGTTGTTTCCTTCTCTTACTCATAATATTTTCTCAAATGAGTTAATTCTACTAGTGGGGTAATTACTTTAAACTAGGTCTGTAATACTATTATTAATCTTTCTATAGATACTGGTTGTTATGTTTTTCTCAGATCCCTTACTAAGATTATCTATTCATTTTGTACAATTCATCTGTACAACTCCTGAATCACATGATTTTTTTCTGTGCTTGCTTCACCTTATTAAAGTGCATGTTCATTTTATGTAATAATTAAGACTTCTCACGAAATGAAAGAGTGAATGGTTGTCTTAAAATTTGAGATCAAAGGCACATGAAGATTGAAAAAAAACTAAAAAAAAGCCTCTTCTCTGAAAATATATGGCGAAAATTAAACGAACATAATCATGTTATTTGAAAATAATGTCAGGTTCATGTTCTCTTAAATCTACTTTGGCCTTATTTCTTTTTCTTGCATTATTACACTAGATAGTACCTACAGTAAAATATAGAATAGAAGTGTTTGGAGTCTTTGCCTTACTCCAGTATGATTTATGCATAGAAAATCCAAAGAAATCTTCAAAAGTCTATTGTAATAATAAGGAATTTAGTAAAATTTAGTCCAAATACAAAAATCAATTACATTTGTATTTCTGAGCAATGAAAACTTTAGAAAGGAAATATTAAAAAATATCATTTACAATAGCATCAGAAAACATCAAACACCAAAGAATAAAGCTACCAAAAATTCTTCAAGACTTCTACACTGAAAATTATAAAACATTGTTGGAAAAAATTCAAGACCTCTATAAGAATTGTATAACACATTCATTAACTGAAAGACTCAGTATTGCTAAGATGTCCATTTTCCCCAAATTAACATATAGATTCAGTGCAATTCTCTATCAAAATTTGAGCAGTCAATTTAGAAAAAAATAGACAAAAATAAATTTAAAATGTACACAAAATAGCAAAGATACAGAATAGCCAAAGCACGCTTACAAACAAAAACCAATATTGAGGGATTTATAATCCAAGAGAAATACAAAGTTATGCCCACAAAAATACTTGTACATCAATGCATATCCTTATTAATAATTCATATAATGAAATATTAATCACTGATAAAATGAACAAATATTGATTTATGCAACAACATGAATGAATCAAAAAATTAATTAATGCAAAAGCACATACTAAGAGTTCAAACTGTATGAGTCCAATGATTTTAAATGCAAATACAGGCAACCTAGTTTATTATGGTAATGTTTGGTGGAAATAGGAGGCATAGGGGTTGAGAAAAGTTATAAATCGGAATATTTTGAGGGGATGAAAATTGTCTATGTATTGCTTTGTGCAGTTACAAATCACAAAGTTTCATACAATTGTCAAAACTCATCAAAAGAACACTGAATATCTTTGTATTTTTAAATGATAATTATATTTCAAAAAACAAGATTAAATAATAAAACATGTAAAGCATGAAGCACAGATCCTATAACATAGTACTTGGGTTTTTTTTTTTATAAAGCTTAATCTTTTTCTTTTTTCTAAAACCAATGTGATGGGTTAAATCTATACTTTATTATACACACATAAAGTAGTTTTAGAGAATATAGCATTTGGTCAAACAAAATCCATGAACTGAATTTTACAAAGACACTGCTGCTTCATAGAATAATTCAGAAGAGTATTCAAAACTGGGGGCAGTATTTTAAGGGAATGACTGCACTGCAAAATATCACTTTCCATAATCCCAAGGAATATTTTCAAGTGATAACTCCAATTTTAAATTTAATATCCATGCCCATGAAATGAGAAATTTCTATTTGTGAGAACACATGCTTTGAATATAGAATTTTGGTTCTCATCGGCATTCACAGCTCACTTGACTTAAGAGAATGGTTATGAAACACCCTGACCTATAGTAACCACTGTCATCGCATGCCTTTTCAAGGACTCATACAAACAATAAATAAGCTTTATTATGATAATATATTTTTATTTTTTTGTTTTGTCTTTCCTTTTATTTCATCATATAATGGAGGTACAAATATTATTAGGGTTACATACATT
>VBSM01003204.1:30342028-30365326 GCA_008086735.1 Cheirogaleus medius | reverse complement strand
GTTTGCTTGCTGTTATTCTGTCTTCTTTGGAGAAGTTTCTGTTCATTTCTGTTCATTTCTGTTCATTCTGTTTGTTCATTTCCGTTGCCCATTTCTTGATGAGATTGTTTGATTTTTTCTTGTTAATTCTTTTAAGTTCTAGATAGATTCTTGTTATTAGGCCTTTATCAGTGGTGAAGAGAGCAAATATTTTCTCCCACTCTGTGGGATGTCTATTTTTAAAGCATGTTCTATGCATATAGTCAGCAAGTTAACCTTATGGACCAAGGGTTAGTTACCATCATTGTGCCTGTAATGAATTTGCAAGGTACTATCTAGATGTAGGCTTATTGCTATTCTAGGCCTATGGGAAAATGAATGTGAAAAGAAGATTCAAATATGTATAGGGAAATCCCAGAGGAAAGACCAACCATGCCATTAGAAAATCTGTAGTGGATAACAATGGAGCTCCTTCCAAATTCCCTCATACACCTCTTTTCATTTTTGTGCACACTCCCATCCCTGACCAATTTCAACTGTATCCAAAGGCCAAAACTATATTTCTGAGGCTCTTTTACAGAGGTCTACTCTCAGCTACTTAGGTCAGAATATCTAAGTACCTTTGGCAAAACAGAGAAGAGAGATAAATTTAGGGATGTGCAAGCCCAGTTCCCTTGCCTCGAGTTCCTCTATGGGATCAGGCTGAAGTTATTTTCCATGGGATTTCACCTGATGTCTTCTCCTTCTATATCCTATTTCCCGGTCTCCCTTACCAGTTTCTCCTGGGATCATTTCCTTAGTAAGCCACTCAGGAGTCCTCTTTCCAGGCTCTGATTTTGGGGAACTCAACGGGAAACAGGATGCAAAGGCCCTCTGGACATAGGAATGCTAATGGACTATAGAAAGATGTAAACAGAACTCCTGTTCTTAGAGAAGTATACATCTTCTAGTTGACTGTGGCCCATTACAGCAGAAAATTTTCATCCTTACACCAACAACTTCAAAAAATGATAAGGAAAGAAAAAGAGATTTTTGTGCTACAGAAAAGGGCTTCTATTCCAACTTCACCTTTTAGAAGCAGTTCAAAAGAAATATAGTGCACCTAAAAAAGTCCTGAGAACTGTAACTAATACCCCTGGATTAGAAAAATACAGACTAAGAAAGCAGTTAAGATAATTAAGATCTCAAGGATAAGAAGGACTATTGGCTGGGGCTTCTTCTTTGCTAGGATGCTGGGATGAATTGGGAGAAGAATCCGGTGCTAATATGAACATCAAAAATGGATGCAGGTGAATAAAATGGCAAGTGGTGAACACTGCAAAAAAATTATTCAACACTAAACAATAAGGAGAATTATGTTTATAAAAAAACAATGCACATTGTTATTGGCCTCAAAAATAAAAAAGAAACACGAGTCCAGAAGTGGAAAATTCCCGGAGAGCTAATGTCTTTCATAGCTGTGAGTAAACTGATGTTCTCTATAACTGAACTGTAGTTATTAAAATTCCAAGGCTCCAACTTCTTAATACAGAAGCAAGTTGAATCACATAAGCTTCTAATATCCTCCACCATAAAAAATACTTGTTGAAAATTAGAAATTATTTTTAATTTCACCTTATATTTTTCCTCATGCTAAATTCAGTTAGAATGATATTTAATATAGTTTAGTGTGTGATTATATTTTTATACCATTATTACTATCAAGAGGTGACAAGAATGGTGTTAACAAATGTTAACACTAAAATTCTGGGTAATGAAATATTGGACAATTTAGTATGGATTTTCTTGGTATTGTTTGGTATTATTTTATTTACAAAAAGGAAATGAAGTTATTTTCTTCAAAAACACACAAAATTATGTTCTTTTTAAATTATTAATTGAACTTTCTGATACTTAATTGAGCAGGGTCACAATATCATAATTTTCTAAAAGATAAACTTATGTATACAATTTTATTCCAATTTTAAAATCCCTTAAGTTGTCCTCTGGATTCATTCCTTTTTCCCCTGACTATTGACACATAAAGGACAGAATTAAACAAATACATGAAATGTAGACAAATCAATTAATGGTGCTGGTGAGAATGTCACCAAAATAATTCACTATGAGATACAGGCTGATTGAAAAGCAAATAGCAATGAAGCCAGACAGGTGATGACATCCCTCAAGCATATCCATATTGACTTTTCCTATTCTAACAAGCAATAGGTTAAGTGGGAGTGAAGGGAGCAAGTGCATAAGGGAAGTAGGATATAAAGTGTAGTCTGAGAATTTTAGAGATCAACATTTCAGTGACAGCAGCTCTAGGTGATAAAAAGATTTTAAATGTAGTTTGATGTGTGGATTGTCAAAGTGAAAAAGGGAGTCATTGGGTCAGATGAAATCCTAGAGGTGTATGGCTACTTTGGGATCAGAAACTCATTAACTGTGAGCTAAACTAGGAACTCAGGTGCCAAAGAACTTGTAAAATGGACTAAATTCATGTTATTAAATTTATGGAGCATTGCAGAATGAAGCTTTGAAATACTGGACATTCATGGGAGTCAGCAAAATGCTGACTATACATGATGCATCAAAGTAAATAGGTATAAATATGTATGTGGGGTGTTTGTGTGTGTGAGAGAGAGGGATAGGGAGAGGGAGGGGGGAGAGAGAGGGAGGGAGGGAGGGAGAGAGGAGAGAGAGACACAGAGAGAGAGAGAGAGAGAGTCTTTAATTGAATGGTTGTTCAGAAACTGGTATGGTAAGAGGAAAAAATATTAAGGTCCAGAGGTAAATGTAGTGGTCAAGAAAAAGTTCAAGCATATAAAAACACCTATTGGCAGTGAACTGAGATTTCCAGAAGGTACTCTGAGAAAATTAATGATAGGCTCTCAAAGGATAGGAAAAAGGGAGGAAAAACAGAATGGGGACAAATATACAGGGATGTGTGGTGACAGCAGGTGTTGAAATTCATTTGATTAGTGGATCTGTGATGAGGATGGAGGATGGATATAGGAGGAGTGATTAAGTCTGGAGTCTGGCACATCACAGGTTCTCAGTGAATATTAAAAGAGTAAATAAATGATGAATTTAAGTAAATCAGTCTCAAGTTTGCAACTGATATGAAGTTTTAATTTGTCTTAAAAGTCCTGCTTTCCCAGGGCAAGCAAGTATAAGACTGAAAAAGACTAAAATCACCATCAATTATGCATTTCTTGTTGAAAAGGAATGCCAAGAACTTGGAGGATGTCAGTCAATGAGAAAGAATTCCAAAATAACATCTGGGGGGGAAATGAACTCACTACCCATTTGGAAGGTTTACACGAGATGTACGAGCAAAAACAGGGGTAGACCCAGAAGAGAAAAAAGAAACTTGGGATATTTTCACCTGTCTTAAAATTGGGCTTAGGTGTATAGCACGGATGCTCACAGGTTGCAAAATCTTGGTCTTTGCTTATCTTATGATATCTTATGCTTCTTGTTAGAAGACAAAATCTTCATTTCTCATATAAAAGTTTATCAAGCTTAGGAAATCTTGAAGACCTGAAATTTAGACTATTAAAATGGATGAAACTAGTAAAGCTATCTTGGAATTAAAAGTAAAACAAGTCCCATTTTAGTTGATGCCAGATGCTGTTAGAGTTTTAGGAGATAACTTAAAAATTCTATCTCATTTATCATCTTTCATGACAACACTCAATGAAAAAGAAAGTGTATATTATAACATTCTTTCCTAATTTATTATCGTGTTTCCCCAAAAATAAGACAGGGTCTTAATCTTATATTTATTTTTCCTCAAGAAGACACCCTAGGACTTATTTTCAGGGGATGTGTTATTCTCTCTGGGATCAGTAGGAGACTGCTTGCTGAAGCTTTTCCCCTACCCCCTGATGTTTGTGGGGGGTGAGAGAGGCTCACAGTGCTGAGAAAAATGGCAGCCACAGCTTTCCTTCTTCCCCCTGTGGACACACAATACCTAAAGTAGAGCGTCCCGCTCCTCACTTCACTGAAGAGACTTTCCCCTCCAGGACCTGACAGAGGGATCTGACCTTGTTGGTGGGGCTGCCCACACTTTTCTGGTCACCTCTGGGATCGTAGCTGTCACGATGGGGCAGATGAGAAGGGCTGCTCGTCTTCTTTAGAAATGCATGGGTTGTGCAGATACACTGAGTAGCCACGCTCATCACTAGGTCTTATTTTCAGGGTAGGGCTTATATTGCGCAAATGCCTAGAAATCCTGCTAGGGCTTATTTTATGGATAGGTCTTATTTTCAGGGAAACACGGTATTTTAAACTAGTGTATTTCAGACTTAGTTGCATTAGACATAGTTTTTTAAATTTGGAGCACAACCTTTTTATTATAAAAATAATAAAAAATAAAGAACATACCAATTAATTTACTGTCACACAGCTTTACTCCCATAGTTCCCTCCTTTCTTCCCTATTTCTCTGTCTCTATCTCTCTCTCTCTTCTCTTACTCTTTCTCTATCTTATCATATTCAACAGAGGTTTAATATTCTATGAAACATTTAAACTCTCATTGATTAAAGTATTTCCCCACTATTAAGTATTAATGCCCTTTTCCTCTTTATGGTTAACTATTGTTAAAAATAAATCTTTACATAGATATACCTATTTCCCTCATTATAAGTAATTTCAAATATAATGAACAATAATTGTATTATGGATAATGACATAATTTAGTTAAATCACATAAATAAGTTTATGACTTGAAATCCATTGCCAAATTATATAGAAAAGGAACAATCTTTTGGAAAGCCGCCACAAGTGATAGTGATAAACAACTGTCAGGTATTTTTTCTAACTTATGAATTATGCTCTTGTATTACTAATTAAGGGCAAAAAGTTATTTGCACTTCTTTGGTAGCTAATAAAATTAATATTCTCTATCCATATATATATATTGCCTATTTTCATAACTGTTTCCTAGATTCCTCCATTGAACTATACATTAAGTCCAGAGGAAGAATATTGTTTGTTTTTCTGGGGTTTTGGGGGCTTTTTGTTTGATTGGGTTTTTTTAGATATAAAGATTTTTTTCCACTTTACTGAAGTAAAATTGGCAAATAAAAATTGTATACATTTAAGGTGTACAACTTGATGTTTTGATAAACATTGTGAAATTACCACATCAAGCTAATTAACATATCCATTACCTCACATAGCTACTATTCTTTAAATCTTTGTGTATGTGTATGTGTCTGTGTGAGTGTGTGTGTTGAGCACACTGAAGTTCCACCCTTTTAGCCAATGCCTGCCAATTAGTTCCATATCTGTCACTAGCAGGAAGTCAATAAATGGTTGTTGACTGAGCTATGCCATCAGGTGATCTATCTAACCTCTCTGTGTCTCACTTTTCTATAAAATGAGGCTGGCAATGATAAGGATCTTACAAGGTGACATGAATAAGACCCCTAGTTTTCTGCTTACCTTCCTCTTTTTTTAATATAAATTATTTGTTTATAACAATTATAAGCTTCTCCCTTTTTTCTCAAAATATTTTCCCATTCCCTTGGTATGAGATCTTCATATAATACAGTTATCAAAACTCCCTGTCATTGACAAATATTTCCTTTTTTAAAGTTCTTGCCTAGTTGTACCTCTATGTAACCTTAAAAAAAAAGATTCAGTAGGAATGCTGATGAGTATAGTATTCAAAATGTAAATTACCTTGACAGAATGTCTATTTTCACAATATTTAGTGAAAACAGTTAGGAATATGATACATGTTCCAGTTATCTTTTATTCTCCATCTTTTTTTTTTTAACCTCAGGGGCAAGGAGCTGAATTAAACATAATCCTCTCTTCATCATGTCCTTGTCACTGATGTAAGCAAAGCTCAGTTCTTACTTCATTTCTGTTCCATTAATAACAAATCTCTCCTTCCCTCCCCTCCATGGACACCCACTCTGATGTATAAAGTATGTGTCCTTGAGCATGTCCCGATTTTGCAGTTTCTCTACATGACTCATCCAGATTGCTTATTGCCTATTCCCCAAAATATTTATCTTTTTGTTGTAAGTGGTATTTTTATCAAATATAATTTAGGTAGTTATTGCTGGAATGCAGTAACAGTTTTGTGTTTTAATTTTTTCTTATTCATCCTCTTCAATGATTTTTTTTCATTATATCTAATAGTTTTGAGTCAACTACTCAGGATTTCTTAGGTATGTAATCATAAAATCTATGAATAATTACTTTTTCTATTTGGCAATATTATTTTTATTCTTACTCTTACATCAACAACAATTTCTACAATCACAAAAAATCAATTATAATATAATGTAATTGCCATTCCTATTTCATTATTTAATTTAAAGTGGTATATTGAATACTCTACAAGGAAGTTTGATAATAACTAAAGGTTTAGGATAAAAACCTTTTCCATCTTTGTCTCTTTTAAAACATATGTCTTACGGATGCTTCTGAATTTTAGCCAACATCATTACTATTTCTTTTATAAGCATTATTATTTTAAACTATTTATAATTATACATCAATTTTAAACCACACTTAATGCTTCTTTACCTTTGCAGGTTGGCCTATAATATAACCATCACTGCGAAGTATCACATCTGTAAATTCCCTTGTTTTCAACTGGAAGATGAAACAAGAGAAAAATAACAGCTTTATTCCAATTTTCAAAAATATTACCATCCACTGAAGCTAGAACCACAAGGAAATGATTCCATAACAGTTTTGTGCAATCCACCACATATTTAAAATGTTGACCAGATCATGTATGCAATGGTTTGGAACGTGGAACTTCAGCAAGATTGGAAGTATCTCCATTGAAATTTTTTAGGAAGCTGATGTTGTCACCCAGTGATATAATAATTGTAAATATACAGATATATTAGGTTCTGATTGGATTATCTCTTGTGGGTATAAAAATAAGTTTAAAAATGTGAAATCATTATTTATCACTAGTTAAAATAATTTATCTGCTGTCTAGTATAAATTCTGATAAAGAGTAAAGCTTGACTCCATTCCATGAATTTTAACCTATAAGATGGTTTATCATGCCTCCAAGATGGTATCACACCACTTAGACATTAGGATCTCAGGAGGAAAACTGTTTTCAATTGCTTTTAAATCTTATGCTGTTGCTTGACACTGTTCACACCGATTAGTGGCAGTACTTCATATCTATAATGGGCCTAGTAAACATCACTATCATTTGAAACTCTGTAATATGCATCCCTCCAAAATGAAACAAACAAGATAGAATCATTTCATGATTTGCTTAACTGTATACCACATATTTAAAATCAGTTTTTAAAAAACCATTAGCATTTTTCTTAGATAAATTTTTCTAACTTGGCTTAAGAATAGTTTTTCTACGTTTTTATAGTAGTATGTTCAAACTGCTATAAAATGACATTTTTCTCATGTATTTAAAATCTACACATTAATAAAACTCATCTCTCCTTTAACAAAACAATTTAATGTCAAGCTTTATAGAAGGTTGAGCTTGCATTAAAAAAACACAATATAGAGTTGTATCTCCCAGAAGATAATGTGGGCTCCGAATTCTGTATTTCTAAATAGCAATTTTGAGAATTCAACTAGAATTTTATGACCTGTATCACTATCCATCTCTAACAGGAGATATTTTATTTCAAAAGAATGATTATTTTAATATTTTCAGGGGTATACACACAGCCAAGTTCAGCATGCCCTAAACCAATTAGAATGTACATATAAGTTAACTGATATTACTTAAAAAACAATTAATTTATATCAAATATGCTAGACAGACGCCCCTCATAGCCCAGACTATTCTCCTCTCTTTTCATTATTCCTATAGGCAAGAGAAATAGAAGGAGTGCAAACTAGTAATTAGAAATTGTTCTCTGCTTTTAATTACTGCTATTATATTCTCTTAGAAGTGATAGATTAATAAGCATTAAGCCTCACTACTATGCATTATTAGTAGTCTTACTAAGAAATACTATGAAAGACAGAATCCTGCTTACGGGACAGGTCCCGTAGCAGTTGTTATTTGGCTTGATTTCGAAGGGGACTCTACTCAGTCAAACTCTGATCCAAGGAAAGCCATTGCCATCATGTACACATCCAGCCACACTCGGTTTGAAAGATTCCTGGGCTCTATGAATGTCCTTCCTTGAGACCTAGTGTTCAGGGGAAAGGATATGGGCATTGCTTCCTTCTGGATCCAATGAACCCCCACCCAGTAAAGGACTTGGAGGTGCCTTGTGCGGCTCTTACTGCTGAAATAATTAGGCCTTGTTTTATGCCTGGTATCTAATCAGTTCAGAATTTAGCTGTGTTTATATGCTACAGGGAAGCCAAACCCATTGTGTCTTGGAACTGATTGCAAGAAAATGGCCACTGTGTAGTTCCTTGTATTAATGCATAAGGCCATCTAGACTGAAAACATATCATGCAAAAAGTGGCATACAGAAAGACATCTTGAATGCTTCCTTTGGTCAAGAGCCTCACAGGAGGTGACCAGTACCATCTCCACCCTAAATGAATTTTGCACCCTTTTGCACAGTGTTTCTTTCCTATCTCTCTAGTTGGAAAACTTATCATAATACACAGCTTTAGGAGTTTGTCCTTAACAGTATCATTAGCTGACTAGCTAATGGAATCAATCTCATTCTCTATATTTATGTGAGATTATTTATTTATTTGAATTTCCCCATTATCAGAAACAAACTGACTTATTCAGTTATTTAGAGACTTGATTTTGTCTAAAATTAGTTTACCTTCATGCTGATAAAATAGGATAACAAAATGTGCATCTATATAAAATAACCAAATAGATAACCCACAGCTTAATTATATCTATAATTTAAACATAACAAGTATGATAAGTGCATTTGTTTTGAAATGCTACTATAAAAAATTACCACAAAGTTAGTGGCTTAAAACAACACAAAATTATGATGTCACAGTTCTGGAGATCAGGAGTCTAAAATGAGTCTGCAAGCCTGCATTCTTTCTGGAGCTTCCCTGTCTTTTCCAGCTTTTAGAGACTGCCTACATTTCTTAGCTCATGGTCCATTCCTTGTATCACTCAGACTTCTGCTGTGATCATCTCCTCTCTTTCTCTGATGTCAATTCTCCTGCCTGCCTCTTATAATAACCCTTGTGATTATGGGGGCTCCCCTGAACAATACAGGATAACCTCCTCATCTCAACATCCTTAACATTATCACATCTGAAAAGTTCCTTTTGCCAAGGTAATAATACTCACAAGTGTTTGGGATTAGGACATGAACAACTTCAGGGACCATTATTCTTCCTACTACAATAAGCAATGACCAATCTAGTTTTTGTGTGTGTGCCTGAGAAACTGTGTTATCACATCCCATTTCAGCTATTCTAGGTCACTCTACATCTTTATTATCCAAAGTGCAGAAGATAAAATGAGTGTTTTACTCTATGGAACAGTGGAAACTACATTGGCTTTGGAGTCAGTAAGTCCTTTATTCATATCCTGGCTTTTCCACTCAACTAACTGTGTGACCATGCACAAATTATTCAACTTCTCTGATCCTCAGTTCTGCCATCTGTAAGATAGAAACAATAATGTTTATCTTATAAACTATGAAGAATAAATGAATTCATGTATTTAAAATCCCTGCCACTTGGTCCACAATAAATTGTAGTTACTTTAATTAAAATAATAACTATCATCAAATTTTAAGCTCCAGCATCCCAGCTTTACCCACATTGTATTTATGGGGGTATTTTTTCTCACTATATTTCCAGAAATACTGTTATCTTTTTCCTAAGTGAGGAATTTGAATTCAAACTACATCGTATGAGTCAGATCAGACACGCTCTTGCCTCTAATCCCAGCAGGAAGGCAGAGTGTGCACACTATCCTGCCAGGCCCACTTGCCATCCAGCTCCTAATTCACATAGACCTTCCCACACTCTCTAGATGTTATGTGTAGAGAGTGTATTTATTTTTAGCTCATATAAATAATGCTGAAAAGTAAATGTATGTCTATAGTTATGCTAATTAGCAATGTTTTAATGTCTATATTCCAAGAAAGAGATTTACTAGATTACAGGCTTAATATTATTTTAAAAAGCACTTAATAAGATGTTAACAATTTTTCTATGAAATAACCTCTGAATTATTCTCCACCCTACAGAAAATAACATTACTACATGTCATACTACTTCGCCAACATTAAATAAAGCTTTATTATTATTATAATTATAAATTCACTATAGAAATGTTTTAAATGTAGTATTATGCCCTGTGGCTATTTATATTTTCTGTTTAGTAATTATGTCTTTGTCTTTACTCATTTTTCTAGTGGAGTGTTCATGCTTTTTCTTATAGATGTATAGGAGCTCTTTATATAGTGTTATGCATTGACTACACTGAAAATTCTTTGCCCCACCCTATGTCTCTGTTCTTCTGCCATGTAACTTTGCAGTACCTGCCTATTCAGGAAAAGATGTTATACTCACTCCCTGACATGGAGATCAATCATGTGACCTGTGTTGACAAATGGCATACTAGCTAATGTGATACAGACATTAGAAAAGGTGTCTGCATTTCTACTGGTTTTTATTCCTCTGCCATCGCCATGAGAATTTATCTCTGCTAGGCTGCTGGATGAAAGACACGTAGAGTAAAGCTGAATCATCCCCTGTCATCCCAGCCAAGTCTATCCTGTATTAAGTGACAGCCAACTGGCTCTCAGACTTGTGAGAGAGCCCAGTCCAGATCAGTAGAGCTGCCTCACTACCCATCAGTTGACCACAGACACATGAATGAGTCCAGAGAAGATCAGCTAAATTCTATAGACCTGTGAGCTAAATAAAATGCTGATTGTTTTTTGCCACTGAGATTTTATGGCTGTTATGTGATATTATTGCAGGAATAGATAAGTGAAGTTATCTATAATGTTATTCAGCATATTCATATCCCAACACTTTCCTAGTTTGTAATTTGCACCTTAATTACATTTGTATATTTTTACATATATGGGCTTATAAATTTTGATACTAATTTGTGGTAAAATAAAAAATATATGTGGTCTTTGTCTCCAGTTCCTGGCACAGAGTTCCTAAAACCCTTGGAAATTCCTGAGGGATAAGGATGATAGGAACATCTTTTGTTCTAATAAGAAAACTCTGGCAGGCTCCTAGATAGCTTCAGAATGAGAGCCGGTTGCCAGAAAGAAGGCCAAGCCTTAATTATAAGTGTGGAACTTTCAGTCTCAGCGCCCAACCTTTGCAAAGGGGAGAGGGGCTAGAGATTGAGTGAATCATCAATGGTCACAATAATATCTACATAATGAAACCTGGATTAAAAACCTGTAAATGATGGGGTTCTCAGAGGTTCCTAATTTGGGAATACATCTACATGCCTGGAGGGTTCTGCACCCTGACTCCATGGGGGACAGAAGCTCCTGCCTTTAGGACCTTTCTGAACCTCATTCATCTGCCTATTATTTTTATTCTTTATAATAAACCAGTAAATCCAAGTAAGTAGCTTCTTGAGTTCTGTGAGCCATTCTAGCAAATCATCAAACCTGAGGAGGGAGTCATGGAAACCTCCGATTTATCGCCAGTTGATCAGAAATATGGGTGACTTGATGCTTGCAACTAGCATCTGAAGTGAGGGCAGTCCTATGAGACTGAGCCCTTAAAACTATGGGGTCTGATGCTAACTCTGGGTAGTTAGTGTCAGAATTGAATTGAATTATAGAACATCTAGTTGGTGTTGGAAAGTTGGAGAAGTGATGTTGGAAAAGACATCACATATTTGGTGTCAGGAGGGAAAAAAAAAACCTCTCTACCAATACTTAGAAATCTGTGACTATACCTACAATACGGCAACAACTAAAAGTGACACCAACAAACGATATATATGTAGATTTCCTATTCATACTTTGATGGCTTTTTGGATACTCTCAACAAAACAAGTATCTCGGTGATACAGCTCCAAGCTGAGCAGATGTCACCACAGAGATAGGGAGGCTCTAAACAGACCCAAAAGAAGTCAACCTCTCTCCCTTTGCAGGCTCATATTAGATGTAAAAATGAAGTTTCCATCTAGAGCCTCTGCTTTCAGCTCAGTTTAGCCACCTAATTCATGACACTATTTGACAATTTAGATGAATATAAAAGAGACTTTCATATTCTGACTTTTGAAAAGAGGTTTGAGGGTTTTTTTCCTTTCCAAACACATTTATGTAATGGCAAAAGAGAGAAATTCCAACTATTCTAGTTGGACAAAGAAATCTTGCAGATAATTAAAAAGACAAATGCAGACACTATACTTTTTGTTCATTTAAACCTCTGAAATTTTTAGTTACTTACTAACCAAAGCATAACCTGGCATTACTCAGACTATACCCAAGTCTCTATTATTTAGTTCACAATATTCAAAATACTCAAGCAGCTTTGCAAAGATATTTTCCAATATCTTTATGTTGGAAAATATCTTTGCAATGTTAAAAACAATGTTCTAAACATTGTTTTCTTTTTTTCTCTCTGGAGAGGGTTTTCCCACCTCACAATAACTATGCTGAGAGATTATAATTTTTATGACTCTTCTCCATGACAAATGATAAATTTTCTAAAAATAATTTATACCTCACTCTTTATAAAATGCTAATACAAGTTAACAAGGATTGAGAAAGTCTGCTTCAGATTTAATTCAGGCAGCCCCACTTGTAAGGATTCAGGTCCCTCAGAGACATAGATCAATGACAAAGAGAAGTGAACATAAAATAAGGACAGAGCTAATGAGTCAAATTGAACTATAGGGCTAGTTCTCATTGAAACAAATTATAGTGCCAGTGGTAAATTTGGTTGATATGGGCCATGGTTAGTTTGTAGGGTAATCTTATTTGGTAGGGTGGTTTAGTAGAAAGCATTTCTAAGCATGGATGAAGCTTGAAACCAAACACATAGTTCTGTGGTTTCAGGCTGTCAGCCAGGTTTGTGAAGTTGTCAACCAGGAGCTAAGAAGGTAGAGAAACAAGGGCCAATCCTTGGAGAGGAGAAGTAAGGGAAAGCCAGTGTCCAAGCATAACAAAATAACAGAAAAAATAAGTGACCATAGATATAGAGTGAATTCAGTTCTCCCCAGTCACTCCCTCTAATCAATTTTCTAGTCTCTCCAGTCAGGTCTCCACAGTGATCTTTTCAATTGCAAAATTTATCATGTTGCGTGCCTACTTAGAATCAGTATTCTAAGTAGAATCAGTATTCATCTATCTTTATGCACGCTGCTTACTTATTTGTTTTTTATTTATTTATTTTTTTGGAGTCCTTTAAAGTAGATCCCAGACATTACTACATTTGCATAATAAAGCTTCAGTATACATTTCTTACTGGTAATGACATTTACTTTTTTTTAATAATCATCAACTTTCTGCCATTCTTTTTTTCAACTAAGACCCTCCCAGTTTGTTTTTTGTTTTGAGCATTCCAATATGCCAGTTGGAGAAAAGGTGGAATAGACACAGACATAGTATATGCAAAATGTCTAATATGGTGTCTGTCATGTAACTGTTGCTCAATAATTATTATTTATGAATTTAAATGAATTTATGAATTTAAAAAAATAACTAAGTACTTCTGATAAATTATATCAGAATCCATCTCTTTATTCTCACTATCAGCCTTAAATTCGGCTTCAACCTTTTGCATGGTGTTCCTTCCTCATGACACTTTGTACTTAACATCACTAGGTATATAGGACAAATTAAAATAGAATGTGGTTCTTTAAAATTATTTTTAAATTTGAATATGTAGAGGTTCTCATCCCTTCTCAATGTTAATAAATGGGATATTGATGAAGTAGATAGAGCTTTAATTGGATATTTAGGTTTGAATTAGGATCACTCATCCTTTATTTAGAACCAATCATTCTAAAACCTGAGCGTACTTATTGAGGGAAAACAAAAGATGAAAATTATAACAAATTAAACAGAACATCACCAATTTAGCTGTATCCTAAATTTACTTTCTTTAAGCAACTCACATTCAACAAATCCTTGAGCAAAGTCCTGGGATTGTTCCTCACACTAGAGAAGGCAGGCAAATACTAGACACATTCATTAAATGTAGCATAAACTAGGCCCAGCTGCTATATTGAAAAGAAATATTTCCATCAGCTTTTTAATTCAAGAAAGACAGTAAGTCTTAAAGACTACAAATAAATAAGAAGTTCAAAATAAATAAAGCATGTGGTAAAAAAGGCTTTTAGATATCATAATTATTTAGTTCTAATGCAGATTTCTAATGTTAATGCATTCATTTCTATTAATTCTATACATGTAGACACACAGTGATATGTTCAGAACAGAGTCTATCCAAATTTTTGAAAGAAAATTATTCATTCCCTCTAAATGACAGACTCATTCATTGATTTATTGGGAAATCAGTTAAAAATCTATACTAGTTTATTTCTTGGAAAATTATAGTTTTAAATTATTCTCCATGAAGAGCTGATGGGATTTAGGGAAAATTATTCTACAAATGACCATGGTTAAAAAAATTGATTTTGTATTCTGGAACCAATTAATGAACAACGTATACAGGTTTTTAAATGCTATCTTATAGCTTATACTGTCACAGAACCTCTACCAAAATTTCAAACCCATATCAACATCATGATGACTTGGTTAAAAAAAAAATGGTTCTTATAGTATATAAAGCATAATGGCATTTGGTTAAAAAAAAAAAGCCGTATTTTGTTTTCGCTTGCCCATTCCCTTTCTTTCAATTTGTTTCTTCATTTTAATGAGCTATATACACTGCCTGTTAGCAGAACCACACCAGGGAATTTAACCCAGCAAACTAATCACAAAGTTTTCAGAAAAGTTAAAAATAGGGAAAGATGAGAAGCCCAGATATAAATCATCTGCAGGAAGCTACCATTTGTACCCTTAAAACTGGAGGTACATAGGGAGGAGGAAATGATGATATCAGAGTCCAGAAGCCAGGGTCACCAGGAGGGAGCTACAACCCCAATGAAGGAGTTTCCCAAGGAACCACCAGATAAGCCATGCAGAAGAGGCCATCAGGGGATAGCTGGAACTCTGGAGGAGGGACCATAGGCAGGAGTTAGACTCATAGTATGGGCTTCCAGGTAGGACTGAGACCATAAAGGAAGGAACAGGTGGCAAGAAGGAGCTGTCTAAAAAGAACAAGAATCACAGAGGAAGAGGAATCTTCACTGCTAAAGATTCCACACAAAGCAGAAAGAAAGGCAGAGAAAGAGCCCAGCTGTCCTTTCCCAACCCCAGTATCCTGCCCCTTAGGTTGATAGAACCTAAATGAAAGCCAACAGGACAGGGAACCTGAGAGACACAGTTTTCACATATCCCCTTCCTGCTAGAGAGAAGAACCAGGAGGGGGAAAGGACGGATACCCAAAAGTAATTTAAGCAATGGGCTAGAACAATGACCCAAAGAAGATAAAATTAGGTGTCAACTTTTATAAAATTGTCCAGTCTTAAAGAATTTTTATTTTCTCTATCATTTATTTACCATCACCAATTGGAAGTGATTTCTGATATACTGATTATTTACTGGTCTCAGTGTTGGATATCAATCTATAACATTTCTAGAAGTATTTAGGCCCCATTAATAACAATTCGCCTAGGTCATTTTCATGAACTGGGGCAGTGGCCATTCCAGCCTGACATCTTGAGTAACCTCCTTATTTTGAAACACAGACCTTAAAAATATCCACTTCTCAGTTCTAATTATCAAAAAATATGCATAAGACCATTATTACCAAAATTAATAACTACATTCACATTTTCTCTAACAAGGCTTATAACAATTGTGGGAAAACAGGGGGCTGAGTTTCTGCCTATTTTAAACAGAAAAATTATCAGAGATTTAACTATATTCAAGTCAAACAACTTATTGCAAGTAGTAAGGGTGGAAATAAAATTCAAGACTTGTACAATGAAATATTTTGGTCTTTTTTCAGTACCACTAGGTTTCCAATACATAATTAACTCCAGTTACATAAAATCTGGTTAACTGTAAGATCCAGAATTTATTTTGCAAAAGTAATTAAATAAGTGACAATGATTGGGTAAGTGACTTCAATAACACCATGAAGAGGCATGTATTATCATAAACAATTTTGGCAATTCAGAAACCACTGTATTGTTTCTTTTTTTCTTTTTAGTTCTAGGCTCTCTTGAATTGGTTTATTTTCTCTCCTAGGCATTATCAATTTAATTTTGCATTTAGGAAGCTATTCTGCCTCCACCCCACCTCCCAACATCCACAGTTAGATTGTGGACGCTTTGAAAGCAGGAACCCTTCTTCACTTTTTATTGATAAATAATAATTGTACATACTAATTAGAGACAAGTGAATGTGATATTTTTATCCATACATACAATGTGCAATGATGGTATTTAAGATATCTGTTACCTCAAACATTTATCATTTCTTTCTGTTGGGAACATTTCAATTTTTCTCTTCCAGCTATTTTGAAATATAAAATAAATTATTGTTAACTATAGTCACCTTACTGTGCTATGGAACAGAACGCATTCCTTCTATTTAACTGCATGTTGTTACCCATTAACCAGCCTCTCTTCATTCTCCTCTACTCAACACTTCCCAGCCTCTGGTAAGCATCATTCTACTCTCTACCTTGAGACGATCCACTTTCTTAGCTCCTACATATGACTGAGACCATGTGATATTTGTCTTTCTGTTCCTGGCTTATTTCACTTAACATAATGACCTCCAGTTCCATTCACGTTGCTGCAAATGACAGGATTTCATTATCTTTGATGAATAAATAGTATTCCATTGTGATATACGCCATATCTTCTTTTTTTATTATTTCAGCATATTATGGGGGTACAAATATTATGGTTACATACATTGCCCATGCCCCTAGCCATATCTTCTTTATTCATTCATTTGCTTATGGATGCGTTGATACCATATCTCATCTATTGTGAATAGTGCAGCAATAAACATTGGAGTCAGATATCCTTTTGATAGACTGATTACCATCATCTTGTGGTTTTGATTTGCATTTCTCTGATGACTAATGATGTTGAGCATTTTTTATATGGTCATTTGTATGTCTTCTTTGAAAAATGTCTGTTCACACATTTTGCCCACTCTTAAATAAGAATATTTATTTTTTTGCTAGTGAGTTGAGCTTCTTATATATTCTTGTTATTAATCCCTTGTGAGATGGACAGTTTGCAAATATTTTCTCCAATCTGTGGGTTGTTTATTCACTTTGTTGATTGTTTCCTTTGCAGTGCAGAAGCTTTTTAGCTTGATATAATTCCAACTGTCTATTTTTGCCTTGGTTGCCTAATCTTGGGTCATATACAAGAAATCTTTATCTAAACAAATGTCCTAGAGCATTTTCCCATGTTTTCTTCTAGCAGTTTCATAATTTCAGGTTTTTAGGCAAGTCTTTAACCCATTTTGATTTGACTTTTGTGTATGGTGAGATATAGGGGTCTGGTTTCATTCTTCCCTATATGATTATCCAGTTGTCCTAGCACTGTTTATTGAGAAGACTGCTCTTTCCCCATTGTAAATTCCTGGAAGCTTTGTGGAAGATGAGTTGGTTGTAAAAGTGTGGATTTATATCTGGTTTTCTATTCCATTGGTCCATTTTTTTTATGCCAGTAATATCCTGTTTTTGTTACTATAGCTCTGTAATAAATTTTGAAGTCAGGTAGTGTGATGTTTCTAGCTTTGGTGTTTTTGCTCAGTACTTTTTCTTTGGGCAGGGGGGCTATTCAGGGTCTTTTGTGGTCCTATATATATTTTCAGATTGTTTTTTCTACTTCTGCAAAGAATTTCATTGGTATTTTGATAGGGCTTGAATCTATAGATCCCTTTGAACAGAATTGACATTTTAATATTAATTCTTCTAATAAATGAGCATGGAATATCTTTACATTTTTTTTGTCCTCTTCAGTTTCTATCATCAGAGTTTTTTAGTTTTCCTTGTATAAATCTTTAGCTTCTTTGGAGGAATTTAATCCTAGGTATTTTATATTTTTGTAACTATTGTAAATGGGATTGCTTTCTTGATTTCTCTTTCAAGTTGTTTGGTGTATAGAAATGCTATTGATTTTTGTGCTTTGATTTTGTGTCCTGCAACTTTACTGAATTTGTCAATTCTAACAGGTTCTCGGTGGAATCCTTAAGTTTTTCTAAATATAAGATCATGTTATCTGCAAGCAAGGCTAATTTGACTTTTTCCTTTCCAACTTGAATGCCCTTTATCTCTTTCTCTTGTGTTCTAGCCAAGACTTTCAGTATTATGTTGAATTACAGCGGTGAAAGTGGGCACCCTGGTCTTGATCTAGTCTTTAGAAGAAAGGCCTTTGATTTTTCTCTGTTCAGTATGATGTTAGCTATGGGTTTGTCATAGAAGGCCTTATTATTTTTAAATATGCTTCTTCTATACCCATTTGATCAAGGTTTTTATCATGAAGGAATATTCAATTTTATCAAATGCTTTTTTGGCATCTATTGAAATGGTCATATGATTTTTGTCCTTCATTCTGTTGATTTGATATGTCACATTTATTGATTTGTGTATGTTGAACCATCCTTGCATCCCTGGGATGAATCCCACTTGACCATAATGAGTCGTATTTTTAATGTATTGTTGAATTCAGTTTACCAATATTTTGTTGAGGATTTTTATATATATGTTTATTAATGACATTGACCTGTAACATTCATTTTTTCTTGTCTGGTTTTGGTCTCAGGCAATTCTGGTCTCACAGAATGAGTTAGGAAATTTTCCTTCCTCTCCCATTTTTTTAAAGAGTTTGAGGAGGATTGTATTAATTCTTTTTAAAGTGTTTGGTAGAATTTAGCAGTAAATCCATCAGGACCTGAGCTTTCTTTTGATCTGAGACTTTTAATTACAGCTTTGATATTATTACTTATTACTGGTTTATTGATGCTTTCTGTTTTTTTATGGTTCAGTCTTGGTAAGTTGTATGTTTTCAAGAATTTATCCATTTCTTCTAGGTTTTCCAATTTGTTGGTGCATAGTTGTTGATAATAGTCTCTAATGGTTCTTTGTATTACTGAGGTTTTTATGTTTTTCTTTTTCATTTCTGATTTAATGTATTTGTGTGTTCTCTCTTTTCTTCTTAGTCTAGCTCAGGTTTGTTGATTTTGTTTATCTTTTCAAAAAATCAACTTTTTGTTTCATTGATCTTCTGTATTTTCTTGTTTCTATTTCATTTAGTTCTGCTCTGATCTTTATTATTTCTATTCTTCCATTAATTTGGAGTTTGATTTGTTCTTGCTTTTCTAGTTCCTTGAAGTGCATAAATACATTGCTAATTTGAAGTATTTCTCCTTTTCTGATATAGTCATTTATTGCTATAAACTTCCCGTTTGGTACTGCTTTTGCCATGTGCCATAAATTTTGCTATGTTGTATTTCCATTTTCATTTGTTTCAATACATTTTTTAATTTCCTTTTTAATTTCTTCATTGACTCATTGCTTGTTCAGGAGCATATTGCTTAATTTCCGTGTGCTTCTGTATTTTCCAAGGTTCTTCTTGGAACCATATTAATTTCTAGTTTTATTCCTTTGTCCCAGGGTCAGCTTCCCTGGTGCACCGAATCTCTCATTCCCCAAGGTATAGGGCAGTGTGTGACTTACAGTGCTGGGGACCCAGCTGCACAGGCACAGGGAACCAGGGCTACAGGAATGGTGAGATGCAGGGGCCATTGGGCCCCAGGGCAGAATGTAGTCTGGTAGAAACTGGGCCCTCAAAATGGTGCCATGATATAGCTGCTTGTGTCTCTGTGGGTATGTGCCACCCAGTGTGAACTCCTTCTCTGAACAATGCCATCACATGTACTGCAGGCAGCTCCCTGTTAGTCATAGGGCCTGTGAGGGCCAAGAGGCTCTCCTATGGCTAGAATTACAGTTGTCCATGGTGGGAATGTGGACCACTGAGCTTACCTTTTTCCCTGCAATGGGGAGGTCCTCCTGGCTCTGAGCCTCTGCTGGCAGGGATGGCTGCTTTCTTCTCTCCTTTCATGCCTTAAAGGTTCCCCATCACTTCCCTGCTAAATTCCATTGTTCTGTCCTAGAAGCTCTATTTTACATGTTGTCATCTACTCCCTGTCTTGGTCCTTCTTCATGCCTTCATTTGTTTTTTCATTTTCCAGATGCTGGGAAAGGTGCCTCGTTCCTGGATCCTACATTAGTACTCCTGTTTCTTCAAGATAATTTTAACAAATGCATTGATATATTAATTACATGAATTCAATCTGAGAAACAATTGATTATTTAAAAAAAACTCTTTAGAAAATAAAGAAATGTAGTTTCCTTCTATTTAGCAGAGTGAAATAAATTCCATAGCACTTATTACCCTTTACTGGTTCCAACTTTCCCTAGATTACTACACCAATACATTCAGTGTTGCAGGGTATAGAATTTGTTAAATGCCCTTTGTGATCAGATATCTTTAGCATATTTATCGAGATGACTTTCAAAAAGAGAAATAAGTGATATTATTTTTGCTTCTCCAAAGTTAATGTGATCGTCTATTTTATCTTGCAGAAAATTACATTCTGTTATTCATGTTATAATTCAGTTTACCCCTGGTAAATTATGTGACAAGTCAAAATGGTAAAATTGTATTTAAATGTAACTGTTATTTTTTGAGCATTTTTTTCTCTCTCTGGCATTAGAATAAGGGTATCATTACCTGAATCACATAGCTTCATTTTTGTAAAGCTTTTATATATTTTAACTAAAATAGTTATATAGATAGAGTGAAACAAATGTATATACTGATACACATATATATGTATTTGTGTGCATGTTATATCTTTTAGCTGATGAACACTTATGTTTACCATTGAGTATAGAGAAAAAAGTGTAAAGAATAAGGAAGATAATAGATGCAGGGGAAATAGATATACCATAGTAATACAAATAGA
Source organism: Cheirogaleus medius (assembly GCA_008086735.1). Taxonomy (NCBI): domain Eukaryota; kingdom Metazoa; phylum Chordata; class Mammalia; order Primates; family Cheirogaleidae; genus Cheirogaleus; species Cheirogaleus medius. Next base: position 30,344,398 of record VBSM01003204.1, on the reverse strand, counting down.
AATGGGAAAACAGAAGAATATTTGTTAATAGATGTGCTGCTGTGTTTGTGTGTGTGTGTGTGTATGTGTATATATATATATATATATATACCATAGCATCTGTACTTTTGACCTATGATTTTTCATGTTAGATTCACCTTTTATTGGCTCTAAAATTGTAGGAGTGGGATGGGTGTGTGTGTGTGTGTGTGTGTGTGTCTGCGTACACAAGCTTATAAGAAACACTTTTGCCTTAGCACTGTCACAGCAACACTTCGAAATAGGGAATTTATTATAGAGAATGGGAAGTTTTTACCTAAGACTTTTTGACCCAGACTGTAAGGGAAAGAAACATAAAAAATAAAAAAGACAACTACACTGAGGACCAAATTATCAAGGCTTGTGGCAAAAATACAGAAACCTGGCTCACCAGATATCTATAATTGCCCACTCAAACTGAAACCACCATGTACTAGCCCAGAAAAAAAGAGTGACTACATCTTTCTTCGCTTAACCTTTTTGGCCTCAATTTCCTTCTTTTGGTCTCCTTTTGATGTGTGAAGAATGCTCATTTATTTGTTTTCACTGTGGTCTCACAAGAAATGGTGGATGCATAGAAGTATCTAGACAGCAAAACATGGAATACCACTGATGAACAAAGGAGTTTGCCTCCCACTAGTAGTGGAGGGAGGGAGCCAGTGGTTTGAGGATGAGGAGTTGAAAACCAGTTAAGGCACTACAATGATATACAGCTTTAGGTTTCTTAATGTAATATGAAAATATAGGTCTTTATGCTCAAATTAAGGACCAATAGCAACAACTATATAAATCTATGTTCTTGTTTTTTTCTTGTGGTTTATAATTTGTTTAATCTTTATTTTTTATTTTCCTTCATTTTTAAACTATGCACATATCTTTTAATGTAAATGAGGTCAATTCATTTTGAAAGTAGTTCAGGCAATGTTTATGAATAAGCTAACATAATTTAATATTATTGCTCTCCCCCACCCCTACCAAATCTATTTTTGAACCAATGATCCTCATGGGTAAGTTTTTTTCTTCCATTGATCTATTAGGTTGTTTTCCCTCTCTGGTTTCTTTAATAACTACATTTAGAAAAATGAAAGTAAGTAATTATTTCTTATTCACCAAATATGGGTCATATTTGAGCATTCACATATATTATTTCTAATCCTCACCACAGTTCTGTAAGAGGCAATTACCAGTTCTGTTTAGTTTTATAACAAAAATGCATATGAGGAAAGTGAGGAAGGAATGGAAGGTAATGGGATCTGTAATATTACATGTGAAGAAACTGAGGCTGTAATGAATTCTGGACATGTTCATCCAAATTTCCCGAAGGAAAGAAAGTACAGATTTCCTACCTCAATTCGATGAAGAATCACTCTTCGGAGACATTCTGACCCAGGAATTCCCCTGCTAGGATATATGTGTAAAATTCTGCTAAGAAATGTGCAAGTCTGCTTGTAGCAGCCTCACATACAACTAAAAAAAATCAAGAATTAACCTAAAATGTCCATCACCTAATAAAATTATGGTTGAATAAATTATGGTTTATCTGTATAGAATATTATGAAAAAAATTAAATAGATGCATTTTTATACATTGGTGTGGGGAATCTCTAAAGTATACTGTGTTAAGCTGAAAAATGCAAAGAATAGAATAGTACACAGAGCATAAGCTCTTTGATGTGATAACACTTCATATAATACAGATAATATAATGTAATAGTATTATTAGGGTTATTTTGATATATTTTTTTAACATCTATAATTATATATGATGTATAATTGGCAATATATAATATTTAAATACACACACAGACAGAATACCAAAAATATTAATAAAAAGCCTATAATAATAATTTTGAAGAGAAAGAAGTTTGGAAAACATAGAAAAGTTTATTTTTATTTTGTAACTTGCTGTGTGATTTTTGAGACAAGCAGACTGGTTGGTTTCCTATTTTGGTGTGGTCCACACAAAGGGAGCAGAGGTCTCTTGCTCAAGCTGAGGACTTCTGAATTTCTAGCCAATTAGAATCAAGAGACCAAAAACCTATTAACCACAAGTTCCTGCTTTAGAGGGCGAGGAACTTTCCTGGAGCCCTTACAGGTGCAGTTAGGCTTAACCTCCAAATTACAGTAACATTTTCTTCATTTTAATAATAAAAATCACACCCAGATGTGGAGATTTAAAATGCTAATGCTAATACAATGCATGAAGTATGTAAAGCTACTGTGCAGGCACAAGAAAAATCCCTCCTTGAACTATGAAACACTGAAGAAGGAAATAGCAGAAAATGTAAACAGGTGGAAAAATATACCATGCTCATGGGGCGGCAGAATCAACATTGTTAAAATGTCTATACTA
>VBSM01003204.1:30314372-30336720 GCA_008086735.1 Cheirogaleus medius | reverse complement strand
CTTCTTCTTCTTCTTCTTCTTCTTCTTCTTCTTCTTCTTCTCATGTTTAAGTCAATAAATTTAAGGGAGATATCAGATGAAAGAGGAAGATAGCAATGTAATGATGAAAGGTGCAGACAAATGTAAAAAGGCAGAATCTGTTTATGTCCAAACATTAGCAAGGCATTTCAATATACAAAGCAAAATTTCACTGACAAATATTAGGAATAATGGAAAAACATAGCTGTAATGATATTTTAATTCATGGCTACCATTATATGGTAGTTAAAAGAGAAAAAAGGAAAGACAAACAAAATCAGAAATGTACAAATTATGGGATTTGATTCCATCTATATATTTTCTCTTTATTTTAGTTATTTTTCTTTATGTCCAGTTAATGAGCTTGAGTTGGTTGAGTGCTTTGTACTATTGCAGAGCTTTCTCAAGCACATGACTTAAGACTTAGCTGATAAGAATATCAGTGTCCTTTTCATGTATGGCAGAAATTTCTGAAGCCAGAAGTCTTTTAAAAATTATTTCAAAGCCAGAAATGTATGTTCTTCGATATGCCCACTGAAATTATTTCAAAATTGTTTAATCAACATTCTTCTCCACTCCCTATTGAAGTGGTAACAAAGTGTCTTATATTCATTATTATTTCCGAATTTTACAATCTGTTTACTCCATTATTGGATTGTGACCTTGGATTGAATTGATTGCTTAGGAGAGATCTTTTAAAGGCCTGAAAATACAGCATTCTGTATTTCCAAGAAGACTACATTTTCAGGATGACTAATTAGAAAGCCAAAATGCATTAATGTACTTGATGTTCCATTGTCTTATATAGCATTGTTGTTTTCTGATTTAAAAGCCAAATACTGAATTTGATCTTGGTAAATTTGCTCTAGTCTAAGTATGTTAGATTCAAACTTCTCATGTGTGAAAAAAGACAACTAATGTACTGTAAATAAATGAATATAAACTAAGTTGTTGGGATTCATAATGAGAGATGAAATTAAGGACTTAGCCTCTTAGCAGTGAAATGAGTTATTTGGAGTAGTCACTTGGATTATTTTTCAGTAAAAGTTTTACAAAAGTCTAAATTAGAAACAAACTAAACCAAATTAGAAATCATGTGCAAAATATAAATGCAAGTTTATTTTTAGAAAGTAAACTGATGTCTGATTGATTGAAAACTTAAGCCTGGGGGATTATGATTTTTAATTCTTTATATGTCATGAGCTGAATGGTAATACATATTTTTATTTCAGTGAAAATTTTTTTCTAAAAATTTTTAGGGTTCAATTATATCTTAACAATTATAAAGTCTAATTCCTCCTTTTTCCTATGGGGCAATAGAAGCCTGGAGAAGTTACCTCCTCTAAGGACACAGAGCCAGCACAAAGATTAGAACCCAGGGTTTCAGCATCTAAACCTTTTCTTTCCAGAGATCTAAAGATCATTATCATCCCTTTTTATATGACTTGTTAATCATATTTTTGGCTGACATATATAAAAACTACCTTTGGAGATAGTGGAACTGTATTTTATCAGAAAATCCTAGGGAAATAATTAAAAAGAAATGGAGTTATAGTTGGAGCTTCCAAAGACTAATAAATGGGTGGTAGAGGAGAGATAAAGATCTGATCTGGAGAAGATAATTAAGAAAGGGTCAAGCTGGAAGCACCCCTATAAGAAACGAAGGAGGAACGACTATATAACATCAAGATCAGGGTCTGATAGGTTTCAAAATCAGAAATTTATGAAAGAAAATGTACACAGTATTTTTATTTAAAAGGAAAAAATACAGCAGAAGATAGTGCTATCTGCCAAATTGCTCGGAATTATAGGCAAACCTTATTTTATTGCAGTTTGTTTTGTTGTGCTACACAGATGTTGCATTTTTTATAAATTGAAGGTTTGTGGTTACCCTGATTTGAACAAGTCTATCAGTGACATTTTGCCAATAGCATGTGCTCACTACATATCTCTGTGTCACATTTTGACAATTCTCCCAATATTACAATTTTTTATTATTATTATATCTGTTATGGCAATATGTGATCTCTGATATTACTGTTATAATTATTTGGGGTGCTATGAACCACACCCTGTAAAATGACGAACTTAATCAATAAACGTTGTATGTGTTCTGACTGCTCTAGCAACCAGCCATTGCCCCATCTCTCTCCCTCTCCTCAGACTTTCCTATTCTCTGAAACACAACAGTGTTGAAATTTGGCCAATTAGTAACCCTACAATGACCTGTGAGTGTTCAAGTGAAAGGAAGAGTTGCAAGTCTCTCATTTTCAATTTAAAGCTAGAAATGATTAAGCATAGTGAGGAAGGCATGTTGAAAGCTGAGATAGGCTGAAAACTAGGCCTCTTGCACCAGTTAGCCAAGTTGTGAACGCAAAGGAAAAATTATTGAAAGAAATTAAAAGTGATACTCCAGTGAACACACAAATGATAAGAAAGAGAAAGAGAAATACACTTATTACTGACATGGAACATGTTTTAGTAGCCTGAGAAGATCAAACCAGCCACAATATTCCCATAAGCCAACATCTAAGTCTTCAATTCTATGAAGGCTGAAAAAGGTGAAGAAGCTATAGAAGAAAATTTTGAAACTAGTAAAAGTTGGTTTATGAGGTTTAAGGAAAGAAGCCTTCCGCATAACACAAGAGTGCAAGGTGTAGCACCAAGTGCTGGTGTAGAAGCTTCAGCAAGTTATCCAGAAGATCTAGCTAAGATCACTGATGAAAGTAGCTACACTGAACAACAGATTTTCAGTGGAGATGAAACAGCCTTCTGTCAGAAGAAGATGCCATCTAGGACTTTCATAGCTATGAAGGAGAAGTCAGTGCTTTATTTCAAAGCTTCAAAAGACAGGCAGGCTCCCTTGTTAGAGGCAATTGCAGCTGGTGGCTTTAAGTTGAATCCCATGTTCCTAGGGTTTTCTGAAAACCCTAGGGCTCTTAAGAATTATGCTAAATCTACTCTGCCTGTGCTTTATAAATAAATGGAACAACAAAGCCTGAATGATAGACATATGTTGCAGCATAATTTACTATTTTAAGCTCACTGCTGAGACCTACTGCTTAGAAAAAGTAAAGAGTCCTTTCAAAATATGACTGCTCATTGACAATGCACCTACTCACCCAAGAGCTCTAATGGAGACATACAAAGAGATCAATGCTATTTTCATGCCTACTAACACAACATCTAATCTGCAGCCCATGGATCAAGGAGTAATTTTGACTTTCAAGTGTTATTATCTAAGAAATACATTTTGTAAGCTGTCATAGATAGTGATTCCTCTGATGAATGTGGGAAAAGGAAATTGAAAACCTCCTGAAAAGGGTTCACCATTCTAGATGCTATTAAAAACATTTATGATTCATTGGAGGAAGTCAAAATATCAATGTTAACAGGAGTTTTAAAGAAGCTGAAACTGGAATTTTTCTTTTGCTTTGTATAAGCAAGAGCAATTAGTAAAAGAGCTGAGAAGTAAATTCTGCAAGTACAAACAACAATGAGTTAGAAGACGCCTAGAGAGTAAGTAATCCAAGAAGAGAAATGTGTAAGTGTATTCCACATTGGGAAGAAAACGGAGAACCTTAAACACTGATGCAAAACAGTCCACTAGCAGTACACAGCCCCACTGAAGCCAGTCTCTGAGAGATTTAGCAGACTGCAACCTCCTTAGAGGAAAGATTTGGTTTCATTTCTCTTTGTTTCCTTACCGTCCCCTAACTCCACCCCTAGAATAGAAATCAGTAACAAGAAACTACACAAACACATAAAAATTAAACAACCTTCTCTTAAACAATCAGTGGGTCAATGAAGAAATTCAAAAGGAAAATTTAAAAGTTATTGAAACAAATGGAAATATAATTACAACATAACCAAATCTATGGGATATAGCAAAAACATTACTAAGAGGGAAATTTATAGCAATAAACAACTACATCAACAAAAGGCAAGACTTCAAATTAACAACCTAACAATGTTCCTGAAAAAACTAGAAAAGCAAGAAGAAAACAAACTCAAATTTAGTAGAAGCAAAGAAATAGTAAAGCTTATTTCTGCTCTTATAGCAGAAATAAATGAAATGGAACTAAAACAATACAAAAGATCAAGGGAAAGCATTGATTTTTTAAAAGATAAAGAATTAACATACCCTTAGCTGTAGTAACCAAGAAAAAAAGAGAAAAGACCTAAATAAATAAAATCAACAGGAAAAAGGAGACATACAACTGAGGCCGCAGAAATACAAAGAATCATTAGAGACCATTAAGAGCAACTATAAGCCTAAAAATAAGAAAATCTAGAAAAAAATGGGTAAGTTCCTATACATATACAACTCATCAAAATTAAATCTTGAAATAGAAAACCTGAACAAATCAATACAAGTAACAAGATTGAGGCCATAATAAAAAGCATCACATCAAGAAAAGGTCACAATTTGATGGCTTCACTTCTGAATTCTACCAAACATTTAAAGAAGAAATAATACTAATTCTACTCAAACTCTTCAAAAAAATTGAACAGATTTTTGTTCAATCAGAGCATTACCCTGATACCAAATCAGAGAAAGACACAAGAAAAAAAGAAAACTACAGGTCTATATCCCTGATGAAACACAGATGCTAAAAATCTTAACAAAATACTAGAAAACCAAATTAAATAATACAGTAAAAAGATCCATCACTATGAACAGGTGGGATTCAGCCCTCAAAATAAGGATGGCTCAAAATAGGCAAATCCGTAAAAATGATGCCTCACATTAACAGAACCAAAACAAAAATCATATGATCATTTCAATAGATGCTGAAAAAGCATTCAATAAAATACAACATTTCTTTATGATAAATACCTTCAACAAACTGGGTATAGAAGGAACATACCTCAAGACAATAAATGACATACACAACACATCCACAGCAAACATCATACTAAACAGGGAAAAAATTGAAACTTTTTTTCCAAGAACTAGAAAAGACAAGGATGCCCACTCAATTTCGCCACTTTTGTTCAACCTAGAACTGCAAGTGCTAGGCAGAGTAATAAGACAAGGGAAAGAAAAAAAGGGGCATACAGATTGTAAAGGAAGAAGTCAAATTATTCTTCTCAGACAACATAATTTTATATTTAGAATACCCTGAATACTCCGCCAAAAAAACTGTTATAATGAATAAAAGAATTCAATAAAGGTGTAGGACATGAAATCAATATATGAAAATCAGTAGCATTTATATAGGCTAACAGTGAACAATGTGAAAGAGAATTCAAGAAAGCAATTCTGTTTATAATAGCTGCAAAAAGTATAAAGTACCTAGGAATAAATTCAACCAAAGAAGCTAATGGTTTCTACAAGAAAAACTCTGATGATTGAAATTGAAGAGGACACACACACAAAAAAAGGAAAAATATTACCTGCTCATGGATTGGAAAATATAATATTATTAAAATGCCAATACCACCCAAAGCAATCTACGCATTCAATATAATCCCTATCATAATACAAATTATATTTTTCACAGAAGTAGAAAAAATAATCTAAAAATTATATGAAACAACAAAAGACCTAGAATAGCCAAAGCAATACTGAGCAAAAAGAACAAAGCTGGAGGCATCATACTACCTGACTTCAAAATTTATTACAAAGCTGTATTAACCAAAACAACATCGTACTGGCATAAAAACAGATACATAGTCCAATGGAATGAAATAGAGAACCTAGAAATAAATCTAGTCATTTACAACCAACTCATTTTCAACAAAGGCACCAAAAACATATATTGGGAAAAAGACAATCTCTTCAATAAGGGGATGTAGGAAAACTGAATAATATACGAAAAAGTATGAAACAGACCCCATCTCTCACCATATACAAAAATCAAATCAAGATGGATTAAAGAATTAAATATAAGACATGAAAATACTAGAAAAAACATTGGAGAAAATGCTTCAGGATATTGGTCTGGGTAAATATTTTTTAAGTAAGACCCCAGAAGCACAGGAAACAAAGGCAAAGATAGGCAAATGGGATTATATATATCAAGCTAAAAAGCGTCTACACAGCAAAGGAAACAATGAACAAAATGAAAAAGAGACAAAGCACAGAATGGAGAAAAAATTTGCAAACTCTCATCTGGCAAGGAATTAATTAACCAGATTATATAAGGAACTCAAATAACTCAGTAACATAAAATAAATAAATAAATAATCAAATTTTAAAAATGGGGAAATATCTGAATAGATAATTTATCAAGAGAAGACATGCAAATGACCAAGAAGTATATGAAAAAGAACTCTCAACATCACCAATCATCAAAGAAATGCAAATCAAAACTACAATGAAGTATTAGCATCAAAAAGACAGAGAATAACAGATGCTGGCAAAGATATGGAGAAAGGGGGACCTTCGTACACTGTGGGTGGGAATGTAAGTTAGTAGAACCACTATGGAAAACAGTTTGGCAGTGCCACAAAAGTCTGTAAATAGAACTACCATATGCTATAGCAATCCCAATACTGGGTATAAATCCAAAAGAAAGGAAACTAATATGTTGCAGAGATATCTGCACTCTCATGTTTATTGCAGCACTATTCACAATAGCCAAAATATGAAATCAACCTAAGTGCCCATCAATAGATTAATGGGTTTTTTAAAAGTGTTATATATAAACAATGGAATACTATTCAGCTGTAAAAAAATGAAATCCTCTCACTTGCAGCAATATGGATGGAACTGAGATCATTATTTTAAGTGAAATAAGCCCAGCACAGAACAACAAATATTGCATGTTCTCATTCATATGTGGGAGCTAAGAAAGAGGATCTCATGAAGATAATGAGTAGATTGGAGGTTACCAGAGGCTGGGAAGGGTAGGTGGGAGGGGCAAATGAAGAGAGGTAAATTAATGGGTACAGAAATACAGTTAGAAAGAAGAAATAAGACCTAGTGTTTGACAAATCAGTAGAGTGATGATAGTAAACAATAACCTATTATATAGTACAAAATAGCTAGTAGAGAATAATTTGAATGTTCCCAGAGTAAAGAAAAGATAAATATTTAAGGTGATAAATATTCTAATAATAACCTTGATTTGATTACTATACATTGTATGAATTTATCAAAATATTATTTGTATTCCTAAGATATGTACATCCATTGTGTGTATCAATAAAAAAGAAAGAAAGAAAAAGAAAGTTAAATAAATGAGTTTTGAGTAATGAGCTCTAATTTTCTGTTTGTCAAAGATTTCATAGACCACAAAGATCTGGTAATGCTGTAGTTGCAGAGAAAGGGGCCCAATCATAAAATGCAGATGAGAGAGGAATTTGGTAAAACTATAATGGAAAATTATTAGAAAAATCTATCAGAAGCTTTAATGAACCAAGGCTTTAATGAAAAAGTATCAATGTGCACATTTCTCATCTTCTTCATGGTACCATTTATTAAAAGTAGATATTATCAACACTTTATTGTGGAATTTAGTGGAAATCTATATGATTTTTATTTGGGAGAAAAATACATATTTAAATGCATAAAATTCCTAGATGCATATATCACCAAATGCTAGCAATTGTTATTATAGCTAATGAGTTAAAAATAACATTTATTTTAGACTGTATTTTGATATTTTCTAAATGTTCTATAAGGCACTCATTGTTTTTATAGTCAGTCAACAACAGTTAAAAATAAAAATACTGGGAAACAAAATAGAATTTTTAACTTTTTATTTCTGCATTTCTACTTTTATTTTAGTCTTCAGATTTTTATATCTTTCCCAAAATTTGCACATAAAACTTATGTTTCAAAAACCACATAGGATTAACATTTCACACATTGTCATTATGCATCTTGGTGACTTTATTAACAATTTTTTAGTATTCTTTGTCTGAATAATTTAAATAATGCAGATTATATTTTTCTGTTATGTTTTTATTGTCATTCACTGCTTAATTTATTCCAACTGATCTCTGATCTCATATGCCTTCAGGACATCATTTCTGTGCCTTTTTGCTCAGAGAAAGAAGGATGAAGCAGGTCTGTGGGTTTATAAATATAATTTAAATAATATAATTCTATACCTTCATGTCTCTACCTACACTTTTGGCTATGATTCTGTGAGGTTGAAAGGTTTTGAAAAATACCTTTCATAAAATTAAATACCCCATTGACCATTCAAACAATTCAGAGTACCTATTTAGTATCTTTCCCTTCTCTACATTCTAGCCATACAATTATTATTCTGTAACACTGAGTTTATATTCTCTCAACAAGATTCATGTTACAACCCAATGTCTTGGGAGTCATTAAGACCTTTTGAAAAATTCAAGACTCTCCTTCTGGCATTTTGTAATTATAATACACAGGTGACACATGCTCACAATTCTCCCTCTATCAAGAGCTTCTAGTCTAACTCCACTGCAGAAAACAAACAACAAATGTAAGAGTTATTTTGATTCATGTTAGTTTTGCACTGTCTTGCTATTTTTAACTTTTTGTTATTGATAACAGCAAATAGACTGTATGTACTGGTAGTTAATATAACATATTTGAATGTTTGAATGGGAAAAATAGGAATAGGCTAATCTTTAGAGCACTTTCTCAGGGAAGAATGTTTGCTGCTGTAGAGCTGCAAATTTGGTGAGCCAAAAGGATCCCAGATGTTTACTTTCCATCTCTCCTTTTTTTAAAAAAAAAAAAATTTAAGGCATCCACACCTATGTTAAGATTCCCGTTTAAAGTCAAAGCAAGAATTATTAAATGAAAGCTTATAAGGAGGCTCTTTATTTCCTTAATTTTCTCTTATAAATCAGGTAGCTAAATATGAGGCTTCATTTAATCCCCAAATCAGTATAGACAAACCTGGAAGATATTGCAAGTTTGGTTCCAGACCACTGCAATAAAACGAATATCACAATAAGGCAAATATTACAATAAAACTAATAGCATCAAATTTTTGGTTTCCCAGTGCACATAAAAGTTATGTTTACACTATACTGTAGTCTATTAAGTGTGCGATAGCATTATGTCTTTAAAACCAATGTACATACCTTAACTAAAAATAATTTATTGCTAAAAAAATATTAATTATTACCTGAACCTTCAGTGAGTCCTAATTTTTTACCGGTGAAGGGTCATGCCTCTATATTGATGGCTGCTGACTGATCGGGGTGGTGATTGCTGAAGATTGGGATAGCAGTGGCAATTTCTTAAAATAAGATGACAATGATGTTTGCCACATCAATTGATTCTTCTTTTCATAAAAGATTTCTCTGTAGCATGCCATGCTGTTTGATAGCATTTTACCCACAGTAGAACTTCTTTTAAAATTAGAGTCAGTCCTTTCAAACCCTGCTACTGCTCTATCAACTAAGTTTGTGGAATATTCTAAAACCCCTGGTTGTCATTTCAACAATATTCACAGCATTTTCACCAGGAGTAGGTTCCATCTCAACCAACCACTTTCTTTGCTTATTCATAGAAAGAAACTCTTCATGCCTTAGATTAGCAATTCAGCCACATCTTCAGGCCCCCCTTCTAATTCTAGTTCTCTTACTATTTTACCACATCTTCAGTTATATTCTCCAATGAAGTCTTGAAACCCTCAAATTCATCTATGAGAGTTGGAATCAGCTTCTTCCAAACTCCTGTTACTGTTGATATTTTGACCTCCTCCCGTAAATGATGAGTGTTCATAATGGCATCTATGCCATTAAACGATGAACCTTTCCAGGAGGTTGTCAGTTTACTTTGCCCAGATCCAACAGAAGAATCACTATCTATGACAGCTACACCCTTACAAAATATATTTCTTAAATAAGAAGACTTGGAAGTAAAATCCCTCCTTGATACCAAGGCCGCAGAATAGATGCCATGTTAGCAGGCATGGAAACAGCATTAATCTCCTTATACATCTCCATGGGAGCTCTTCAGAGACCAGGTGCATTGTCAATGAGCAGTTAATGCTTTGAAAGGACTCTCTTTTTTGAGTAGTAGATCTCAATAGTGGGCTTAAAATACCCAGTAAATTATTCCATAACAGATGTCTGTCATCCAGGCTTTGTTGTTCCATTTATATAGCATAGGCAGAGTACACTTAGCGTAATTCTTAAAAGCCCTAGGGTTTTCAGAAAACCCTAGGAACATCGGATTCAACTTAAAGCCACCACCTGCAATTGCCTCTAACAAGAGAGCCCGCCTGTCCTTTGTAGCTTTGAAATAAGGCATTGACTCCTCCTCCATAGCTATGAAAGTCCTAGATGGCAACTTCTTTCAATAGAAGGCTGTTTCATCTCCACTGTAAATCTCTTGTTTAGTGTAGCTACTTTCATCAGTGATTTTAGCTGTATCTTCTGAATAACTTGCTGTGGCTTCTATATCAGTGCTTATTGCTACACTTGACACTTTTGTGTCATGAAGAAGGCTCCTTTCCTTAAGCCTTGTGAATCAACCTCTGCTAGCTTCGCACTTTTCTTCTGCATCTTCCTCACCTCTCTCAGCCTTCATAAAACTGAAGAAAGCCAGGGCCTTGTTCTGGATTAAGTTCTGGCTTATAGGAATGTTGTGGCTGGGATGTTAACAAACATAAAGCACGGAAACTCAACATATGCTTTCCCAGTTGGGCTTCTGTCCCCTTGCACCTCTGGCATTGGCCTTAGAAGAACATTACTGGGCTATCTCCATTGTCTAATGGGGAGGATGATAGACATATGGTACAGGAATGCTCTAGATAAGTTGACTGAGCCAATTCCAGCCTGGATAAGCCAATTCCATCTACTATAAGCACGAGTTAAATAAATGCTTACTGTTGTATACTGTGAGATTTTGAAGTTCTTTGTTATTTAGCAATAACTAATTTAACTACCTTCTCTGAACTCTTTCTTTAGCATCTGACCTTCAGTGACACATTCTTCTCCCCTCAATGATTCCACTTCTGCTGAAATAATCTTAAGTGGACACTGATCATTTTCTGATGATCTGACTTATGTACTACAGAAAAAGAAGATGCATTTGGTGTTCTTCCTGAAGTCTAACATCAATTCTAGATAACTGATATTTTCTATCCCCCTGCAAAAGCTCTTCTTCCCTCAAGTCTTATGATTTATATTCTGTCTTTTGCCTTATGCACAGTTTACTGCTGCTGTTTACAGGCAAGCTCATTCTCCACTACTCATTAAAGCAATTGGCATATGTTACAGTCTTTCTTTCTACCTCAACTCTCTACCATTGTTTCAGATGACTTTGGCACCAAAAAGGATGATCCAACTGTGTTCCTAACTTTTAATATCTCAAGCTCATTATCTTTAGTGCCTAAAACAAAGCAGATACATGATGAACCTGAATCCTTTTGTTTGCCTTCTTTTTAATCATAATGACCTTTATTTCTACTTTCTTTCAGCTACCTACCTAAACCTTGATCATTAACCTTATTGTCTAGATTTTAAATATACTTCTCTGTTTCTAGATCTCTCATTCCTTTACTACCAATAGCATATCTGCTCTTCAACTTTATCAGGAGCTCCTGGTTGTCTCCTTAATCCACTTGTGTCAGGCTTCTGTACCAGTTCCTTCCCTGTCCAACCAGGAACAAATATTTTAGCACTTAAACTATTTCTTAATGAACTCCTCTTTTCCCTTTTGCTTTTCCATCATACTCATTCCACCCTGCAGATGCTTATCTCTAAACCTGGATTCATGCACACATATCCACTTCCTCCAAGAGAGTGTTGCTAGAAATCACACAGGCCCAAAGATTGATGCCATTTCAAGTAAACAGCTTCTAATCTCTCTAGGATCTTTGACCCTTCAGTGATCCTGTTACTTTCACCTAGTCATTTCTTCATTCATTACTCTTACCAGAATTACTGAATCTTTCCCACACCCTCAAAGTCTCTTTCTCAAACCCACTCCCCTTCACTCCTGAGGGAGATGAGTTTACTGCCCTTTACTTCTGTTAGGAGCTTCCTTATTGTCCTTGTCATCCCCCTATCACCAAGCTCCCCACAACACTGGACTATAAGCTTCTTAAGGGCATAAATGATGATTCATAAACTTTGTGTCTGTGAGGCAAAACACAGTGTCCTCACAGTTAGACTTTAATATATATTTACTGAATTGATCTGAACTCAACAGCAAGTTTATCCTTCTTGGTATGTTTTATTCTATCCAACAATAGTTGTTCAACCTACCCTCTAGATCTTCTTCAGGATTTGTTCTATCTCCTATATTTGCAAATAGACACTCTCCCTCACTCTCCCCCTCCCATAATGAAAATAGTCAAGTTTTTCTATCCTAAAAATACAGCCCCTTCTTGACCCTTCATCCCTTTCTACTCACCATCCTGACATTTCTTCCTACCTCCTTTACCAACAAAGTCTTTTGAAAGGTGGTATATGCTTGAGGTTCAGTCCTCATTATTTTTCTCACTTCTCAACATATTTAAATCCAGTCTCATCCTAACAATCCATGAAATAATCTCTGAGTAAACTCATCAAAGGATACTTAATGGCTAAATATAAAGGATGCATTTATTGTTTCCCTTCATCTCCCCACAGAATCGCTCTACTACTCTCTTGGTCTAGAAAATTCCTTTTTTTCAGCATAAACTTTATTATTTATTCCTCCCCCATCTCACCTGTCTAATAATTAACTCTGGTTTCCCTTATAGGGTCTTCTACTCTCACCCTCTAGACCCATGAATGGCCATCTCCAGGGCATTTATATAGGGCTCTTTATTTTTCCATTCTAACTCTATACAGTCTTGTCTGGTGATCTTGTTTATGTATGTGCATGGTTTTAATCACCACTACATGCTGACAATGCTCAAATAATTATTTCCAATCCTGCATTTTCCTCACCTAGTTAAATTCACTTGGACATTTAATGGGAACATTAAACTAAGCATATCACAAAGTAAATTTCTTATCTTCATTAGCAAATTTTAATTAAGATACTGATACTGCCTAATTTCCATCTCTTGAAAGGAGGGAGTCTAGTCAAATTCTGGCCAGATTCCTTTTTCCCACAGGGCTAAGGAAAGGAGGTGAGGTCAGAGTGCTTCTACCAGAATTGTGTGTAAGATCATATGAAAGACTCCAGATATTTTAGGAACCAAGAGGAAACTACATTATGATAGAAAATATAGGCAAAGAACATTTTATATATGGAAAGATGCAAATTACCTTTTTGAACAAGTTAAGAAATGAAATCAGAAACAACACTGATATACTTATTTGTCTATTGAACCAGAAAAAATTTAAAAGTATAGTATCATTCAGTGTGGGTGTAGTAGCAATGAAATGGAGAGGCTTAAACTTTACAAGTAGAAGTGTAACTTGGCAAAATATTTCATCTTCCTGTAGTTATGTCTATTCAATAATTTGAACTCTTTCCACTCTACCCCTTTTACCACAGTCCTAATTTAGATTCATTATTTCTTCCATGAACTACCACCACAACCTCTTCCCTGCTCTTCCTTCTCCCATTCCTCTTCCCTCTCATACCCATTCTGCCCTCTACTTCAGAACACTTTTTAAAATCCAAATCTTATCAGGCATATCCCCTGCAGGAATCCCCCATCAGTGTTTCTCCATTATCTCCAAGCAAAAGATGGATTCCTTTGCATGACATTCCTGCCCTTTTTGATCTGGTCCCTGTATGACCTTTCCAACCTAATCTTCCACCAGACTGTCTGGGTTCAAGTCCTGGCCCCTGTCCCTACTAACCATGTGACCTTTGGCAAGTTGCTTAATGTCTCTCTGTACTTCAGCATCCTCTTTTGGTAAAATAGGATTATATGCTCACTGCGTCCAGTAGTTTTGAGTTCATCTCCCCCAACCCCCTAATCCCTGGAGAATATTACTACCATGTGAGCACCATAGTGTTGATCAGTTAGTGCCAATTTGATGGCAAGTAGATGTGGAGCCTATTATTCTGTTCTTGAGATACCTCACTTCGGATAATGGGTGAGGCAAAGTCATAAAATGTAACCAAAATGTTTGTACTCTCATAATATCCTGAAATAAAAAAATAAAATAAAACAAAAAATAGGATCATAATAACACTAATACCCAGGCATGTGAAGGCTGTATGTGTTGATATACCCAAAGTGTTCATTGCAGTGCCTTGTATATCATCAGCCTTATAGCAATAAACACTGTTAATATTATTATTATTACAACTCTTCCATGAGGATTTTGTGAGATAAGGTGAGCTAAAGTATGTGAGGTATTTTTTTTTTTTTTTTGATTCATGACTTTGTCCATGCTACTCTCCTTGACGGTCTGATAAACAGGACTCATTTTTCATACTTTTTCCTGTAAATATCTGGGAAGGACTGAGTTCATTTTCATCCTGCCCCAAGGGACTCATTTCTAAGTGAGGAAAGACAAATAAATAAGAAGTGAATATATACTTTATGTCTGGGAGTGATAAGTGCTACGGAGAAAAATAAAAGCTTCTTGGAAGAATTCACGATTGTGTAAATGACTTCTTTAATCAAATAATGCTTTGTTCATTATTTTTTAACTAATCATTTTACTCTTATTAGACTCTGAGTTCTTGAGTTTACTTAATTCCATATCTCTAGGGCTTAGCATTCTGCTGAACATATGAAAGGTATAGAAGGTACCTAATAAAGACTTATTAAGTATGTACATGAATGCACACATGAAATAATGTTTGAGTGCATATATTTTTTATCTTTTTCATTTTTATTTTATTTTAGAATACAAAATCTTTCTATTGCATTGTCATAATTGTCCTTATTGCAGGGATAGTAGAAATTTTAATTCACCTATTTGATGTATATACGTCAGCCTGAAAAGCCTGATTTACAAATATCTTTTATAGAACTATAACTGAGAACTCACCTGCACATAAGGGCTGGGAAAATTCCCTTTTCTTATCACAGATAGAAGGCCTAGGGAGCTCTCAGCCACCACTAAGATGTCCTAGTCCTTCCCCATATATCAAGAGTTTTAAAAATTCTATTCTACATGCTACAGTTGCCACAGCTCTTTCAAGAGGAGGGAAGAAGGACTTCTTTTAACCCATGGGAATTCACCCAAGTCCAATCCATACCTGGTGACCTGAGGTGCTGCCTTGTACGAACTTTATAAAGAAATATGCTACATGTAGTCAAACTGTTGTTTTTGTGTGTAATTTGTCATATATATGTAGAATTGGCTTTTCCAATTCTATCCTGGGCACATCATGCCATTCACAATGAGGTTTCTGTGGTGTAAGCTATTCCTACTGCCAACCAGAGAATTTACAAAAGGGCATTTAGAATTCTGCCTGTTCATAAATTGAGGTTTGTCTTTACTACTGGACCAGAAATACTTCAAAACCTTCCTGCTCCATTCAGTCCCCTCTCCAATTCAATATCCAATATACCTTCGGAGACTTTCACAATGCCCCAAACAGAGCAGACACCTAATAAATGTTAAATGAATGAGAATATAAATGCTGTAGCACATTTAACATTGGAAGGAAATATCTGAAGACTACTCTGACTAGTTAATAGTGTAATAGTCAGGATTCCTTTAGCTACAAATTATAGCAATTCTCTTCAAACTAATTTAGTAATTCTCTTCAAAGGGATAAATTTGTCAAAGTTTCAAGTAACCATGGAAAAGGATGAAGCCATTTCTCAGGGACTCGAGTACACCAGGCCTTTCTCTCTCTGTTCTTCATCTCTATTCCTCCCTCTGTGTTTGGTTCATCCTCTCAGATCAGCTGGCTCCACTTTAAAGGGCATGGTGCTGTCACCAGCCTCTGTGGCACCAAAGCAGGACTGGCCATTCTTTCCTTTCTTTTGTTCCTAAAAACAGAATCTGATTCGCCCATCTTGGGTGATGTGCTCATTCCCAAATCAATCGCACTAATTGCTCCTAAACATGTCTAATTGCTTCTTCTCTCCTAACTCCAAAACCCGCATTTCCAATTGCCTACTTACCAAATAAATGAATGAAACTGGCAGATTAAAATCAGTATGTTGGAACCCAAACTCACTTCTCTTTCTACGTGACTTCCTTCTTCTGTTTTCATTATCTATTAATAATACTATAAATGTAATAGTCTTCTAGATACCTGAACTTGAAACCTTCCCTGTTATATCAAATTCAGTTAGGTATTAAGTTATTAGCTTTTGCTTCTACCATACCTTTCTGCATCTCTTTTCTCATTTTTCTTCTCATTCTTGTCACCCTAACTGAAGTGTACTTCATCTTCCTCCTGGACTAATGGATATATTTCTATTTGAGCATCATATTCCCATTCTTTATTCTAATCTAGACTTCACACTGCTATCAGAATACCATTTCCAATAAAATTTAACATCAAATCTGTTTCTTATTCAGGGGCTCTCAATGGCTCCTAATGGCTATTGAATATAATGCCATCTCATCATCTTGACACTTAGCATCCACACACAACTTGAATATGTACCTACAAGTCATAGAGAAGCTGCTCTTGTCCATACATCCATACCCTTTGCTCTTGCACAATTTCCTCAATTTGAAATACTGCCCCCTCTCCCCCAACCAAAGACTCATTCTACTTGTGAAAACCCTATTCATCTTTTCAGGCTTATATCAAGTTTCATATTATTTGTGAAAATTTTCCCATTTTCATCTGATTATGAATTTTTTCCTGATGATCCTTATATTTGTCATTCACATGCTTCATTTGTACTTTACCTAATGTCACCTGGTTTATAGTATGTATGTGCTTTACCTATTCTACTTCTTTAACTGGTTAAGTTAAAGAGATTATGAGTCTAATTATTTATCTTCGTAAATTCTTTTGTAAGATGACTGCGTCTTTCATAAAGTTTTTGTGCTAGAGATATTTATGAAGTAAATTGAGGAGCTTCAAGAATTCATTGCAGATTTGCATGGCAATAGATTGCATATGATTGGTATGCCTACCCTCAACTTTTATGAAGATATATAAGATAACAAATTATGGCATTAGCCCTGTATGTTAAATATAAGGAAGATCTGCCAAAATCTGGGCAGAATGTTTACCAGCTACTTTATTAATGAGAAAACAATGAGTAACATCTTCTTAAACTTAAACACTCTATGCTGTTCTATGAGCAAGTCAGAATTCACTAAAGAAGGTGAGGAAAACACTGATTCACCCCTACTATCTCCACCTAATTTAAGGATTCACAGACCTACATGGGGCATAAAAGGTTATAATCTCCAGCACCATGAGACTATCTTTTCAACAAAACCAATTCTGCAAATTGTCCTTTCCTGTCCTCCTGACATTTTCTCTTGACTTTCTCTGCCCAACATAAAAGTGGCAGAAAGTATGGGAAGCTCAGAACATGTAGTATTATGTGATGCTTAACTACTTAAAAAAAACATTGTGGTATTAATTTTTCATAGCAAATTAGCAAATATTTTAAAGCTAGCACTCAATGTGGGTATAGCAAGATGGGCATCTAATGTACTATAAGTGGAATGTAAACTGATATAACCTTCCTAGAAAGCAATTTAAAATATGGATAAAAAGACACTTTAAAGAGACATCCTCTTTGACCTAGTAACATGCCTTCCATGAAACAGTCCTAAGAAATAGATCGATATTTGAATGAAGATTTAAGTTATTTCTGTCTGAGAGAGTATAAGGAGAAGATAAAGGACAGAATCTTATAGAATGCGCAGTCCTAGGATGTACAAAAAAGAAGAGGAGCCAGGGAGAGGGACAGGACCTCAAAGAACACAGTGCATCAGAAGTCAATGGAGGAGAAAGTTTTAAGAAATCATGGCGGTCAAGTGTTAAATACTCCACTAAGGCCAAATAAGATGAATACTCAGTTGATACCATTTTAAATTTAGTTATTAAATAAAATAATTTTTTAAATAAAAGAATAATAAATTTAGTTGTAAATAGAGTATAAGTTTTGAGGGCAGTTCCACTGAGGGCAGAACCAGGTAACAAGAAGCTATAATGCAAGTAAGCACATGATAAACAGTAATAGGTATCAATGTAAACCACACTTCCAAATACTTGACAGTGAAGAATTCGGTCCACAAATGGAAAATGTACGCTGGAGGTGGAGGTAGGGGACAGTGAGGAAACAAAGAGAAATTAAACCAAGCTTTTTCCTCCAAGGAGGTTGCAGTCTGCTAAATCTCTCAAGAGACTGGCTTCAGTGGGGCTGTGTACTGCTAGTGGACTGTTTTGCATCAGTGTTTAAGGTTCTCTGTTTTCTTCCCAATGTGGAATACACTTACACATTTCTCTTCTTGGATTACTTACTCTCTAGGCGTCTTCTAACTCATTGTTGTTTGTACTTGCAGAATTTACTTCTCAGCTCTTTTACTAATTGCTCTTGCTTGTACAAAGCAAAAGAAAAAGTCCAGTTTTGGGACATTCTGGGTTGCTATGACACCTTAAGTAAACAAACAAAAACTACTCATGAGTAGTTTTTCTTTCTTTAAAAAAAATTTCCCAATTCATCTCTCTGAACTGAGTTATGTATACTATGAAAAGGTGAAAAGGGAACTTAAGGATCCTGCCAACTCTTACGTGTGTGCCTTCATATGAATGAGTCTGGTGTGAGGCTTGTTTTCCAGGAGGTAGCAATGACTTCACAGGGGGAGGACAGTCACACTCACTAGTGCTCCTCTGATCAACAGTTTGCATTTAGGAGATGAGAGGGTGATCACTAGACCTGGGTCAATAAATCAAAGGGACGCCACTAGCCTAATGGACATGCACACTCAGGTAGAGATTATTAATTCACTCAGGAGACCCTGTGGATGTCCAAAGTTCTAGAACCAAAACTTAATTTCATCTTACCAGTAAGAAAAATGAAGAGAGAAATGGATGTAGATGTTACAGCTTGTGATTGAAGCAGACTTTGATGAAAGGTATTGTGGAAGTGTTTTGTCTGAGAGAAGTAAAAGTCGTCCCAGGTTAAAAACACGCTCCCTGACTTCCTGGCTTACATTCTGAGAAGGAAAGGCCTGCAAGGCTAACTGCAATCAGTCGACAGTGACTGGAAATGAATGACACCCACTGTATAATTTGGGATCTTTGAACCGTGCTAGTTGTGCTTCACTGTTGCTTTTCAGTGCTGTTGAGAGTACGTTCCTTGTTTGTCTGAACCACTCTGTCTGCTGTTTCTTTGAGACCAGCCCTTGTGCTTGTTCTATTCCTTCTACACTTATTTATTGTGAGAGAATAGTAATTGGTTTTATAGAAAGGCTGATGAGTTTACTTAATTGCTGATTGTATTATTCCCCTTAATTCTCATCTATGGAGCTTGGCAAGCAGACAGACACCATTATCAGAGTTACTTCTTTGCCATTCAAGGTCTATTGTTGCCATCATTCAAGAAGCAATACTTTAAGAGCAGAGCTCTGGGTCCTTCTAATTACTGCAGTCAACATAGTTTTCAACTTTTTCAAATTACTTTTGGACCCATCTTTCCTCTTACTTTCTCTCTTTTCCTCCCTTCCTTGTTTCCTTTATTCCTCTTCCTCCTCCTTCCCTCCCACAAGTGCTTGTTAAGTCTGGGCAGTTTGCTAAATGTTGGAGACATGGGGATAACAGGAAAGCTTTGGTACTTAGCCTTAGAGGATTGGCATTCTCTGGGGAAGGGTGGGGGGCTTCATTATATTTGTAATTCTCTGTTCAAATTTGAGTGTTTCAAAAAGGTAAGCTCTATGGGAGGGTAGAATTGAGGTTATTAAAGAAGACTTCGATAAAGAAATAGTATTTAAACTGAAACCTGAAGGATAAAGGGGCCATATTTTTATGTGATTAGAATTAGGGCTGATGCAGGGACGTCACTCACTACTTTATTGAACCTCCTGATGCCTCCATTTCTCCCTTTTAAAAAAAAAAGCCCTTTAACCCTCACCATCTCATGAGTTTGTTAAAGTGCTTTGGGACAAAGGGAGGATTCAAAGATTTTGGAAGGAAACGACTAACAATTTTTTTTTTTAAGAAAAAAAAAACCAGCAATGACCACAATAACCGATGTATATCAGTTTAAACTGAATGTCAGGAAACTGTTCATAACATAAATTCATTGGTTCATAAACCTGAAGAACTTTTATGAGAATGATATCAGAAAACTCATAATGGATCAAAACACAGAAATAATTGACCAATAAAAGGAAAAATAAGTTTATAATAGATAATAATAAACATAGCATAATTTATCCTTCAGAAAACAAATAATGCCAAGCACCATACTGAGCAAGTTCCTTACAGAAATAAATAGGATCTGAGTTTTTAGGGAAACAGTTTTAGAAAATCATTTGTGGCACATGAATCTGGGTCCTTTGCTCAAAGGCTAGAGTCTCTATGGGGAAGGGATAAGGGACAAACTACAGGTGAGCTGTGGTATCTCTACTGGGCAGCCCAGTCTATTAGAATATGGATATCACAGATATACAATTGACCCTTGAACACCACAGAACTAAGGGTACCAATCCCCTCACAAGTGAAAAATTCACATATAAATTTTAACTCCCCCAAAACTTAATTACTAATAGCCTACTATTGAGCAAAAGTCTTATTGATAACATAAACAGTCAATTAACACATTATTATATATGTTTTATATTCTGTATTCTCACAATAAAGTAAAATAAAGAAAAGAAAATATTAAGAAAATCATAAGAAAGAGAAAATGCCTTCACTGCTCATTAAGTGGAAGTGGATCATCATAAAGGTCTTCATCCTTGTTGTCTTCACATTGAGTAGGCTGAGGAGGAAGAGGAAAAGGAGGGGTTGGTCTTGCTGTGTCAGAGGTGGCAGAGGCAGAAGAAGTGGAGGGAGTGGAATAGGAGGCAGGAGAGGCAAGTACACTCAGTGTAACTTGCATTGAAAAAAAATCTGTGTGTAAGTGGACCTGTGCAGTTCAAACTCATGTTGTTCAAGGGTCAACTATATATATATATGTATATATATACACACACACATATACACACAGTTATATATATATATATTTATTTTTTATAATAAGATAGATATTTCTTCCATTTTATCACCTAAGAATGTCTTTCTGAAGTACCTGGAAGCCATCCTTTGAAATAAAAACAAGGGAGGGAGAACTCCTATTTCCCAGTTTTTGTGAGGGTAGAAGCTTAACTGCAGTAGGCACCTTACTCCAAGTAGCAAAACTATCTCCTGTCATAAAGATATGAGAAGTTTGTTTTTCCTCTGGATGGAGCCAATTAGCTAACAAAGGTGGTGGCTCTAATCACCATGGTAAAGTTGGGATAAACTCTGCATGGCAACCAGTGCTGTCAAGTCCTCTTACTTGAGGACTAGTTGTTGTTTGTTTTGAAAACATGTATGCAATGGGTTATATCCGCTTGGTAATATAAGAAAATAAGATTCTTTTCTGTCTTTGCAATCTCTTAATGCATTGTCTGCCATGCACATCACATTCTGGTTTAATGCCTATTCAATAATACAAGTGTTTTCTTTCTTCACTATCTTTGTGGGAGGAGTCCTGGATTAGGAGGATGTTTTGTTTTGAATTCTATTTTCCCAACACTCTATGCTCAGTGTATCTCCCACAACCAGTCCATCCTCCACACAGGCAGCCAGAGGTCACTCTCTGTAAGGCAGTTTCAGCAATTGAATCCCCTTTTAAAACTCCTTAGGGACTTACCATCAGCTCTAAGAAAACAACTCTATTTAATGAGCACTTCTGTGTCCCACGTCCTACAGTAAGGACATATATGTGTTATCCCATTTAATTCTCATAGCAACTCTGTGAAATAAGTGCTATTATTATCCCAGTTTTACAGATGAATGGGTATGAAACTCGCTGTAGGTTCTGCAGGTGATAAGATTCTTAGCTGGGATTAGAAAACAGTCAGGACAGTCTGTATCCAAAATCCCTCCCTATCAGACTGCCCACACCCTGGCCCTCACTCCCTTTTCATATTATACTTCATAAATGCTGAAAGTCTATCATTCACTTAACCTACCTTTTTTTTTCACAGAATGTAGACCTTTCCAATTTTGAGTATATAAATGGTGCAAAAAGTAGGATTTAGAAAATATATATTCAAAAAGTACAATATATGACTCTGGAAGCACAGGATGAGTGCAATCTTTTAAAAGGTATGTTGTAAGGAACAACTATTTAGTAGCACCTGCCATCTTTCAAATTGAAGAAATGGTTATTCTAAAATAATCTGTGGAAAGAACAAATGATAATAGCTGGAATTTTTAATAAAAAAATGAAACAAGTTATCCTCCTATATAGTAACATGTACGTATAGTTGCAGTGATTAAAACACCGTGATATATCGATGCTTCTGTTCTTGTGCCAATACCATGCTGATTTAACTATTATTG
>VBSM01003204.1:30292037-30304998 GCA_008086735.1 Cheirogaleus medius | reverse complement strand
AAACTATAATGAGATATCACTTATTTCCAGTAAGAATGGCCTTCATCAAAACATTCCCCAACAATAGATGTTGGCATGGAGTTCTGTTTCTTTACGGACAGTTAATTAAAATCCAATGACAGATTATAGCATTGTTTATGTTAAAGTCAACATTCACAGAAAAAAATTATAAAATGGAATTCAAGTTTACTATTTTTTCCTTTAAAAGTGTATAATAAATTAAGGTAGATTATGATAACAAGACTATAACTATCAACCCCTCCCCTTTGATGACTAGAATGAAGAAAGGGATATTAAAATTTGGAAAATTATCTAGTTGTTCACAATGATGAAAGCATTCTGTGATAATTATGTTAAAAGGTCAAGAGAAAATGTTACCACTTAGAACAATATTATGGACTAATTTTCTTCACAGAAATGTTTTCCAGTGACATGAAAATGAGCTCTTTCTCAACTCACCAGGATTTTCACCATTGTGACGAGACATTCTCACCACAGAAACAAAGTTGCTAAAAAGTAAATCAGCAATGTGAGATGCACTCTCAGAATGCAGAGAAAGATCAAAAAGAGGCAATAACAATCAAAATCAGCATGTTAGATTTGAAGCCTAGAGATTGAAGCCCTACCTTATGGCTCCTTTGTTTTTCTAAACATGAATTAGAAAAATCAAAAGAGAAAAGAATTCCAAGATGAAAACAGCAGGGTGAATTAGCAGAATAGGTGGCAGTGGAGGTGGGAGAAGACCTGAATTCTAAAATCAGAAGTCGTATTGAACACTTAGAAAATAGAAAAAAGAGAGAATAATGAGATATATGTTGTGGACATTATTTAATCATAAGACTTGAGAAAAATCCTACAAATATACATTAAGAAAAAGTTATATAACCTATAAAAGAAATCTCCCCTCCCCAACTCAAAAATAAAACTAAAATATAATAAGACAATGGAGCAGCAGGAATAGTTGTTTAGCCAAATTTCTCCTCCTGTGTGCAAGCATAAGAAATATTTTCCTAGTTCTTATGTATCTCAGCATATCTATTATTCTTTTATCTTTCCCAATACACATATCTAAAGCCTACAAGGAAAATTATAATAAGGAAAAAATGATGAAATGATTTCATGTATTCAAAATCAGTCACCCCCCTAAAAACTCAAATATATATTAAAAAAAAAACCACTATGACCAAGAAAACTAATTAGTTTTAAATGGATTGGAAAAGAAAGTTATGTTATCTAAGTCAATGCCAAAATAATTTTGTAAAATTTAATTCCCATTCTATATAGAACAAAAATAGAAGAATATTTTCTTAACATGGTAAAATTTATCCATCCTGAACCAGGAGGGAGCACCATACTTAATAAAGAAATTGTTGAAGCATCTAAACTAAATCTAGGATAATAAAATAAAACAAAAAACAAATATACTCATAATTAAAATTATTAGTGAGTATTTTTCTGATAATACTAGCCTAAACAAAAATAATGATAAAAAGGAATGAGGAGGCATAAATTTGGGGAAAAATGAGTTGATATATATTTTTTCAGGTGATATGATTACCTAGAAAATTCAAGAGACCTCACGAAAAAACAAACAAACTATTAGAATTAAAAAGACTGTTTCAATAAATACCTTGTTCAGAAAAAAATATACAGAACAAATAGCTCTCATATATATAACACCTAGTTTTTCTATTCCATCTTTACCAGACAGTCCTGCACTGGGAATTACAGAAAACCCTTAGGTAGGATTGTAGTAGGATTACAAAACTCAACTTTGAACTCCTAATACTTGTAAAAAAAAAAAAAAGTGATTAATTATTACAACCTCTACCTGTCTACATGGGTGAACAACAGCACAGAAAGTCAAAGAAGTAAAAATTATTGCCCCTTTTATTAAGAAATCCATAAAGCTGGGAAGATAAGATATATATGCACATGAAATCATTCAAATTGGGAATTAATTTTCCATTTTACATTTATATTTTACAATTCTTATATAGGAGGGGCTCAGTCTGCCTGAATAGTCAAAATGAATCATGAATGCTTTCATCCTCAAATATGATTTCTAACAAAAAAAATTTTGTTTGAGTTGGGGGAAGAAAACAGGGATGGGAGGGCAGCATCTTTCAAGACACAAAGTAATATATGTGACTTTTTATTGAGAAAAAAGTCAATGAAACTCATCCCAGGGATTCAAGGGTGAAAATTTTTCCCTATAACAAGAGAATGTCTTCCCACCCTACAATTGCACCCCTTGAAAAACTATTTTATGCCACGAGTTTTATTCTATTATTAAATGTATTGTCTTTAAATCATGAAAATAAAACCAGTCTCAGACCATTATTTTCTAGATACGCTGAGACATTTCAAGACAACCAGCAACTAAGGCCTAAAGATAGTAAAAGACCATTAAGAAACAGCAATGGTTCATTTCCAATATTTCATTTGCCACAGGTGGGGGAATTCCCTGAAGGGACAAGAAAGAAGAAGGAAAACAAAAGAGACAAGAGTTATATTTGCCACCTGGCCCAGAAACTTTATGAATAAGTTTGAGAATGGTTCTTGAGTTATCTTTTTAAGAGTGATTTAGTAACACGAACCATATCACTTTTAAATACTGAGTGAAACTGACATAATTAATTATCAATTTCCTTTAAATGATAACTTGAACAAATCGTATCTCATCTACTGCTTCTCAGAGGTTGTACCAGCAACATCAAAGCTTTCAGCAAATTAACTTACAGCCCTCTGGGTCGGTTACCTAGCAGACATCAGAGTGGAGGCCAAGTAGTGGCCATTGTTTTATGCATTTTTTTTTTAGCCTTGTAAGTGTTTTGGATAAGGAACTTGGGCTATGTCCAGATTTTTAATATTAACTCTATAATCCTTCTTTATCCCAGCATGTGACAAATGTCTAATTTTTCTACTTGTTAGTTTCCGAACAATTAGATAGCTAAATAACTAAGTTTAAGCTGATGTTGTTACCAACATCAGGGAAATGATCTTTGTTCCTTGGTAATTCCAGTTACTATAGAATATGCCCAGTGAAGAATGCTGCTTTCCTAGTTTTCACATCATGCTGTTACTGAAGCGCAGGCTCATTTCCTAAGCCACCGTGATGAGCTAAGGAACTCAGGACTTCTCAGAAACTCAGAAACAGTGTTTTCTTCAGTAAGTGGCATTATTGAGGTCATTAGAATCAGTTGAGACATTCTGTGTTTAAGCTTGCTTTGCCATAAAATTGTAGATACACGAGAAGCAGGTTTTGTGTCCCTAACCTTTCTTACTCCATTTTACTTCCCCTAAAAAGGTCATTTGCTAGTTTCCTTAGCCATCTAAATCAACTTGGATGAAGGACTTCTCCATACTTCAACTCCTCTGGATTTCTGTTATATCTGGATCAATCAGGGCTTTTGCTGTGTTAGGTACAGACAACTGAACTTATATCTGGAAGGTTTCCTTTTCAATACTTCATGTGACTGTGGCTGAGACTTTTGCACGTCCTTTGAAAAATGTGCCTCTTACTCCCTATTTTAAGGCCAGATGTTCTCATGTTTGTGATAATTTGCATAATAGATGAGGTTTCTTACATAATTTCTGGTATTCTTTTGTGGATACATGAATTGAGGTGAACAGAAATTCTTTTAATATTGATGGTCCAGGCTGTTTTAAGGCCCAGGATGTAGTGGCATATATAGTGATATTTGAAAAGTTAATTTTGATATTGAGAAAATGAGGGACAGAACAGTTAGGTGGTTTCTCAAGGTCACACAATGAGTAACAAAGGCAGCAGGAATTAAATGCCATGATACTTTAGAAACTATATGCCTAAATACTGTGGGTTAAACGAGCTTTACTCATAGTGTCTTTTGTCATCATTTCATTATTCCTGAGGTTGTGTACGTAGAACCAATTCATAGCTGTTAGGTACAAATGACATTTGGAAAAAATTAAGGGAAAAATAAATAATGGGGAGGAATCACCCAAACCTGAGGCAGGCTGAATGGACGTAGTCTTGAAGAGTTCTATCCCATTGAGTATCAACTCCATTGATCTATTCAGTTAAGTCTCAGTAGGCTAATTAATGCTGCATTGTTTCACAGGGACACAATATAATTTTCAGCAGACTGTGAGGTTCAGAGATCTGGCTGTGACCCTCATGTGGCATTCAAAAGCTGTGAGGGTTTGGGCAAGTCATTTAACCACTCTGGGCTTCAGTCCAAATAATTCTGGGCTTCAGTCCAAATAAGAGATTTGAGGTTGATGGTTCCTAAGAGTCTTTCCACTTCCAACAGTCGCTTTCGCTTATACTAAGCTAGTATTTTTTCACTATGATGTTACAAGAATAGAATATTTAGAATAGGAATTCTTAATGGTACATGAAAGGGATTTCACTGGAAAAGCCATGAAACAAAGAATAAAGAAGCATCCTTTGAAATGTTTTTCAAAATCATACATTTGGCCAGATATGGTAGCTCACGCCTATAATCCCAGGGCTTTGGGAGGCTGAGGTGGGAGCATCACTTGAGCCCAGGAGTTTGAGAACAGCCTGAGCAACATAGGAAGACCTCATCTCTAAAAAAAATTAAAAATAAAAAATAAATTAGCAAAAAATAAATAAATAAATTAGCTATGTATAGTAGCTAGCATATGCCTATAATCCCAGCTACTTAGGAGGCTGAGACAAGAAGATTGCTTGAGTCCAGGAGTTCCTAGAGTGAGCTGTGATCATTGCCACTGCACTCCGGGCTGGGTAACAAAGTGAAACCCTGCCTCAGAAAAAAAGAATACCTTTTACTAAAATTACTTTAGAGTGCTATCTTATTGTGTTGAGGATACTTGTATTTTTTAACAATTAAGTGGAATATTTTTTGTGAAAATAAAATAATTCTTATGGACAAAAATTTG
Source organism: Cheirogaleus medius (assembly GCA_008086735.1). NCBI lineage: Eukaryota > Metazoa > Chordata > Mammalia > Primates > Cheirogaleidae > Cheirogaleus > Cheirogaleus medius. Next base: position 30,300,090 of record VBSM01003204.1, on the reverse strand, counting down.
AGTAAATGAATGTGTTCTAAAATTTGAATTTCACAAAAGGAAAATCACTTCCACATAATGAGAAGAATTAAAGCCCCTGATAGAACACTAAATACTTCCCTTTGTCCAGCATTAAATAACAAAGAAATAAAATTAAGTATTTATGTAAGTGATATTCTGAAAATAGTCTTTCAAATTACTAGTTACATTATTGCACTTTGAATTATAAGATTATTTTAATGAAGAGTTTTTAAAAACTACTTGTATTTTTCATACTATGTAGAGGCTAGAATACTATCCCCATTATATCTTGCATTTTAGACTCTGATGAAGTGTAAAGGAATGTATTTTTTAATAGTTAGCCAACAGAAATATTGTTATTTTACATGATTCTTAATTGAAGATGGTCCAAAGTAAGAGAATCATTGTCTTAAGTAATAGCATGACTGAAGTTTCCTTTCAAAGCCTGTACATTTTGTACATAGTAAAGCATTAGCCTCATGTTTCCATATATACTATATTAGGATTTTTTTTCTTTTTATTTCATCATATTATGGGGGTATAAATATTGTTAGGGTTACATACATTTCCCCTGCCACCCCTCCCTCCCGACATGCCAAAGCTTCAAGCATGTCCAATCCCCAGGTGGTGCGCACTGCACCCATAATGTAAGTATACACCCTTCTCTTCCTCCCCGGTCCCGCCTGCCCTCCATTCGACAAAAGATGTTTTTTTGACATTTTGGTTACATTGTATATCTTCTTAAGCATTTTATAGCAAATATAAATGCTCTGGAAGATTCTGGTTTAAAATTTCATGGCAATGCTTTCTGAGTCAGCTTCTTCCAATTCTCCACTAAAATTCTAATGAAGCCATGAAAAGAAAGTTCTCAATAATACTGACAGCAGAGATACACATCTAGTCTTCTGGTCACACAAGAGGAATTTCCACTAATTACAAAGACTTTGGAGCTAAGTTGATGAACACAATCAAGCTTCCCAACCTCAGATTTAAAAGAAAAAGAAATAGATTGGGCCAGCTGCCATGGCTAATACTGGTAACCTTAGCACTCTGGGAGGCTGAGGTGGAAGGATTGCTTGAGCCCAGGAGTTTGAAGTTGCAGTGAGCTGATGGCATCCAAATGTAAACTTCTCTCTTGCTTCACATTCTAGCTCCCTTACTCATATCTTAGCTTCACTGAGAAGCAGGCTCAATTGACAAAACTGATACACAAATGTGGAAAATCCTACATATACTCTCTGAAAAGACTAGATAAGGGTGTAAAACACATATCACTGTTTTTGACATTCGATACAGATGGAACTAGCTGGGAAGGAATATAGGGCTAACATAAAACAACCTTTTTAAGAGCAATCCACTTGCTCTTTTAAGACTAATACAGAAAATTCTGGAAGAATCCCTACTGTGAGTCCCTAACATGGAGCAGTGGTGGCTGAAGTAGAAAATGCACCATGAGGAGCAACACACTAGGAAAGGCACTCACTCTGTTGAGAAGCACTTCCCAAAGCTCCTGGACCACAGATGTCAAAGATGAAAACCATCTTGCATGTAGAAACCTAGAGTGTGGTTGGGCTGTTCTCTGAAGACAGTGGAGGTCCCTCAGGTCCTGAGCAGGAGACATAGCAAGGAGGTCAGACCTGCTACACTCTATTTCTAAACTGCGATTTGGAACAATGAACAGAAAGTCAGTTTGTTGGGTACTAACAAAATACTTATCCAGCTTAGAGTTAAATTTAGTAAATAGCATACGTGCCCTGCCCAGAACGTTTAAGAGTAATGTATAACAAACAAGGTCCATGTAACAAACAAAATTGCTGCTTAGAGGCATAACAAAGGGTCTGAGTTTCTGCAAATAGGCAAGAGCCCAGCCCCACTTTAATAGGGGCCTGGAGGCCACACGATAAGCACATTGTTCCTATTTTTGTTGCTTGGCCCTGTAAGATGGCTGGATAGTCAATGACGGGTAAGATTCCTCAAGGAGGAACAGCCTAGGACAGGCACAGCCACCGGGGTGCCAGCCAGGAGGAACTGGGGATGGAAAATGCCCCCTGTGGCTGCCTTGCTTAACCTTTGCTTATCTCAGCCTATGACCTATGCTTTGAGCAACTGCCTGGAAATCTTGAGTCAGGGGACATCTGTGTTCTTAGGCTACGTGTTCCGGAATTTGTGGCCATTGCTGCAATGCCTGGGTGGTCACATATAAGGAAGTAACTTTGATTTTTTAGGATATAAAAATAAAATGACTGGTGTGTTCGGCACTGCAGTCTTGTACCATCTTTGTGTGTGTCTGTGTCTTTCTTTGTGTGTTTCTTTGTTCTGTGTTCATCCCCTGTCCTGCAAACGGGCCATGACATCAGTTCCTTGTCCTGGAGGCTTCAAGAACCCTAACCAGGGTTAATTCATCAGAACAAAGTTCCTAACTGGGTGCCTATGGCTCTGTCTCCTCTCCACTTCCTATAGATTGCTGGACTCCAGAGCTGATAAGATGAACTTTTATAAAGAAGTTTAAATAGAGAGGAAACCTAAGGAGAATATTTTTAGATAAATACTATATTTAAAGTATCTCTTCTTATTTAATAATGAATAGGCCAAAAATTAAAAATATTATACTCAGTGAGAGGAGATAAATGTAGCAATAAAATGATGTAAGAAGAACATAGCTGTATAATTTTAAAAAACATGAATTCTACTAAATGAGATATCCAAAGAAGTGAGATAAATTAAAAATTTGACATGAAAATTAAGGTTGGATCACAGAGGAAGATAAATTTTTTTAAAGATTAAATAAGTAAGTATTAACTTTGAATAGCTCTATGTTGTAAAAGTAATACAGAAAACATTTAAGGAAAAAGAAAATTAAAAAGTAACCTAAACTTTATTATTGAGCGATAATCACATTTTAGGTGTATGCTTACAATATTTTTGCTATGAGGGTGTGAAGAAGGTATGATTGTACATGTAATGAGTTTATTTTCTTAATTCTAGAAAATATATATTCTAATATTTCATTTTACATGATACCACTACATGATTCAATAACAGCATTTTGGAAAAAGCTTTACATTTAATATATAGAAAAAATTACACTGAGAAAAACATTCACTACGTCTTTATAACATGTTCTTCTTTTATATCACAAAGTTTGAAGCAAACCCTCCTTCACACTTAGAGACTAAAAATTTTGTGAACCACTTTGGCAACAGACAGCACTACAAGTGCCATAAAGTCACGCTGCTTTTGCAAATTCCTAATCAGGAGTTTGACCTTTTGAGGCCCTTTGTGCTCAGTCTTGCAATTTCAAGGAAAATCAAAGAATACTGGAGTTTCAACTCCATTTTTAAATTTATTGAAAGCTTAGGGTTTTTGTTTATTTTAATTTAATACCAGCAAGGAATATGGAAAAGCTTTCCTTGCAAGTCTGATGGAAGGTTTTGACAGATAGTGTTTGGCACCAGAGTGACATCATTGAAAATTCCAGGACCTGGCTGGAAGTGATAGTTTCTAATGTCTTTAATTGTATTGCTGTGTGTATGACAGGATGTGTTTTATGAACAATAACTTTTAATTTCAATGTTTCATCCCAATGTAATATTTTGGAAGGTACTTTTAGCAACAATTAAGAATGTACATTTAAATTGTAAATGCCTGAGATGCTACTAATGAACATGACTTAAGTGATAATCAATCAACAAGTCCCCCATGCTCACCAGGAGGCTCCCGCCTGGGCAGACAACCACCACATTTCAACTCACTTCCTGATTTGGTGGCTGACAAAAATTTTTGACATCAGTTGTTAGAAAAATTGAATTTCAGATATTTGGACAAAACGTGCATCTTTGAATGAAGGACTTTCAGAAATAGAGTGTATATGAATATGCGCTTTATAGTATTTTACAAAAGTGATGTCATAATGAAACATGATTTTTTCACTTAAGGGCAATTTATTGAAAGTGTTTTTCCATGTCATTAACTACTCCTTTCAAGCATCATTTTTAGTAATAGAATAACATTCATTATATAGTTATGACATATTTTAAACATTATTTCAGTCATATTAGCTATTTATAATTCCATTATGCTATAAATGTCAGTGAAATGTAGCTAAATCTTTGTGAATATCCAGGGCCATTTCTCTGGATAAGTACCTAGAAGCAGTGTCTGGGTCAAAAGATATGCCTATCCTTGTAAAGGATTTGAATCCATCAGACCTAAGTACTCTACATAAAAACCATATGCTATCCTCCAGTCCTCTACTTGCCAGCATGCCTCCCCCTGGCCCTGTCTGACTTTCATGATGCTCTGGATCTTGGTGCAGCTGGTTCCTGGAACTATTGATTCCTCACAGTGAAAGGGCTTCTGTGGGGAGACTGCCACATGCTCTGTCCCTGCATATTAAAGGATATGTGGCATTTGCCAGGGTCTGTTCTGCTTACTTCTTGTATTTCTACAGTCACTTCTCCAGGAGGAGTTTGTAAAAATTAACCAAAGGTCTGTTTCTTCACTCTGGTCCCATCTAGAAGCTATCTGGCAGAATATCTTCAAAGTCTGGCATGTGGAGAACATTGATCCTTAGCTTTTAACTTCAAGTTCATTTTCCAATTGTTCTCTTAGTATCCTTTGGGAATTTAGGGGTTTCAGAAAGGGATGTTTCAACTAAAAGTTTTTAATTGTTGTTGGCTTGCTTTATTATAGTGTATGAATATAAAAAGAGACATATCTAACCTCGGCAACATAGCAAGACCCTGTCTCTACCAAAAAAAAGTTAGCCTGCATGGTGGCACATTCCTGTAGCCCCAGCTACTCAGGAGGCTGAGGCAGGAGAATCACTTGAGCCCAGGAGTTTGAGGTTACAGTGAGCTATGAATGATGCCACTGCACTCTAGCCTGGACAACAGAGTGAGACACTGTCTCAAAAAAAAAAAAAAATGACATTTCCAGAGTGATATGGTTAAAAAGAAATAACTAGAGACCCAGAAAAATCAGTGTTTACCCTTTTTTATGGCAACTATCTGGAATATTATTGTACAAGGGCCATGAAAGAGGATCCTTGCACACTTACAATGGATACATCCTGTGGTAAAGTCTTCCACAGACCTGAACCTAGGCGACAGAGGCCTCTGTGGTCTGATATTTCCTACTGCTTTTTCAAATTTTATCTAAAGCAGGACATATGGCCAGGTGATGTCCCATAGATGCTGCCTTGATCTTGTCTTCAGATGGCAATTTCATAAACATGCCAAATCAAGTCCTGCTTATGATTGAATCCTATGGACATTGTTACAGGGTTCTGATTAGTTCATGAGAAGGAATCACTGGGAACCATGAATAAAACCTCAAATTTCTTTTTTCACCTCTGGATTCCACATTCTCTTAGTCCCATGTTTTAACAAGTAGCATTGGATAAACATCAAGTTTCAGTTATGCAAGATGAATAAATTCTAGAGATCTGGTTTACAACACTGTGCCTACAGTTAACAATATTGTCTTGTGCATTTAAAAAATGTTAAATAGGTAGATCTCATGTTAAGTGTTCTTAACCATAATTTTTTAAAACAGTAGTATTAGATATTTTCATGGCATGATCACAGCTGTCTGCTTGCCCCAGTCAGTCTACCCCAGCGGTTCTCAATCCATGAGGATGCCCAGCAGAGCTTTGATTTCCTGCACCCACTTCCAGAGATTCTGGTTTAATTGCTGTAAGCAGGTGTAATACTGCTTAAAACTCAGCCATGGGAATAAGAGGAACCAAACAGAGCAAAGGTGCAGGAGCACTGAAAACTAATTGAATGTTAAATAAAACAGATAGTTCAGTTTTACATTCCTTCACCAAACTATGTGGCAAGGTGTATTTGTGGAAATGTAAGCAATTTAATTTCATCCTTTCTGCCTTCCCCTCCTTCTCTTACCCCCTTTCTCCTCCTCTTTATTTTTCTTCTTCTTTCTTTTTTCTTCTAATTGTCATACATTAGCTCCAATTTTGCCTCGCCTTGTCCTTTTGGGGATAAACCTTCCTTATGACCCCACAATGGTTAGGTGACCCTGCTTCTTCTCCTTTTTGTCTTTTGACCTCAGGGCTATCATAACTTTTTATCATTGTGTGTATGTGTGTGTTTATAATCCTAATTCTATAATAAGCAGGACTTGAGGCTGCATGGTATGTTTATTAGTTTACCTTGATGTGCCTTTAACTGGACGCTGAGCTCCTGACTGCCCAAGTCCCTGGATTACTCCTCTTTGAATCCCCAGCAACTATCACAGTCAGTTCTCAGTAAATGCTGTTGAGTGAATTCAGAATGGAAAAAAAAATGACTGCTTTTGTTTGTTTTGTTCTTCAGCTAACATGTAGTTTAGCACCTTTTTCTTTTATGTTTTGAAGCTTCCTGGGATTTTAATTGACTTGGGCACATTAATTTCAAAAAAGAAAGGAAAATAATTATATAGCTTCAAGGTTCTAAACTCAGATGCCCTCAGTTCAATACTGTGGTATGCTTTAACATTAATTTAACAACTGCTAATGGTCTAACTCACACAATCAGAAAGAAGAAACAAAGAGGTTAATATAAACTTGAATCAAGAAACTTTAACATTTATATTCAAGGAAGATAATATTTTTCCCAAAAAAGCATTCACTTATGAGAAATTTACACAGTATTGAAGCTCACATTGCCAGCTCTTCTCCTGACTTAGAGGGTAAAATTAGTCATCACCCTTAAAATGTTTAAATGAAAATATAGAAGTTGTGTTTGAAAGATAAACACGTTTCTTCCTCATGTGGTTGTGAGAATACCAGACTGCTGGTCCATTCTTTTGACAGGTGTCTCTTGGAATGAACTGTTGAGAGGCCTGGCATGATTTGACAGCACTTTGACAGGACACTGTCTCATACATGCAGTCCCTGAGCAAATTGGCTTCAGAATATCCTTTAACGAATTCCAAGTCAGAGCAATTTGAGGCAGCCATGTCAGCTTAGATTATTATCTCCTTCAGCCTCCAAAGACAACATGGGTTCTCTGTCAGCTCTCTGTAGACAAGCTGCACCATCAGCCTCAAGTGTTAAAAAGTGAAGGAAGTGAATTTACTTTACTAAATTTCAAAAAGAAGAACGATTTTCATAAGCATTCCTCATGAGAGTTTTGGATTACTCAAATCCAAATCCTAGCTGTTCCATGTACTAGCTACTAAATTTAAACAATACACTTGATTTGTTTAAGCCCATGTTTCTTCTGAAAAATGGGGATATTAGATCTGTTGTGCAGATGAAATAAAATAATCCAAGTAAAGTTTGTAGGATGTTGCCTGGTCCATAATTAGGGCTCAATAATGGCAACTATCACTATTCCAAGGACTTCATTACCATGTGGCAATTGGGAATGATGACCTCCATAGTCATTTCAAGAATCATTTTGTACATAAACCCATTACAACATAGGCATAAAATATAATGCGTCTACATCCCAGCAGAACCCCAGGCAATCCAGGGAGAATAAAAACAAATGTGCATTGAAATTCTTTCTACTTTACCATTCTCAGTTTTATTTTATGAGATATGTATAACATTTATGGAGGTAGCATATCTCTCTTTATTACCAAAGTAGAATATGTTTCTTATGGAAACTTGAAAAACACAAAGTACCTTGAGTGTGCACACAATCAACAGCACACAATGATCCAGATATAAATGCAGAAAACATGAAGGTATTTATGTTATCCTTCTAGTATTTTATGAATGCATAAAATGTAAACAAATAAAATGTAATTAAGATTATGTTGCCTTTAATTTTCATTTAATACTATTTTGTAAAGAGTTTTCAATATCTTTAAATATCCTTCTAAAACTTTAGCTACACAAGTTTATTTAAATAATCTATAGTTTGACATTTAAATTTTTTCTAATTTTAATCTATTGTGAATTATCTTTCCCTGAATGTGATTTCACACACATCTTTATAAAATAAATGGAATTAATGGTTCTTAGAATAGTATGAGAGTTTTGTAAATACAGGCAAATTTATCTCCATATTTTTAATAGTTTATATTCTCTTTTTTTTTTTTT
>VBSM01003204.1:30258586-30291056 GCA_008086735.1 Cheirogaleus medius | reverse complement strand
TGCCTTAGGTTTAAGTCTGTTATCCATCTTGAGCGAATTTTTGTGAGAGGTAGGAATACTGCTTCATTCGTCTGCATGTAGCTAGCCAGTTTTCCCAGCACCATTTATTGAAGAGAGATTCTTTTCCCCATTGTATATTTTTGTCTGGTTTATCAAAGATTAGGTTACCATATACTGATGGTTTCATCTCTGGTATCACAGATCTATTCCAGATATCGATGCTTCTGTTCTTGTGCCAATCCAGGCTGATTTAACTATTATTGCTTTATAGTACAGCTTGAAGTCAGGAAGACTGATGCCTCCCAGGTTATTCCTTTTACTTAAGATTGCTTTGGCTATACGAGGTTTTTTCTGGTTCCATACAAAGTGAAGAATTGTTTTTTCTAGCTCTGTAAAGAATGCTGATGGTAATTTGATGGGGATTGCATTGATTCAAGAACCATTCTTTCTTCATAATGGCCACAATGCAGTATAGGCCTACATCATACTTTGATTAATTAATCTTTTAACAATGAATATTAGGCTGTTTCTAATTTTTCACTATAATAAGCAACACTACCATCAACTTCCCAACATGTTTATTTTTCTGTAATTACCCTATTGCTTTATTGTTGAACATATAATTAAAGCAACCCATAGGGATTTTGATTGGGATTGAAACTGATCACTTTACTGGAAATCAAATTTTGAGGTTAAATACTCTTTCTAAAGATTTGTTGGTAAATTTTATGTAGCGCTATCTTTATAAGACATATATGTCCAAAGTATCATGGAGATAATTTCACTTTTTATTTTTCTGAGCCAATTTTTAAAGTTATAGATTTCATCATGTTATAGAATATTAATTTATTAATAGTAAATAAAAAATATTAAGTGTATTATTAAGTTAAAATAAGTAATAATAGTAATTTACATAATTATATTATCATTTCAAATATTAGAACTAATATTTTCTAATTACTAACAAAAGTAAATTAGTGCAGGCTATTGTTTGGATATTTGACCCTTCAAAACACATGCTGAAATTTATCCTCAATGTTGGAGGTGGGGTCTTATTGGAGGTATTTGGATGGTAGGGGCAGATCCCTCACGAATGGCTTTGTACCAACTTGCATAATGAGTGAGTTCTCTCTCTCTCTATTAGTCCAGTAAGAGCTCCCCCTGCTGGTTGTTAAAAAGAGCCTGGCACCTACCCTCTCTCACTCTGTCTTGCTTCCTCTCTTGCCATGTGATCTGCACACCCCAGCTTTCCTTCACCTTCTGCCATGAGTGGAAGCTTCCTGAGGCTTCCTTCTCATCAGAAGCAGATGCTGGCACTATATGCTTCTTCTAACTAGCCTGAGGAACTGTGAGCCAAATGCACCTCTTTTCTTTATAAATTAACCAGTCTCAGGTATTCCTTTTCAGCAACACAAATGAAGTGCATTTATTCTGACCTAGTCAATTGAATTCATGTTTTACTTCCTCACATTTTCCTCCTCTCATCTATTGTTTTATTAGATATATATTCTCAGATTTTTGACCTTTTTTTATTTGTTTTATTTTATTTTTTTTGAGACAGAGTCTCACTCTGTTGCCTGGGCTACAGTGCCATGGTGTCAGCCTAGCTCACAGCAACCTCAAACTCCTGGGCTCAAGCAATCCTTCTGCCTCAGCCTCCCAGAGTGCTAGGATTACAGGCATGAGCCACCATGCCCAGCCCCTTTTTTGTTTTTAATAGTAGTTATTATGTTAGTATCCCCTCTTTCAAGAATTATTTATGGTATTTGCATTTTTATATATAACTCTGTTTCAATTTAGATTAAGTTTTACACTTAAGTACTACTTACTGATACTCTTTTTATTGATGATTTTCCATTCTTGAGAATTTATCTTGAATCGTCATTCCATTGCCTGGGATGCAACATTTCATAATTTCTATATGAAATGTACAATTGTGTGTATTAGATTATATGGCTGTTGCTTTCATATATAATTGGCAATTTCACTGTGTAAAGCCCTTTCTAGGAACAAACCTTTTTGTTCCTCGAAACTGCAAAGATACAGTTTGATTCCTTCCATATTTTTAATGATGTGAATTGACTGAGGATGGCCTGATATTTCTTCTTTGTAATAAAACTGTTTTTATGGGGGTGGAGGGAGAAAGCAGGAGGACCAATGCTCCTGGATGCTCATAAATTTGGATTTTTTAAAATAAAATATTTAATTATAATTAGTAATTATATTCAATTATTATATTAATTATATTGATTATGATTATAATTTTTCAAGCATATATACAGGTATTAGCTGCTTTTCTTTAATTTTGATGGGACCACTGTAAATCATTTTGACTTTGTAAATTTATCTTCACATCAGAAAATTTTTCTTCCAATATATGTTAGATCATTTTAGTGTTTTTCTTTTGTTCTTGTTTCTTCTTCATAATTGCTAATGTTGGATATCTTGATGCCCTTTGCCAGATGTGTTATCTCCTGTCTGATTATTTCTACCTCTCTATTTCTCTATATTTTGGAAAATTTTTTAAATTTATATTCCATATCACTTTTGAAATTTTATTTGGTATAGATTTGTCTTTATTGTCATGTATGTTATTTAAAATTCTATTATTAAGTTAATAATTCACCTTACTTCTTAACTACAGTCATCATCCTCTTTATTTTATTGTCATTGCTATGAATTCTTTTTCAATCTTTTTTATTAGAGTTAATCTCATATTTAGTTTTATTGTTTTATTGATTACACAGAGCAAGATATATTCATTCTAGATTTTTTGTTTTGTTTTGTTGTTTGTTTGGTTGGTTTATTGTAAAACTTTCTCAGAAGAACACTTATGCAAACTGCGGCTTTCTCTTTTTCCATTATAGCAATTTTTGAGAGGCAGTAAATTCCATCCTATATATTTCTTCCACTATAGACTTCTTTCTTTTACAAAAATCTAGCCAGGCCTTGCATTCATGGAAAAACTATGCAGATGAATTTTCCTCAGTCATGCTCACTCTCCTCCTAGATCCTGCTAAGATTTTCTTGAATCTTATGTATGAGAGTTTGCCCCTATATAACCACATGATGGATTGAGCACCCAATGGGAAGTTGGGTGTTTGTGGAGGTGCACAATAAAAGAACTTGGTTATTTTAGCTTTCTTCTCTGGGTGCAATGAAGCTGCAGCCAAGAGGAAGTTGTCACCATCTTCTTTTCTCTGGTCAAATTTGAGCTAAGGGTACATCATGGAGCAAAGCTTGCCCTCCTTCCCAGCTCTACTTCCTTTTTGCCAGGCTGAATTTCTGATGCTTACATACATTACTTTTGTGTGAAGTTCTTTCTTATCCCTGGAGGAGCAAGTACAGATGCTTTAGAATAGTGAAAGAACTCTTTGCTAAAAGTGTTCCAGTAGCTCATTTGACTAATGAATAACCTTGGTCTTTAAGCCTTACTCTGCAAATTGGGGAATGTCCATATGTTTTTGCTTAATTTCCTCTAAGTCTGTGGCATTACCTAACAAACTTTCTTAGTAGAAGTCCAAGATCCTCTTATTCTGTTTGCTCAAATTGCTGATTTGAAATCTCCTATGTTCTCATCCTCATTTCTGGCAATCTGAGTTATAAGAACAAAGGATGAATGGATGGAGACATTTTTGTCTTCTACTTATTCTGGTCTTTTGAGCTCAAAATTATTTTACCATCCTGATATTTAATAGAATAATGAATTGGGAACAGTGAAAACCTTGTTCCAGAATTTCTTTTTGAAATGTATATGTATTGTTTTGTGATAACATGGAGCACACAGCCAAATTATGAATTATCAAGCCGTGCATGGAATGGTTTATTTGAACCAAGGGGAGAATGTATGACAAATCTTGAAGTAGGTTCTAAATAGAAAATGTTCAACATGGTAGCTCTCTACTCTCATTGAACTTAGAGTCTAGTAGGAAATATACACAAATTACTAATAAAGTAAAATTCTATGTGATAAATGCTAAGGTGGGGAGAGTTTATTCAGTCATAAGAATAAAAAGTTCTGGGAATCTAAGGTACAACATAGGTGATGATGGATGTGTTCATTAATTTAATTGTGTTAATCATTACACAATGTATACATATATAAAATTACCATGTTGTACACCCTGACTCTATATAATCTTAATTTGTCTGCATTTTTATTTGTTTTATATAAATATTTTTTAAAAAGTAGAAAAAGTTTACAGTGCAATGAGAGCATAATGTAGAAGTGGAACATGTAACTCAGATTTGTGACATCAGAAGCAATTTCACAGACAATTTCAGACCTGATGAGTCAAGGACAGCCAAACTGAGTAGAGTACGGGTGTACAGAAAAATGTGACAAGCAGACCTTGTAAGGTCTTACCCAGGATTCAGACTCTTTATGATAATCCTTCCTTAATGTGGAAAGGTTGAACATAATAAAGAGCATGTTGCTATGAGTCTTGGGCCATTCCAGCATAAGAGAAAATATATTGAGCTCTTACATTTTTATTATACTTTTTTCTGTTCTAGAACGTCAATTAAATTCTTTTATATGTGATTCAATTCACTGATGAAATACTAAACTCTGTCATGTAATTTCTTAGACATAATAATCATAGTTATTTTTAAATCAATCAAGATCTTATGTGGATATGTTTCTATATTCTCTTGGTTTTTATCATTTGTTCTCTTCTGCTGGCATGCCAGGTAATTTTTGAGTAAATGCTGGACATTATGAGTTAAAAATAATTATAGAGATAATTTAAGCTCTGGGCGATATCACCTTTGTCTAGACAAGATGTGTTTTATTTCTGGCAGGCTTTTTGGCTAGTGGAAGATAATCTTAATCTAGTCTGGGATTGAGCTGATTTAAATCTTGGTTTCATTCTTGGTGAGTCTAGTCTATTTCTAAGGTTAAAGAAATTCCTATGGCATAGCCCTTTGTTTGCCTCAACTGAAAACCTATACTGTTTTTTTACGTTCCCTCCCAGCTGACCTTCCCCAAACTCTAATTTTTGCTTTCTCTTCCAAAAGTTCTGTTCAGTGTCTTAGGGTGTAGGATTTCCACTTATAAATTGTCAGATATCGTAAAGGGATAAACAGGTGAATGTCAAGTTCAAATTCAATGCATGCTTTAAGTGCTTGCAAACATAAATTCTAAAATAATCTACCCAACTTCTTTAGTTATTCTCAGTGGTACTGTGCTATTGTTGGAAGGTAAAATCGTAATCTCTTCCCCTTTATATTTTTTTGCTAACATTAGTTCTTTTAACTATTGACCTATTATCTTTTTTATGGAGTATTACATACTAGAAGTCCAAAATCCCTTCATTCTCTTTGCTCAAGTTGCTGATTTGAAATCTACTATGTTCTCATCCCTATATCTATGGTTGGCACTGTGAGCTATAAGGCTATAGAGCGAATGGATGGAGATATTTTTGTCTTGTATTTATTTTGATTTTTTGAGCTCATATCACACTGGTACTTTTTCTGCCTACATGAAATAAGGACTGAACTCTTCAAAAATAATTCAAATTATCAGAAAATTCAGATTACAATGGGCATATTCATTAAATAACATATAACATACATTTGACTAAGTCTGTTTTTTCTACTGTAGTTTCCCCAGAACCTAGTACAGAGCTAATACAGAAGAGTCTATCGCTAAGCAGGTGTTGAGTGAATAAATAAGTAATAACAGAGTGTGATAACCTATTGCTAAAGGCATGTTGAGTTAGTTACTTTGCCCATAAAGCATTCATTAACTAGTTTTTATAATGATGGCAAATCCTACAATGGCAAAGTGTGGTGTCACTTTAATAACTTTCCAGTTGGGTATATGATTAAAATGGGAATGTTTTTAAAACTCAATCTGGTACACTCAAGAAGGGGCTTTCTGTAAAACCTTGCTGCATATTAAAATATTGATCCTTTCTTAGGATAGCATTAATTCCTACATTCAATTCCACAGGTAACATCTCCTTCCTACTTGGAATTCTTCTTCATCAAGTGTCAAGAAATGCATAGTTCACTGGACTGGGGGTCTAGCAAGTTGGGTGTGATTCTTGGCTCTGCTGCTTACAGGCTGTGTGTCACAGGAGAACCTGATTTACCTCTAAGCCTGTTTTGTCATTTCCATTCTGTACATCATAAAATAAGAAGACTGCTTTGAGAATTGTTGTGATTGTTTTTCTCCTAGTGTACATCATATTTTAGACACTCTTTAAATATTAGTTATCTTTTTTAGCACAAGTACAGGAATTTTTTACTTTATTTTTCTTAATATGGCTTGAGCAAATTAATCTATGTTATAAAATAAAGCTCTATACATCTAAACAAGGATGGACAGCTTTTATTATGTTTATAATGGATAAAAGCATATATTACCCAGTTCTTTAAGTAGCAAGAAATGTGCTTGCCCCATTTACAAAATATGTTTATGATACCCCTTGTTGTGTCAGAGTCTCCCGATATAGACTATAGCCTTACTTGTTGCAGAAACTCTATGATGTGGCCAGCATTAACAGACATGTCCCTTCACTCTGTAATATGAGTAAACTTCTCCTTCCTCAAAAGCACAAATATTCACAAAAACAAATAACTTAAAGATACAGGGTTATTGTTAGGTCCAAAGATATGCTGTTGTTCCTCAGACATTTCCAGACATTGAAGTAAATACAAATATTCCCTGTCTGGTCAGCACAGGAACATGACCACTGGTACCTCCCTCAGCAATCTGCAAGATCACCAATTCCATCTCCCCATTCTGCCCAATTGTCTACCTTGCTTTTCCAAGGCAATCACTCTACATAAAAAAATGCAACACGAGGAGGTCTGTTCTACTTTGTCAATGTCTTTGTTAAATTTCACTAAGTCCTGAAGAGCTTTCCCTATGTACTACACATCCTTTCTCTCTATTCTTTACAAATGCTTAAAGTGTTCATTCATATGTATGTAATTTTGAAAAGGAATATTGCTAGAATGATATTGACCTGGACAGGAGTGTTGGGATGAGTATTTGGGGTCAAGACTCTAAATATGTGTTGATTTACACAGGTTCTCAGGGTATCAGGATGCTTGGGTACTAGCTCCAAAACCAAGAACTACAAGAAGCTATTGGATCTGTCTTCCCTCCTCAGGCATCAGTCATTCATTATCAAAGGCAGGGAAATATTTTAGATTAAAAGGAAATGGTTCTCAACATGTTTAAACAAGAGCTCCTTTGAAAACCTGAAAATATCTGTGACTCCTTTAACAAAGAAATATGCATATTTAAAATGTCATACTCTGTATCAACAAATACAATTTCTTATCTGAGACATTTAAAGGTGCATGATTCCCAGGACAAAGGCTGTGGCAGACTTTGAGTTGCCACCTTATAACTTTAATTTTGGAAAGTAGACTATGAGCACCAGAGAGAAATTCCAAGAGGCAGCATGGTCTAGTGACTGAGCACTGGCCTTATAGACAAGGAGACAAAGATTCAGTTTCTATTGCAGTAACTTACCAGCTGAGTGACTTATCTTAACCATTTTTATAAATGAGAAAACTAGGTTCAACGAGCTTAAGTAATTTGCCAAAGTTTATAAAGAAGAAATTGTGAACTCATATCTGACAGGCTCCAAATCCATATTCTTTTTATTATGTTATACTGATCAGCAAAACAGGAAAAGCTAAAATGACATTTTCTTCTCATTAACTCTAAACTCATAAACCTGCCATTTACAAGTTTGTGACTGAGATAGATAACACTGCAACCAGAGCACACATTTAGACTGTTTGACATCTAAGTAGAGTGAGTCCTGGGCTCTGGAGTAAGAAGTTCCAGAAGTTTGGAACAAATAACCTTTACTTAAACAGAGGAAAGAACACTAGGCTTCCATGAAGTGGTGCTTGACAGGAGAGAGTATTCTGATGTCATTTCTTCCAATTTGTCTCAATTAATTCAGGTTGAGTATCCTTTATGCAAAATGCATGGAACCAGAAGTGTTTCAGATTTCAAAAATTTTTTTTTCAGATTCTGGAATAGTTGCATTATATTCAGCATTACTAATCTGAAATGCAAAATCTGAAATGCTCCAAGAAGCATTTTCTTTGGGTGTCATGTCAGTGCTCAAAAAGTTTTGGATTTTGGAGCATTTGGGATTTTTAGATTAGGGATACTCAATCTATTCCAACCATTATATTTTATACTCAATGTTGATACATAGCTGTTTCAGCAAGGTAATATGCTTTGTAAAAAAAAAAATTATCTTCAAATGATTCAAGAAAAAGTAGAAAAGTAAGCAACTGCATTTCTTATATATAAACTACTACTTTAAATATGACCAAAGTAAAAATGGGCTTCTGTATTTGTGAAGAATAATTGCCAGATTTATTATGGCTGAGGTCAGTTCCCAGTTCTCTCAACTATTAGTTGGATGACCTTGGGCATGTAACTGAACTGTGCTTCAATTCCCTCACCTATAAAATAAAGATGATAATATTTCCCTCACATAATATTTATTTGGTAATTAGGTAAAATAATGTATTATAGAAGGTTAACTGATGAATTTGAACATGAAAATTATGCTAGAAGTTTCTATGCATACAGGTTGTATCAAAATGTCAATATGAAGCCGATTTTCTGTCTTAGTAAAGAGCTATCCCATCTTGACATGCAGAGTTCTAGGCAGGGGGTGTATCAACTTGCACTTGAAGTTGAGGGGTATCCCAGAAGGGAAAAAACTAAAATACTAAGATGTAAAGTTAGTATCTTTAAATTGGGGTGAAGCAGGCTAATACTAATCATTGCTAAGCAGTGGGTAAAGGTAATGGAGTCCCTAAACTAAAATTACACTTGGTATCAGAAAAAACAATCCTGTAGACTGGCTCTGGCACTAAATCTGAGAGGAGGCAGGGGTATTGGAAGGAGAGAGGAAAAAGAGAGGAGACCACCTAATCCAGCTTTCCTGGAATAGACTTGCATTTTGGGGAGGTGCCTTATATGTGTGACTTAAGACCTTTAACCTCCAAAGACCCAGCCAAGTTGCATGAAATTTTCTCTGATATAGAGGACACTGCACTGTCCTCTTTCTGAGAGCTCCTGTGTCAGGACAGGAAGGTGCACTAGCACTTGTCATGAGAAAGAGTGGAAGCTCAGGTTCAGACATGTGGCCTTGAGTATAACGCTGACCCTTGGGGACAATGTTTCCTTGCTTCCTCCTGGTAGGAGAAGCCCTGCCACAAAGATGATTATGCAGACCACACTTTCATTGCAGACAAAAGTTCCCTTTAGAGACTTTAGAAGAAGATTTATAGATGTGTAGCCTTCAAGAAAATCTGGGTAGCATGAACCACAACAACCATCAATTGCAGCAGGAACATTTAGTCTTTAAAACAACATTTTGAAATCGGCACTATCATCATTTTACATATAAGAACACTGAGACTCAGCAAGGTTAAAAAAACGTGCCGGGCTGATAAGTGGTGGATTTCAGATTGGAAATCAGGTCTGTCTGATTCTAAGCTTCTCATTTAACTCATACTCTACTGCCTTGAAATCACCACTTGACACAGTTTTTTACTTTCTGACAAGCCAATATTTGGGCTGCAGCTATTCCTGTGGAAGATTTCTGCAGGAGAAAACTGTTTGCGACTGGCCATGGCAGAACTTACATCCCTAGGGGCCTGAGCTTCAAATTATATTCCAAGTTCTCAAAGTCTATTAGGTTTAAAGACAGCCTGGGCTTTTTCTCCCATCAATGTTTAGCACAGCATACATTAACTGAATATTCTAACACATTTGCAAATGCAATCGCCCAGGTGGTATATTATAGGAGGAGCAGCATACTCAGGCAGCTATGCAAATGAACTCTACCTTAGTTTTTAAATGACCAGTAGACCACTAATGACTTGCTGTCAAATATGCACTGTTAGGTTTGAGCTTTTCTAAAAGGATCCTAGCACTCTGAATTTGTGAAACTAAACTTGAAGTCTCCAGTGGTAATATGAATATAGTACAGTGATTACAATTAGTTTAGATTTATTTAGCTGCATAGGCACTCAACATAAGGATTTTTTTCCTCATGTTAAAGACCAAAATTTGATGTGTCTTGCAATGTCATTTAGACTCAACTTGGTTTGATCCTGTTCCTTCAAGCCTAGCCTCCTCCTTTTCAACAGATGTACATGTTAATAAGTGCAAACTAAGTCTTTGTAACAACTCCTGGGAGCTACCACATTTAGAGTGAGTATGAATTCTACGACATCAAGCAAAGGGATTCTGTCTCAATGAACTATGCTGTGAAAAGCTGAGAGGCATACTATTTTATTTTAAATACCAGACCAGGAATTTTACTTTATTTGAACTTTACTTAAATCTCTGGAGGATGAGACTTTTTGAATTCTTTAGTTAAGAAGACTATTAAAGATTTTTGCCAACATTGAAGAGAAAGTTATTTGCCATTTAAGATAATCTAGTATAAATAATGATACATCTTCTAAAGCTTAGCATATGCAGAAAAGAAACATTAGAAGAAGAAGCAAGAATGAGTAGACTATAATGTATTCATCTGTATTCACCTATATTCAGGAAGGTAGCATGTGAGAAAGGTACTGCTCTAGTGACCTCAATGGTACATTCTATTTACATGTACAGGCTACATTCTATTTATATGTGAACTGTTGCGTCATGGATGTGTTTGAATGCAATAATTTTTAACACAAAAGTCTTTCTAACCCCATAGGATTCATACAAGCAAACTGTGCAATAGCATCTTGGTGAGTCATAAAAAAATGAAGCACCATTGAGAGGAAAACTAACTTCAATATAAACTTCTACGAGTAAAGTGACAACAAAAACAATTCTGACAGACTGATGAGTAGAACAAGAAGGTGGGGCATTAAAAATTTCAGAAATCTCCTCAGTGCAATGGTCTCAGGGGATTGAATATTTTTACTTTATTGGGATATGAATCATTATATTTTATGTTGAGAGAAAAGCATTTTAATTAGTGCTATTTATCATTGATGGGAACATTTGTAATTCTGTGGTATCTATGAGAGTCTGAGGTCTCCTTATAAATGGTTACCATTAACATTATTAAATACATTTTTTTTTATAACCTAAAAAAGCAGAATGTTTTACTGAGAAATGTGGACAGCACTTTCCTGTGCAGGTCAACATAGTTCTTCAACCTGGGACAGAATCTCTCAGGGAAAGATCACTGGACTTGCCCATTTCATGGGAATCTCCAGGGTAGATGCATTACCCTAGACATGGGGTGTGATGGGGTCTTCTCCATCTTCTCTCTTTTCCTTGGGCAGGTAAGGCTTTTAGAGGTGAGTAAATTTGCATAAGGTTAAAAGAGGAATGGGATAAAGATTGTTATCATTTCCTTTGTGAAATTTAATATCATCATTACCCCTTTTGATGGTTGGTCCATCACCAAATGGACAAGAGTGAAGCAAAGGACCAGTTGGAAGATCCTCAGAGTAGTTCAAGCAAGAGCTGATGGTGCCGTAGACTATGCTTATAGCAGCGAGGAAAGTAAGAGATGGTCAGATTTGGGATATATTTTTTCCATGAAGATTTACTGACAAAATGAATAGAGAAAATTAAGGAACAAGAGAGGGTAGTAGGAAGCTGGTGAGAACATTTTCAAGAGAAAATCAATGGTTCTCTTGTTCATATTAAATGTGAGATATTATTTATCTTAATGGACATTTGACATATAATATTATCTGGCTGTCCAACCTTTTGAACACTCTTTTTATGATTTTGTGCTCTTGTATTCTTGAAGTCTCATCTCCAAAGGTAAAAACCAGAAATCTCATTTTCCCAGGCTCCATTGCAGCTTGGCCAGTCATGCGACCTAAAATATGGCCATCAGATGCACCCACCAAGACAGAATTCAGCTACCTGAGGAGGCAGGCAACATGTGGACTCCATCAGCCCATATCTGTCCTTGTGAAGGAGTAGTATCAGATGTTCTGGAGTCCAGGGGTGGAACTGAGTCAACAGGATAAGCTAAGATGTCTGCATTGAGGGGTCATGCAGTCAGTTGGAGCAGCACTTGGCAATGTGATTTGGGTATTGTGCCAGGCCATATATTCCCAAGCCTGCCTTTCTACTATTTACAGAAAATCTGTGAGATACTTATGATTCTTTGCAAAATCTATTTCTGCTTTAATTAGCTAGAGTGGATTCTGTTATTTGGAGCATGAACACACACACACATACACACACACCCCAAATAATCCTGGCAACAGCCAAGTGGAGATGTCAAGTAGGAGTGTGAGATTCAGGGATGCCTTGTTTGGAGAAATAAATTTGAGGATCATCTGTCTATAGGTAATTTTCAGAGCCTTGAAGCTAGAATAATTCATTTAGGAAGAGACCATAGATAGAGAAAACAAGAAGTAGACAGCGATCATATCATTTAGCAAACTCATAGAGGAAAAGGAGCCAGGAAAGGAAGCTGAAGGATGGACTATTGAGGCAGGGAAAAAATAAGCTAGGTATGATTGCCCAGAAAATAAAGTGTTTCAAGAAGGACTGATATGATTCTGAGCTAAAGTGGTAGGAAGGAAGAATTCCTATTGGGTAAAGGGACAGTGATTATCACAGCATATGTTTCAATGTCCTGGTGTTTGTATACCTAAAAATGAAGGGCCTCTGGAATAATTTACTGGGGCACAGTGTTATGCTTTTGGGATAATGACTGATCACATGCATATGAATTAAAAGAGCTCAAACCATGGAGCTCAAGTCTGTAGTTCTAATGGGATACTGGTGTGGATCTGGATATCATTGCATTGGTAGACATATGTGGTCTGTCCTGCCTGTCAACAGTGTTTAGGTAGGTACAACTCATAGGTGCAAAGAAAACCCTGATGTTGGTGTCTTAACCAGACTTCTCACCCTATCTGTCACTGCAACCAGGATTATCCCCTTCAAAATGAGCCACCCTCAAGTTCCCAGATAATTATTGGTGGAATTAAAAATGGAAGTTACCATAGTTTTAAGAAAGACATGTTAAATATCCTGAAAATTAGGGCAGAGTGCAATTATTTATCAAATAATTGTAAAACAGCAATTATTATTATTTTTAAAAATAATAGTGAAAATAGAAATTATTTTTAAAATAATTGTAAATTATAAAACAATTGTTATCATATCTATATCCCAAGTTGGTGAATTGGTTAAAATCAGTTTTACTCAGATATAAGCTTCATGACAAAAAAAATTTTAAAAGCATATGGTTTCTTAAATCAAAATGAAATGCACAAACATTTATCATCTGCCTCTATCATGTCTTGAATACAGGCAGTCTTTGTTCAAAGACAATACATTTGTTTTACTACTATATTCTAACAAAAGTATATAAAAGTATAATCTAACAAAAGTATATAAAAATATAATCTAATAAAATTATGAAAGTACCAAAGCTACTCACATATATATCAAATCAATATCTAATGGAATTTTAAAGTGACCTAATTTTTGGCATCCTGGGCAGTTGTATTTCCTCATGTTTTCAATTCTCAAGGCCTCAGAAAACTATGTAAAAGGTCTTGGTCTCAAGTGAAATTTGAATATATCTCCAAATTAGAGTAGTGACCAAGTCACTAGACTCCCAAAATGGGGATTATATTTCATTATGCCCCATCTCATTTAGAAAGGCAATTTTCAGCTCTCAGGAAATATATTTAAAATTATCTGTTACAGATTGTTTATGTAATCAAGGGGCTTTTATTATTACTATCTTGAATCATATGAAATTGCTATATTCTAGGGTCAGAATAATGTTGACTTATCAAGCAAGTGCATGTTGTTTAACCTAATATTCTTTCTACACATAGTATTGGTTTTACACTTCATTCATCTATAACACAGATTCTGGAACATCTGATAATCCTGTGTTCCTACTTGAAAGAGAAATGAAATTCACTAGAAACCTCTACATGTTAGATGATTTGAGGGCTTTCAGCCAATATGTGCATCCTCCTCCTGGCACTGACATCAGGACATCGGCCATCCCATAAATTCTTACTTTAGATGTTCACCAGTTTGGAGGCCAAGGATTTACTTCAATAGTTATCTTGTTGGATGTCTCAAAGTCCTGATTCCAAGAGAAATTGTCTGTGCCTTTATAATTTGACAACTTCAATTTGCCTGAATGAAAGGTAGTGAGCCCAACACTTTGGGTATCCATTCTGTATATCAGAACAGTAACAGAAGTGTATCTTACATCTGGTTTTGCTGCAGTGCCATACAGCAAGCTTGGCATTAGGTATGTTAATGTATTTTAAAATGAGCTCATGTGTTTCAGTGTTAGTTGGGGCCACAAAGGCTGAAAATGTAACAGTAGGTGTCATGTGCCGCCAAATAAGGCGCTAGGCTACCCATGAAGGATATGCAAGTGGATAAACTAGCATTTATTTTGTCCTTAGCTTAACTAGTGCCTTGAGATTAATTAAGGGTAAGATTTTAAGAGGCTGAGGAATTTCTTCATAAGATTTATTGGCATGAAACATTTTTTTTCCTTATCTGTAAAGGCTTTTCATGTTTTTCTTCTCTGATATATCTGACCATTCCAAGCAATATTACTCACACCCTAAATTAGCACTATAACTAGATCATTTGCTTTATCATACTTATAAGTGCTTTATTATAGCACTTATCTCAACTTATTATTATTATTGGTTGATGTGTTTATTTCCTCAATTAGGTGCCAAGCTCCATGGGGTCAGGAACTCTTTTTTATCCACCATTGAGTCTCCTGCATCTAGCACACTATACATGACATAAATAGACAATGAGTATGAAAGAATGGTTCAAAATGAGGAAATCTATCAAGTCAAAGAGTGAAAAATCCACATAATCATCTTGATCAATAAAGTTGGTCATTCACGTGTGACAAATGCAAAAGGACTATAAAGAATCGAAAGAGTAACACCTCCTTAGCAGGTGACATAAATTTAATTATCACCCATCAATTGGGAAAAAAAGGTTTGGTTTTAAGTTTATCATGCAAAATGATAAATTTCTGGCTAGAAGGGGGGGATATCTCTTTCTTGTCTTTTAAAACACTTTGTCTTTGACTTTAATTTTCCCAAAATAGGCATATATAATCTCTTTAACATGAATGAAGCTAGCTTTTGAAGGGTGACCAAACAATACTAGCATTGAGATTTTGCAAAGTTACGAATATCTGAATCTGTCTGTTAAGTATTCATTTAAGAGTTTAGTGGATGGGCAACCTAAATTAATTAAGTATTCAATGGGGTCGTGAGATTCTAAAACATACATGTGTACTTTCTCCTTCCCTACCATTTTCTCTACCATTACTACTTTCTTTTACCTTTACATTATTGTATTTCTTTAGAGTTCAACAAAGAGTCTGTAAACTTT
Organism: Cheirogaleus medius; assembly: GCA_008086735.1. Classification (NCBI taxonomy): domain Eukaryota; kingdom Metazoa; phylum Chordata; class Mammalia; order Primates; family Cheirogaleidae; genus Cheirogaleus; species Cheirogaleus medius. The sequence continues at coordinate 30,275,674 of VBSM01003204.1, read as the reverse complement.
ATGAATAGAGTCTTTCTAAAGAACAAAAAGGTGGAAGGGGCAGAATTTAGAACCTTTTCTTCTTATGATTTATAATACAGTAAATATATACATTTTCTTTTTCACGTTAAAGACACAATTAGAGATCTGGAGTGTGCATCTGGCCAAGCAGTCTGGTTTTAGCGCTTTGTTTCAACTTCTTTCTTACCAAATTTATTACCTTTCCTGTCTCCCCAGCACAGATAGCATGTGACCTAAGAGGACAGTGAACATCCCCAACTTCTGCAGTGCCTTAAGCTGCCATGCCCACCTTTCTGTGTGTAATTTCATCACAGCCACAAAGCTCCCACCTTCATGTTTGGATATTGTTTTCTCCTGAGTCACCAGAAATGGGAAAGCTCCAGATTCTGCACATAGAACTTTCTGTGAATGGTGCTGGAGCTTCAGAGTATTCCAGACTTTCAATAAGTCTTACAACAAACTTATATCAACTTCTTCCTCAGTTAAAATAACCTTTAATTTTGAAGCCTCTGTTTAGAACACTTGGAGATCATGTTCAAAAGAGAGCATGTGTGTTCCCCTTTCAAGTAATTTGAACTGCCCCCTTATGCAACAGTAAAGCAAGAACTTCAACATTGAAAGAAGTTACAAATAGTGCTTAGTACTTGTCACAAGGTGGGCCCTCCATAAATAGTTCTAAAAATGAGCGAGTAAATACATAAGGCTATTACCTTTATATACCATGTATAACAAGGTACACAAACATCTCTGCAAAGCACCCCTCAAAGGAATTTCTATAGGAAACAGCAGGTTTCCAGCCTTGGTTCAAAAGGTGATATAAACCTGAGATTGGATCTGGGCTGTGCTACTGGCCGACAAAATGACCATAGTCAGTTGCTTAACTTTTTTCTAAGACTCAGTTCCCTCATACTTAAAATGCAGTGTTTTTGTAAGGATTAAATAAGAAAACATGTTAATCTTAGCACAGTACCAGGCTCATAGCATGCAGAATTCTATACAGTCATATACAAATTAGATATTTGAGCAGAGTAGCTATACTGAAGCTTCATCTTACTGAAAAATATTATGAAACATGATGTGTAATCATCCTTTTGGCCTCTGATATAAGGTAGTCATGATTGTAATTAAAATTAATCACTAGTTATACCACAAAACAGGAAACACTGTGATGGAGATGAACTGTGAAAGGAATGCCCAGAGTTTAATCACTGGACTCTGAGGCATCTATTTCAGGGGATGGAGAAAACTGTCTTAGAAAAAAAATGAAAATTAAAATATTACATGAGTCAAGCCCCTAGAGGATGAAGTGTACAATAAATTTTGTTTATTTGCACAAGTGGAGACATCTAGCTGAAAAGTATCAGCATTGCAATTGATGAAAAGTGGCATTATCTCAAAATAAAATACAAAAATCCTCATCTTGAGATTCATTGCACATCAGAGTGAACATAGTCAATAATAATGTATTGTGTATTTCACAATAATGTATTGTGTATTTCAAAATAACTAAGAAAGTAAATTTCAAAAATCTCACCATTAAAAATGATAGGTAACTGAGGTGATGGATATGTTAATTAGTTTAATTGTACTACATGGTATACATATATCAGAACATCACATTGTACCCCATAAATGTATACAACTATGATTTGTCAATTTAAAAAAAGGTGTTGTGGTAGTAGGGAAAAATTGGCCACAATCTAACACCTAAAAATAATGAAATGATCAATGAATTTAGATATAGCCGTATGTTGGAAATTACACAGCCATAGAGTGATGTTTATGGAGACTATGATAACATAAGAAAATACTTATTTTTAAATATTAAGTGAAGAAAATCAAGATAATTAATTTTTCAAATGCTATGATTATAAGTCTATAAATAAACAATACATATTTTAAAATAAGAAATGGATTTGAACATTTGTCGGGTGTCAGGTGGGTGGGAGGGGGAGGAGGGGATGGGTATATACAAACATAATGAGTGAGATGTGCAACGTTTGGGGGACGGTCATACTTGAGGCTTTGCCTCAAGGGGGGGGGGCATGGGCAATGTATGTAACCATAATATTTGTACCACCATAATATGCTGAAATAAAAAAAAAAAGAAAGAAAAAAATATAAATAAATAATAAAAGAAATGGATTTGAAATATTTGGTTATTTTCTTTGAGTTAGAACTCAGGATAATATCTTTCCTTTAATTGAATTGTTTATTTTTAGTAAATGCACACTACTTGCTTTATTTATCACAATCTATAATGTAGAATGAATTTTAAGTACTCAATCTGATTCAGTAGGACATGTCCTACTGAATGTTGCGGAATTCAATTGAGTACTTCTTTCTAGAGCATCAGCTAGAGCTCTTTTGGTGTGAAAAAATAATTCAACTCAAAAAAACACAAAGAAAGACTAATTCAGGCCACTTGGATCATGACAATTGAATTAAGCATCTATATGATATACCAAATAAAGTTGTCTTAAATTATTTACACTAAATGTTAAAATCTATTAAAAATGTGCATTCTCATATTCTTGAAATCAGAGATTCACTCTAGGTGTGTTTAAGATCAAAGTATGATTCACAGAGCAAGTATATTTTATTTGTAAATGAAATCAAATTTTATTTGCAAATGAAATATTTGCAAAGTGAAACAATATTACCACATGAAAATCTATAAAGATAACTGTTGAATCTTAATTGGACTTAGAGGTTAGCTTTTGTCTATATTTTGTTTCTGAGAATTGTCATAACTCAATCAATTAAATATGTCTACAACCCAAGTGATCAAATAGAAAATTCAACAGCTGAATCTGATTAGTCTTAACTGAACTAGGCAAGGCTTTCTTCTGAAAAATTACATTTAAAAATAATATGAATTTCATGTGGCCATGAAGTTGGAAGGTATTTCCTTTTTAGTGATAAGGGTGAGAGGGAACCTGGAGGATGCATTTAACTATGAAATAATTAGCACTATTCCATATAGGTGAAGCAAAATATGAAGCACTTAAGAACAAGTCTGCAAAAACCAAAAACTTACCACTACATAGAGAGGCAGCTCTCTTGACTCGTGGTTTAGAAATGGAATATTGAGACTAAGATGAAGTCATGTTACATTAAAGGAGACAGGGAGGAATCACAGAAAATTGACAATTTTACCCTTTGGTTCTCTTTTGCCTTCAGTCTACTACCAGGTAGTTCAGGGGGAAAATGTGTTCCTTGGGGCATTCCTGACTCTCCCTGGATGGATGGTATCTTTGCTAGTTATTCTACCAGACTTCTGAGAATAGTTTAATGAAAGCCACTTGCACTTACATAGACAGTCAATGACTCCCAATCTGGGCTCTGCCACTTACAGCCAGTGAGACCTTAGACAAGTCACATGAACCACCTGAGCCTCTGTTTACCATCTGTAAAAGAGACTTGCTGTGGTGATTAAATTAAATGCTGGGTGGAAAAGACTTAGGGTAATATTTGGCTACTAGTATTAGTTATCTATTGTTCTTTAATCTATTAGTTATCTATTGTTCTTTTATTAATAATATTACCACACATTTAGTGACTTAGCACAACACTCATTTATTAGCTCACAGTGCTGTAGGTGAAAAATCCAGGAGGGCTTACTTGGGTTCTCTGCTTAGCATCTCACAAGACTAAAATCAAAATGGCAGCCAGCTACATTTTCATCTGGAGCCTGGAATCCTCTTCCAGGCTCATTCCTGTTATCAACATAAGTCAGTTCCTTGCGGTTGTCCCAGTTATCTTTCTGACTTTTGGATGGAGGTCACTCTTAGCACCTAGAAGTCCTTGTGCGAGGTCCCTCTTCACATGCTTTGGTTCTCTCTGATTTTCTCTTTTTCCATCAGCCAGAAAAAAGAATGTGTCATGAAATGGCTCATGGGATTGGATTAGTCCCACTGAGATAATCTCCTTTTTGAGTAACTCAAAGTCAACTGACTTGTAACTTTAATATTTTTGCAAAATTCCTTTGGCCATGTAAGGTAGCATAATACTAGTTGCGATTTTTCATCACATACACCTTCCTAGGTATTAAACCTTCGAGAAGCATTTTAGAACTCTGCCTACTGTACTTCCGGTAAATGTAAAATCTGCTATTTCCTCTGCTGCTATTTCCAAGAGGAGCTGAGCCCTATGTTTGTTATGCACATGCTTCATCTTAATATTATTCATAAAAACATCACTGTCTACACAGTCCCTGAAAGATCTGGGAAATTTAGAACTGGCATCTCAAAAGTCCAGGCTGCAGGACCAACTGATGAATAGGATAAATCAATAAAGGACACTCACAGAGTGATATCAGAATTTCAGAAAAATCCATAAAATATCTATGTATAGTCACTTCAATTAAATCTACTCATAGGTGCTCACTTGTGGGTTAAGAGCTAACAGTTACGTGAATGTGGTCTGAGTGAGCAAAATGTAAAATACAATAAAGATAAACAACAGATATACTCCCTACAAACCACATCCTTTTTCCTATTTATAGATAAAATTCATGCTCAAGTAACAGTTGTTTTAGAACTGGCTAAAGTATCAATTTAAGTGTCAGAGACAGAACACTGAGTAGAATTAGGGATCTAATCTCAAGATCCAGATCTTACTCTTCCACTAATTCAGGGGATCTAAAATTAAAATGTTCTCAGATAAGTATGAGAAGACAACAAAGAGAATAAGAAGCCCTTATCCTACTCTGATCTTGGAGCCCTAACTGTGGGAGGTCAGAAGCCCTGGTAGCCATCTTTCCTACCACTGGGAAGAACCTGAGAGAATGATGTCAAGGCATGTTCCACAGGTGCCTTCTCTATCATTGCTATTCATCTTCAGAAGATTTTACAAATCAGCAAACAGAAGTTTAAGAAAAGTAAATAGTTATCTAAATTCTCACAGTTAGTAAGGTGGCAGAGGTAGTTCTCAAACCATATTTGTCTCACTATGTCTACTTAAAAAAATTATACCACTTCCTACACTGGGTACATAAAAATGAGTACCTCTCTTCAATGTAATTTTATGTCTCTACATATTTATTTACTGAACATGTATGAACATATGTATATAAGTATATACCTATCTTCCCTGAACTTAACAGTTGAAAAATGCTTAAACAGATGAGCCTATTTACTCAGTATCTGGAATCACTACAGCAATCCCAGAATTATTACATGATTGGCAGGAAACTTAATCAACCTTAACTCAAAGTAATTGGTGAAATTTTCATCTCTTGACATGAGAACAATTACTATTCAGCCAGAGGCATTCCAAGTTGGCTCAGGTTTCACCTTTGACTTGCGAACTCAAGTACTGTGAATAATCTGAATATGAAGCGTTAGAGAACGTCATGCCTCATATCTCGGTATCAGTTATGGACTAGAATTGAGTGAAAATCCCCAGCTATGAAGTTTTCAAAGCCAAATAAAAAAACGGTGATCTAGTATCTTTTGTAACAACCTAGATGGAACTGGAGACCCTTCTTCTAAGTGAAATATCACAAAAATGGAAAAACAAACACCACATGTCCTCAATATGAAATTGGAACTAATTGATCAACATGTATGTGCACATATGGAAGTAAAACTTGACGAAAACCAAGTGAGGGGGGAGGAGGGGATGGGTAAATTTACACCTAATAGGTACAATGCACACTATCTGGGTGAAGGGCACACTCATAGCTTTGACTTAAACTGTATAAAAGCAAATTATGTAACCAAAACGTGTATACCCCCAAAATATTTGAATTCTTTTTTAAAAAATGGAACCAGAATAATGATGTTTGAGAATTCTAATTCTGTTAAAACTATGATGGAGAGAGAGTGTTCCCCTTACTATTTTCTAATACAGTACAGCAATGGTTCTTTTTCTGGACTAATATATAACCATTGCTTCCACTGACCATACTAGTCTTAGGAAAATCTGGAGAGTGACAAATATATGATCTGTAAGATGTCTCTCTCATCCAATGCTGTATGCCTAGCATAGTGCCTAGCAAATAGTAGATTCTCAACAAATATTCATTGAATGCATGAAACACAATGGGTTTCTTGAAAATAGTTTAGTTACACATACAAAATAACCTAAACTTTAAACCTTCCTCATATGATTCCAAGGTTAAGCCTGCCTTTAAGGAACCATGTGAAAATATGTAAAGACAAATATTGCTGATCTCACTTGTGTGTAGAATCTAAAATAGTTGAACTCAGAAGCAGAGAGTAGAATGGTGGTTGCCAGGGACTAGGAAGTAGGGGGAATTGAGGAGATGTTTGTCAAAGCACACAAAATTTTAGCTAAGCAGGATTAATAGGTTTTGGAGATGTAATGTACAGCATGGTGACTATAATTAATAATACTCTTTTGAATACTTGAAATTTGCTAAGAGAATAGACCTTAAATGTTCTCCCCACCAAGACAAACAAGGTAACTATGTGAAATACTATGGTCACCCTATTGTGTAATAGATCTCAAAAGCTTATTCCTTCTAACTGAAACTTGTACCTATTGACCAAAGTCTCCCCATAACCTCTCCCACTGGAAACAACCATCCTACTCTTTACTTCTGTAAGTTCTATTTTTTTTTTAGATTCCACATATAAATGAGACTATGAAATATTTGTCTTTCTGTGCTGGCTTACTTCATTTAGCACAATGTCTACCATGTTTTGTTTTGTTTTTTGAGACAGGGTCTTGCTCTGTTGCCTAGGCTGGAGTGCAGTGGTACAATTGTAGCTCACTGCAGCCTAGAACTCCTGGGCTCAAGCAATCCTCTCACCTTAGCCTCCTGAATATCCTGAGTAGCCAGGACTACAGGCACGAGCCACCACACCTGGCTCCACAATATGCCTCCAGAAGCAAGTAATGGGAAGATAGAGGGAGACAAAAAGCAATGGGAGTCTTTTTAGCAAATGGGGTTGGGGCAACTGAATATTTATGTACAAAAGAATAAAATTGGATCACTACCTCACACTGTATATAAAAATTAACTCAAAATGGATCAAGACCTAAATAAAACTATAAAATTCTTAAAAGGAAATACACATTTAAACCTTTGTGACCTTGGTTTCTGAGATACAATACTTGAAGCAAAAGCCACCAAAAAAAATAAATAAATTGGTCTTTATCAAAATTAAACCTTTTGTGCTTCAAAAAACCTCATTAATTCCTAGCACTCTGGGAGGCCGAGGTGGGCGGATCGTTTGAGCTCAGGAGTTCGAAACCAGCAAGAGCGAGACCCCATCTCTACTAAAAAATAGAAAGAAATTAATTGGCCAACTAAAATATAGAAAAAATTAGCCGGGCATGGTGGCGCATGCCTGTAGTCCCAGCTACTAGGGAGGCTGAGGCAGAAGGATCGCCTGAGCCCAGGAGTTTGAGGTTGCTGAAAAAAAAAAAAAACAACAAAAAACCTCATTAATAAAGTAAAAAGATGGTTCAAGATCATAGAATGGGAAAAAAATTGTAAATTATATATCTGATATATTGCTGATGTGAAAACAAAATGGTACAACTCCTTTGGAAAATAGTTTGGAAGTTCCTCCAAAAGTTAAATATGAAATCATCACATGACCCAGCAATTCCATCCTTAGGTAAATATTCAAAAGAATTGAACGCATTCATTCACACAAAAACTTGTACACATATATTCTTCAGTATTTTTCCTAGAATCAGAAAGTGGAAACACTCAAATGTCCACCGACTGATGAGTAGACTAAACAAAATGTGGCATAGCCATACATGCTACAACATGGATGAAGCTTGAAAAAATTACACAAAGTGAAAGAAGCCAGAGGCAAAATTCCGTATATCACATGGTTCCATTTGTATGAAATTCCACAATAGGCAAACCATAGAAATAGAAAATAGATTAGTGGTTGCTAGGGACTATGGATAGGAAAAAATAGAGAGTGACTGATCATGTGTACAGGAGGGTTTTGGGGGTGATGAAAATGTTCTGGAATTACATAGTGGTGCTAGGTGCACAACCTTGTGAAAATTCTAAACTGCTGAATTATACCTTAAAAGGGTTAATTTTAAAGTATGTGAATTACATCTCAATTTTAAAAGGCAATTTGAATTCATTTTACCCTCTTCAGACCATAGTTCCCATGGTCAGAGAGAAGGATTCTCCTTCCTCAGAGTATTAGGGATCTTTTGTTTTTGCCACCCACTGTACTCAGCTGCCATGCAGCTTCAAAGCTAAGACACACTTGGAACCTGGGTGAGAGAGAAAAAAACAGAACAAAACAAAAACCTAGAGATTTCTTCACTGTTCTCTGTCCCTAGGGGTTTTCATTCCTGCTACTCTGGTGAAAAGGAGAGATTTTCTTGAAGGTATTTCTGTCCATGCTTAGAGTAGAGTTCCAGGATTCATCTGCACTCGAGTTGAGGATAGATGATATAGAAGTAAAAAAAACTAGAAAATTTACCACTGGGTTATTAGTATTTTCAGTGTTAACTTCATTACCTGTTCTGCCTGTTGCAACTTACTGTTGAGAGTCCTCAGATTTCCACCTGCTGCATTAGGTCCAGGTTTTTATCTGCATTTAGTGGGAGAGAGGGGATGATGTGTGTTTACTCCATCTTACTTGAACCCAGAATTCTACTACTCATTTTTTTAAAAAATTAGTTTGGCTCTGATATTTCTATTTTCACAGTTCTTTAGACCTCCCTGATTTTTTTTCTTTGTCATAGCATCCATTAGCCCTTTTGTGTACATAATGCCACTTTGTCTTGCTAAAGATTTCTATTAGAGGGCTATAATCTGAAGCTTTAAAATATGACATCCCTTGTTATATTTGTTTTGATTTCTTTCATTTTAGAGGCTTTCCTCAAATGTCTTGTGGCTTCTTGGTTGTTCACTTTTATTTATTAAATTTTACTAACTGGAAGGTTTGTATAAGAAAAATATTCATTATAGGATGATGATGGCTAGTTCATTGGGGAAACTCTCAAATATAAATATGTGAAAATTGTTTAAATCCTTCAGTCTTCTTTTCAGGCATGGAGGTGCAATGGTGGTAACTTACTCTGGTCTTCTAGAATCTAGATGGATAACAGAATTTGAAAGCACCATCGTTCAGGATTGGTCTCTGCAGAAAGTCCCCACCAGCAAGAAGGCCCTCACCAGATGTGACCCCTTGATCTTGGACTTCCCAGGCTCCAGAAATGTAAGAAATAAATTTATTTTCTTTATAAATTACCCAGTCTGTGGCATTCAGTTATAGCAACAGAAAACAGATTTCAATATGACCTTAAAATTTTGTTTTTATTCCTGTAATAGCATTTAGTGTATTCTTGGGAAAAAAACAAGATCAACAAGAGTTTATAATATGTCATGTTTAACTAGAAATTTAATGTATTGTTTTGTTGAAATACATTGGGGATAACTTAGAGCTGATAAAAGCCAAAAAATGCCTTGATCCTTAGTATTATAATTTATCTTGCCAAGTTACATAATGCAATTAAGACAATAATGATGAAACAACCCTCCCCTAATTCTCTGAGTAGATCCAAGGAGTGAATGAGTCAATGAGATATAAGTCCCTGCATCTGATGCATTATTCCTATGGGGACCTATTATAGTTGATAAAATAAATGAGTATGAATCTATGCAAGGAATGAATTATGGTTACAGAGAAGATTGCTAATATTTGCATATCCTTTCTTTTTGAAGGATACCTTCGTACTAAACCTGACCCATTGGACTTTCTTCAGGTAAGAGCCTTGGGGGGGGCCCAGCATAAGTAATTTATAGTCTAAGAGTTGTAATTTATATCACATCCATCATCTTCTACCTTCTTCCATGAGAAAAATGCACTGACCATGAAAGAATCCTGGTCTAGGAACAAGGGTGGGATGAAAAGGAAGAGGGACTGATGAGTAATACTCTAGTAATCACATAAGTGAATTACATAAGGTTAAAATAGTGCATCAGTAATGCATTTGGATATTTTAGGAGATATTTACAACATACCACCTGAAGTAATGTAAACTCTATGAGAAATCTTGATGGTAACCTCTGGTTGACTTAAGCATCCCTATTCTGCTATTGCATTAACATGTAAATAAAGTAGTTATGTGACTTGTTTGTGGTGGTTTCAACAAAACATTTTAGTTTCGGTCACTAAAATGGGACAGCTTGAAAGCTGTTTTCCCAGATTGATTACGATGAAGGTCACGGGCTTCAGCAAGGGAATTAGAAAGTACAATGATGACTGTCTCAGCTTTGCAGAACAAAACGTTTACCTCTGAGATAAAACCTTGGTTTTTATTTTCAAGGATATCCTGGAGTAGGCAAAGGTAATGCAATTACTCTCAGAGGAAGTACACAGTGATAGAACAATGGGAACATTTAAAAGGTGCCCTTAACCATTTTCACATAAAGGGAAGGCTGAAAAGGCTCTGTTCATTCATTTATGATATCATTATAAAATGCCTTGGAAACCAAGGTTCATGAATGTAAATTATTGGGGAAGCAATTGACATAATTAATGGAGGAGAAAATGTTCTTCTAAAAATGTTTTTACAATCGGAGCTTGGATATAGTGTTCTTTGACATGTGTGAATATTGGTATTCAAATTTGGCTTGGAGGTATTTTTCTCTCTCTTGTGTATCCATTGGGCATAAATGAGTATTAGACTCTGTACTCAGCCTGTAATTTTATAACAATACTGTGTGTATGACATCAGTGGTACCTCAGCATCTATGAATTTTGATCATTTTTGTATGTACATCAGATTCCAGACATTAATTAAAATTGTTAAAATAAATTACCAGACAAAAGAGACACAATTTAAAATGTGATGGCAAACTTATAAAAATTGTCAATATGTTTTATTTTGCAAGTGTTTATACCTTATTTAATTTCATTGTTTATGGTGATTATAACAAAAGCAACCACAGAGAAATACATCAAATTCTGTATGTCACTTCTGCAGAAGATTGATGCCATTTTATAGCAATAATTATAAAAAATAATGTTATAATTGTATTTTATCCTAAATAATATTGACAAGTACAATCTTAAAAAGTAATGTTTCCCATTGTGATTCAACATATAATTAAATCTAATTGACTTTGTAATATATCTATCAATTTTATATTTAAAAATATTGGAGTTGGAAAATATAATTAATCATAGTACCTGCCTTATAGGTTTGTTGCAACATTTCAATGAATTAATTCATGCAAAATGCTAAAAGTAGTGCCTGAAACATAGTACTCAATAAATTATATTTATTATATTATTAATATAATTTATAATTAGCCTGACAATTACAGTTAGAGTTGAATACAGTTGAATCTTTTTGACATTTGTTCAACTTTCCTATATTTAGATTGAGTTCTTTATCATCATTTAAAATATCTAGGGTTAGATCTTTCATCTCAGTAAATACTTTCTAAACCTCTACAAATGTAGTAAATGTTTTATAATTCCCAAATATTCTCTACAACTATGATCTAGTAGGTAAGCCCCATAAATAAAAATGAAAACTTACAGAAAATATACAATTAAACATATTACAACTTTATCTTGAGAGTTTGTACTTTTTTCCAAGGAAATGTATATAGTGAATAATGTTTTAAAATAGAATTTTGCCTTAGCATTTTTTAATACCCTCCACTAAGTAAATGTTAAATGAAAGGCACATTTTGTTAATGTGGGATTCTAACATAGAAAATTTTATGATAAATATCAACTGTTACAAAAACTAATTGAATGATTTCTCTCCCCAAAACCCACACACAAAAGTAGGATAATTCATACTTCTCAGACTTAGTTTCTATTTATGTCATAGGTAGTGAGATATGAGAAGATTAAATCCCTAAGACCAAGTTCAGATTGAATTGGAGATACAATAAAACTAGGGTATCACAGTCTCCATTACTTCAGATTGTCTTAGACGTTAGGCCAGTTCTCATTGGCATTCTCTTTTCAGTAGGAAGCATAAAAGTCTGTGTTGAGGATTTTATCTGGGAATATTATATGAAACCTAAAACACAGAAGGATTTCTTTCAACTGCTTTAGTTTACCTACACCTATGCTTCCTTCATAAAATGTGATAGAGTTCAGAGTTCTGTACAAGTAACCTCAGTTAAAAGAAATTTTTAATTTGGGGCTGCTGGTCAGAGGGTCTATAGCTGGCACAATAACAGGAGTTAACAGGCATTTGCAAATTTCAGAAACTCTTCTTTCAAGAGGTTATAGGTCTAGGGGTCTCTCTGGGGAATGGGGTCTATTAGTATAAAGCAGGACACAAATAAAGCTGAGAAACGTGAGGTCCATTCTCCAGAAAGAGGGTTTTGGGAGGCTCAATGGGTTGTGAAGACCCTGTCCAAGTAAGGTTCAAGTCCCTAGTAGAGAATCAGATATAAATCAGGAATAGAAGGAGAGACCTTATTTGTATAGACTGAGCATGCATAGAAGAGACTGTGGGTACACATAAAAAATTCATGGCAGACACAGAGGATTTGAACTTAAGTCAGTGAGGGCAACTCTGGGTGTTGCTAATTCAGCTGACATTTCTGCTACTACCCCAGATGAGGTTTAGCTCTTAATACATTACCAAACTCAGGTTTGCCCAATTCCCCAGCTAATCCAGGCCACACCTGCAGGTGAAGGTCTCTAATCTCTGCAGTTGATCAGAGTAGGCTCTCCAGCTGAGATCTTTGGTAGATAGTAGGCTGTCAAGAACAAAACTTGGTAAAGCCTAAATTTTTAGGATGGTTCCTCACCAGAAAATTTTAAGTTTGGTTTCATGACCTTAAATCCAGGGTAATCCCAACAAAAGTTTTTGTCTTCCCACTTCTTTTGTAACATGAAATTTTAACTAATCAACTTACTTAAAATAACTTCACATTATCTCATGTTGAGATACTAATGTTTAGAGAACTTGATGTGATTCCCCAAATGGATCATGCTCCTTACACCAGCTTCCCTGACTGGAAAGAAGTTAACTACTCCATTTTCTGGGTCAGCAATCTTTGTATTACACTCTAATTCCTTCAGCACTTTCATAACTGATTTATAATTAGTTAAGGACAAAATAAAAAGATATGGCTGGCTAAGTTTAGGATCACTCTAGCATAGGTCCACCAAGTTGTCCTTTAATTTAGCTCCTCTCTCTTTATATAATCTAGTCCCGTCTTTTTTGGGAAGGCAAATGACACTGCCAAATGTTCAACTTCCAGAGGTCCCAAAATCTGGCTCCCTATTGTATTTTTCCCAGGAGTTAAGCTTCTTTCACTATGGTTCTCTGATAATCAATAAGCGGTGCCTTACCCAACTGTGAAAATTCAGAAATTATGCATTGACACCTCAAATCCCCTAGCTTTTTGAATGAGTACATCTGAGTTTACTGATTTTCTCCTGCATCCTGGTAGGAAGCCTTTATTGTAGGATTGCCGTCTATATTCCTAGGCCTGGCTGCCTTGGTTAATCCATGTTGAGTAAATGCATCCCTTACCCTTACTCCTATAGAAGCTAACAATTTGACCAAAGGCAGATTTACCTAGAGGCTAATTGATCATAAGCTTCATGGCCTCTTACTTAAATGGCCCTTGCCAGAGATGGGAGCTATCAAGTGTTCTAAGTGGAAGGGGAACACTTGGCTACAATAGAGAGCATTTCTAGGTAAGCATGTCTGGTAACATGTCCAAAGAGATCTAAGAAGAAAAACCTGAATCTTGAAAAATCCAGTCATTTGGCATGATTCCTTTTGTTAGCTCAATAAATATTCTGGTTTGTATCTGTATTCTTTTTCTTAAAGAAGCCCCCTCAACCAATAGCTTAAGCTTCAGGCCTCTCGAAACCTACTTCTGACATTGCCCATTTTTGCAGCCTGCAAGGTTCCTACTTTGTTAACCCATAGAGAAGTGATAGGAGGATACCTTTCTTCATATTATTCAGTTCACACCTGGGGATACATTAGCTTTGTAAGAACTCACTCTGGTTGTCCACACTTGATCTCCAGTCATTTTGTCTGAAACATCCTGCTGCATCTCCTGCTCCTTAACTGGCTCAGTGGTGACTTACATTATCTTGTGGCTCACTTTCCTTTTTCTTCAGATTCTTGTCTTGGCTTCCTATACTATTTAGGTTTTATTTCCTCCCCATAGAATGCTCTTTGATGAGAAATGTTAGAAGGGAAACTTGGTGACTCTCTTAATCTGTAAATAATTGGAATTTGTGGAGCATTCCCTATAGAACCACCTTTCTATATAAGAAGCTAGTTAGTTCTTCTGCCTCAACAATTTCTGTATCTTTGGAACACAATCTACTTAAATATGCAGAGGCAGTCTCCCTTCTGTGCTCTGGTTGCTTTTGAAAACTGAATCCTCTGACTGAATTCTTATATAAAAAGACAAAAGCTGTCAAATTGGGTTAAAAAACAAAATTGAGGAATGTGCTATTTACAAGAAACTTGCTCCAGACCAAGTGATAAAGAATGTTTAAAAATAAAGAGAGAAGCCAAGAGATACCAGGCATAATGCGAACATTAGGAAAGGCAAGAACGTCAATATTTCATCAGTAAAGCTTTGATATAAGCTTAAAAGCAGTAAGCAGCATAAAGAAGAACATTTTTAAATTACAATGGGAACAATTATTGTTGATATAATAATCAACCCAGTATATAGCTAGTGGCAAAACAGTTACATATACATAAGGAAATTATATTAGAAATGTAGAAAGAAATTGATAAAAATTCAATTATAGTATAAATTGAATTAAATTATTTGAGGATTAAAGGTCAGAATCAAGTAAGGAAAATAAGAAACTACATACAAGTAGATAAACTATGATAAGTGTATGTGTATATATGCGTACGCACATGCACATATACATTATCTATCTTTCTTATATCCACTTATGAAAGAATATCACGTATTAGGTTGAAAAGAAAGCTTTACATCTAAAAAGTAAAGATTTTAATAAACAAAATGTGGCATGTATATATATACATACACCATGAAATACTATTCAGCCATAAAAAGGGATGAAATCATGTCTTTTGCAGCAACATGGATGGAACTGGAAGTCATTATCCTAAGTGAAATAACTCAGAAACAGAAAGTCAAATACCACATGTTCTCGCTTATAAGCTTGAGTTAAACAATGGATACACATGGACATACAAGTGGATTAATAATCATTGGTGACTTCGAAAGTTGTGGGGGGGCACTGAGGTATGAAAAATTACCTGTTGGGTACAATGTACACTATTCAGGTAATGGGTACACTAAAAGCCCAGACTTCACCACGACACAATATATCCATTTAACAAAATTGCACTTGTACCCCCTAAATCTATTTTTTAAAAGTAGAGATTTTATAGGTCATATTCTCTGATAATAATAAAATTAAATAAAAAGTACAATATCAATATATTACCAAAAATATTAACATCCTTTAATATCCATTGATAAAAGACAAAATTACAAAATATATAGACTCCAATACAATAAAAGCTATACTCAGAGGCAATGTACAGCTTTAAATGCAAAAGAATAAAGACAAAACTATAGAGAAATTAGTACTCATTTTAAGAAATTAATATTATGATAACAAATTTTAAAATATTGGGAAAATTATTTATTAAAATTGACCTATGAATAGAAAATTTGAATAGATATATAAATTTATGAAAAATGATATTTTTAGATCTACCTTTTAAAAAGCACCAATACCCAATGAGTTTACAAGTACAGAGCAGATTATTTTATGATGTTTAAATTATTCTTGGCCAGAAAGAATAAAATACCCTTCCTTATTTTACCCATGAAGCCAGCATAGTTTTAATGCCAGAATCTGGTAACAACAACAACAAAAAAAGGTGCAAAAAATAGCTACTTTTTAAAAAAGATACAGAAATCCCAAATAAAATAAGAGAATGATCTAGTAATATACCAAAAAAAATGTAGGGTTTATTCAAGAAATACAAGTATGATTCATTATCATATAATGAATCAAGTAAATAGATGAAAGAAGCTTATGATTATAATCACACATGCCTAAATATCATTTTATAAAATTTAGCACACATTCCAAATAAACATTCTAAGTAAAATAATTTGCTAGGAAAGTTATTTAAATATAATGTAGATCATTTTTGCCATAAATATATGGTAAAACAGTAAAATTATATTCAATAAGTTTGGAGCTCATCAAGGGTGCATTCCAGAATTTCATTGCATTCTTTTTCTTTAGAGTCTCAGTTTGCTATGAGGATTTAGCATAACAGGAGTAAGAGACCATAAATGTATTCTTATCTCATCTCCATTAAAGATTACATTTTTTCACCACCATTCTGGAACCTGCTGTACTTTTATGTAGATAAAACTTCTTCCTCTTCGAGCTTTTTAATATGATGTGAAAATTGCTGAAGTGCAATTATTTGTAGGTTTTTTGGTTTTTGAGGGGGAAACAAGAGGAAATCTTGGGAGTGCTGCTTTTTCCCACTGGCTATTTTCAGCAGTTGCTTTGCCCATTTCTGTTGGGCCTTCAGAAACCACCTGATGAGAGGTAGAATTTCCAATAACTTAGTTCTGTAACTGGGCTCTCATAGACCAACATATGCTGCCCTTTGGAAAACTCAGTGAATAAATTGAAGGACCTACCGGTCGGATGAAATTACACAATGTTTAACACAGTATCACAGAAATACGTCTGGCAAAGACAGCATTCCATGAGGAGTCTGCTTACTTCTCTGGGTACAAAACTTTTGCCTACAGTAGTTAGGCAATGAACTAGTACTAGTTCATTTGTATTTGACAAGACTTGGTAGAGGCATTTTAAAAATATCAAACACTCTATGTAGAATGTGAATGGCATAGAGTTTACTATGTAATTAATAGACATAATGAAAAATAATTATTTCTCATATGAAATACAAATTATTCCACTCTAAGTGGGCAGTGAGGACTTGGGGTAAGGGGTGGCTTTGAGAATAGTTGTCTTTGGCTTTGGCCTGAATTCTCTGCTTGTGCTACTTCAGTTCTGCTGATCCTCTGGTGGGCCCCTCACTATTCCAGCCACACACCAGTCTGTGCCAGGAGTTCATTTTGTGTGTCAGGTCTTT
>VBSM01003204.1:30219542-30256990 GCA_008086735.1 Cheirogaleus medius | reverse complement strand
CTCCTCCCGTGGAGTCTCCCGTAGTCTCCGGTGCCCCTCCGTCCAACCCCCGTCTGATGTATGGTCTTATGCTTGCTTCTTTCTTCTAATATCTTCAGGAAGCTGTCTTTTCTGTAGAGACACTCTGTCTGCCAGTGTTTGTCTTCCACCATCTTGCTCCACCCCCCCACATACTTCTTTGAACCTCAGTTTCCTTATCTATAAAATGGGAAAATTTTCAAGTCTATTGCATTAAGTTGGAATCTTTGTGAATGAAACCTCTGAATCTGAATTTTACATGGGTATCTAGAATTTTGCTACCCAAAGTAATATGCATAGACCAGCAGCACTAGTATTACTGGGAGTGTGTTAGAAATACAGACATTCAAACCCCAACCCAGACCTACTGAATCAGCATCATCTTAGCAAGATCCACAAGTGATTTGAATGCACATTGAAGTCTGAAGAGCACTGCTGTAAATGATTTTCATGATCACTGAAACCATCAATGTAGAATATCTCTAAGCCCTCGTCCAGCTACATTATAATTTTGTGAAACAACTAAACACCAGTGGCAGTTAATGCCCATATTAGAGAATTAGGTAAATTCACTAAGAAGGGTCTTGCTCTCATTTATGTTTTTAGCCCTGAATGTGTGTTTGTTTAAATGGTTTCATTGTGTTTTCATTACAGTCCCTAGTGACTGCTTGCTCATAAAAACTGATTTAATTTTCCACTGCATTTAGAAACAAGAGGAAGGGATCTTACATCAATATTTTTCACCCACTGTTCTCTGCAATTTAAACATAGAACTTTCCTTAAATCTAAAAAGATTCATTTAAAATAATTATTATATGATGATTTTATGACAATTTTTTCAACTACAGATTTTAGTTTCTCTTCAGTCTATAGCTTCAACATCTATATTATGTTCCTAAAAGCAAAGTGATTGCATTAGAGGAAATTTATTCCGAAATTTCATCCTGTATTACTCTTTAGGTAAATATGCTAATTTCCATGGAAACTGAAGATGAGTCTCTTACCAATTTTCCATATTATGCATTTTATACTCAGAACCCCTTCAGACTTCCAGTGATTACTGACTGTAGGAATCTCTGTGTTCTACACACACTTCCTGGCAGAGCCAACATTATGTATGTTTTCAACATGAAAAAGATCAGAAAACAATTTAGATTTTTCCTCTCATCCAATTTATGTCAATTTGAAAAACAAAACATTTTGTAAGTTACATTGGCAAAAGGCATAAAATAATGAGTTTTCCAGCAGAGAGGTTTTGGAGTCTTAATTCTTTAATTTTGAAGCTTCTTGGAGTCTGAGATGTTTCTCTTTTTCTTTTAATTTCCCAGTATTATATGGGTACAAATATTTTTGGTTATATGTATCACTTTTATAATGCTCCAGTCAGTGTTAAAAGTGTCCCCATTACCCAGATAGTGTTCATTGTACCTGTTAGGTATGTTTTCTCCTATCTGCTCATCCCCTTTCCTCTCTGCTTGATTTCCTTTGAGTTTGACTTCCTTCTATGCACATGTATGCTCATCAGTTAGTTTCAATTTAATATTAATAGTGAGTACATGTGGTGTTTGTTTTTCCATTCTTTAGATATTTCACCTAGGATAATAGTCTCCAGGTCCATCCAAATTGTTGCAAAAGGCATTAAGTCATCCTTTTTCATGGCTGAGTAGTATTCTATGGTATACATATACCACATTTTGTTAATCCACTCATGAATTGATGCACACTTGGGTTGATTCCACATCTTTGGGATTGTGAATTGTGGTCAATAAACATTCATGTGCAGGTCTCTTTTTGATAAAATGACTTTTTATCTTTGGGTAAATACCCAGTGGTGAGATTGCTGAATCAAATGCTAGGTCTACTTTTAGTGCTTTGAGAAATCTCCATACTGTTTTCCATAGAAGTTGTACTAATTTGCAGTCCTATCAAAAATGTATAAGGGTTCCTTTCTCTCTGCATCCATGCCAGCAATAAGATAAGGATGCCCATTGTCACCATTTACATTCAACATAGTGCTGGAAGTCCTGGCCAGAGCAATCATGCAAGAGAAAGAAATTAAGGATATCCAAATCAAAAAAGAGGAGGTCAAACTATCACTTTTTGCAGGCAATATGATCTTATATCTAGAAAACCCCAAAGATTCTGCCAAGAGACTCCTTGAATTGATAAAAAAGAATTCAGCAATGTCTCGGGTTATAAAACCAATGTACACAAATCAGTAGCATTCCTTTACACAAATAACAGTCAAGCTGAGATTCAAATCAAATATTTAATACCATTCACAATTGCTACAAAGAAAATGAAATACCTAGAAATATACTTAACTAAGGAGGTAAAAGAGCTGTATGAAGAGAACTATGAGACACTGAGGAAAGAAATTGCAAATAATACAAACAAGTGGAAAAACATATGCTCATAGATCAACAGAATCAACATTGTTAAAATGTCCATACCACACAAAGTGATTTACAGATTCAGTGCAAACCCCATCAAAATTCCTACATCATATTTCACAGATCTACAAAAAATAATTCTACACTTCATGGAAGTGTGGAAACAGAAAAGAGTCCAAATAAACAAAGCAATCTTAAGCAAAAGGAACAAATCTGGAGGCATCATCATATTACCAGACTTCAAACTATACTACAAGGCTATAGTAACCAAAACAGTATTGTATTGGTACAAAAATGGAGACATAAACCAATGGAACAGAACAGAAAATCCAGATATAAAACCATCTACATACAGCCAGTTGATCTTTAACAAAGCAGACAACAATATACACTGGGGGAAAGAAGCCCTATTCAATAAATGGTGCTGGGAAAATTGGATAGCTATATGCATAAGAATGAGACAAGATCCATATCTCTCACCACTGACAAAAATTAATTCAAGATGGATAAAGGGCTTAAATATAAGGCACCAAACCTTAAGAATTCTAGAGGAAACTGTAGGTAAAACTCATCTAGATATCAGTCTAGGCAAAGAACTTATGAAGAAGACCCTAATGGCAATCACAGAAACAAAAAAATAAATAAATGGGACTTGATTAAATCAAAAAGCTTCTGCACAGCCAAGACAATAATTAACAGAGCAAATAGGCAACCTACAGAATGGGAGAAAATATTCACAAGGTATACATTTGATAAAGGACTAATAATAAGAATCTACAAAGAACTCAAGCAAATCAGCAAGAAAAAAAATCAAACAACCCATTAAAAAGTGGGTAAAAGACATGAACAGAAGCTACTCAAAAGAACATAGACAAATGCCCAATAAACATATGAAAAAATGGTCAATGTCACTAATCATCAGGGAAATGCAAATCAAAACCACAATGAGATATCACTTTAACTTTACCCAAGTCAGAATGACTTTTATTTAAAAGTCCAGAAACAATAAATGTTGGAGCCTGAGATATTTGTCAAGAAAAATGTAAGGGGAAGAGCATGAAATAATTTAGTAAGTAGCCTCACTCTGCATGAATTTTTGGCTCAGATTTCAGGGAATATGTTGGCAGGTGGGCTTACAATGGAGGAGTGGGTTCTGTTACTTTTTTTCTGGCTCATTTTTTAGCATCTGCTAAGAGGATTTCAGATATACCATGTAGCCAACATAGCCCATAATTCTTCTAAAAATTTGAGAATATATCTAATGAGTTGAAATGGTACTTGTTTTTGTTTGTGTGTGTGTTTTCGAACTGTTCTTTCTCTCTTTTTACCTCAAATTTAAATTACTATATATAAAGGAGTAGGAGGGAAACACTTAGAGAGAGGGTCAGAAGGTCCCTCAACTGCTTTCTGTTGTTAAAAAAGAGAACATTGATGTGAGTAGGTAATTATTGGTTGTTTCACAAGTACAGCAGCCAATCTTCTTCCTGCTACTAGAAAGTGTGTGAGCAATACCAAACTTATACCCAGGCAACAAAGAACTCTTCCCCTTCCTGGACCTCCTCTGGCTGTATCCACCCTTCATAGAATGAGGAGCCTCTAGATAAAGTCCATACAAAGTGCATACCCCCAGGTTCCCTTCTGCTAGGCCAAGTTTCGGGTACCTGAGAACCAAAAATTTCCATGCTGACTGTCCCAGTCCACCTCTAGTGTCTGTGTGGCCTCTTTTTTGAGGTAGACTGTGATACGGTGATGTTTGTGTGTGCACCTCAAGCCTCGAGGGAGGCCAAGGGGCAGCAGGGAAGGGTTGGATGTCATGTGGCTGTGTGGGCTGCAATGTCTACACAGTTATGCAGAAGACTCTTCAGGGTGCAAGACAGAGTCAGGGGTGGGAAGAGAAGGAGCAAGGGATATGGGTCATGTCTTAGTGTGGAAATCCATGGAGACCAAGAGTTTTCAATTCAAAACTAGCCATATGTAGATTTCTTGGGATACAAGAATAGCATATATTTTAACAGTTTTTTATCTTTCTTTATAACTTTTAAACCCTTAGACTTATGATATGCAGACCTCCATTTATATATATGCCCTAAGTTCTACAAGTGTTAAAACTAGGCGTGATGACGAGACAAGTCAGCAAACAGGCACAGCGTCTCATGAGCCCAGGCTGTAGCAGAAAGAAAGAGGAAGCATCATCCTTGTGTTTGAATCTTAGCTCTGTAACTTATCAGCTGAGTGACCTTTTTCCTTTTCATTAGCCTCTCTGGATCTAGTTTCCTCATTTATAAAATGAGAATAATATCTACCACAACAATAAGGATTGTTTTCAATAAGGATTACATCAATAAGAGGTTTTATATACATATGTACATACATACATACGGGGCATTCTGTGATGGAACATATCTTTATAACTATCTACCTATCAACCTAACTATCGAGAGGAAAAGAAAGAGAGAAGAGAATAGAGTCTCAAGAATAAATTGTAGGTCATTTTAGGCATATTTTCTGTGTCAGCAGTTCATCTTTTCCTTTAAGAATCTTTTCGTGGAATTTATCTACCCAGAGGCACAAAGTTTTTCCTGACTAATGTGTATTAATTCTTGGAGAAATTTCAGCTTTAGAACCTTAAATAATCCTCCCATTGTAGTGACCCATGGAAATTTTTCTCTCCTCTCTCAATCACAAGGATGTTCTGGGATGAATTTTACATCATGGTGTCCCTGCTTATTACTGCTTCATTTACAGAAAAATCCCAAATAACTTACATAGAGTTTCACGCTTATCTCTTATCCTAAATCATCACACTCTTTCTTGAATACAAATAGATAAATTTGTATTCTGGGTAAATTCCACGAAAAGATTCTTAAAGGAAAAGATGAGCTGCTGACACAGAAAATATGGCTTGCTTATAAATATATCAAACTCTTAACTAGCAATTGTACTTGATACTTTCCATTGCATGACAAAGCATTACCTTTAATTATATACAGTATTCGCCTTTGCTCTTGCTCCTCCCTCTTTATTACGCAAACCACCTACATTAGCAGAAGCTTAATTAGAAATACGGCAGGCCCTCGAATAATGTTTTTTCATTCAACATTGTTTTGCTATAACATTAATGAGATAAAAATCATTGACTCTTGACTGGGTCCTCTGTCTGTGTGGAGTCTGCACGTTCTCCCCATGTCTGCATGGGTTTTCTCTAGGTACTTGAGTTCCCACCCACATCCCCAAAATGTGCCCATTATATTAACTGCTGTGTCTAAATGGTCCCAGTCTGAGTGAGTGTGGGAGTGTGTGTGAGTGCACTCTGTGATGCAAGGGCATCCTGTCTATGGTTGGTGCCCACTTTGTGCCCTAAACTGCAGGAATAGACTGACCAGTTGCAACTGAATTGGAATCATTGGGAAAATATTTATTTTTATTAACATTTCTTAAAGATTGTGTATAGCTCACATTTATATGAATGTTTAATGTTAGAAGTGTTTTGATTTTTATTCAGAAGTTAGGTAATGTTTGTTTTGACAGAAATATGCCATAGGAACTTAACTCTTGTTCATATCAATTAACCTATGATAAATTTGGCTTCATTATATGTAGTTTCACTTAAAGTCACAGTTTCCAAGAACCTATCAATGACATTAAGTGAGGACTTACTGTAGTGCTTATAGTTCACCTATTTCTGTTTCACACATTTAAAAAGAAATGAGCAAATTCCATCCCCCCTTCTTCCTCAACTACCCACCAGAATTATTGGTCTTAAGATGCATCTCTCCGTTATTCCACAGGCCTCACTCTATCTACCTTTTGGGTTAGCTGTGGTGGAGTGTGCTGTGTCAACTTGGTAACACTGAGAACTATATGTCAGAAGCCTCATTGCTGTTTGATTTGGTTAGAGTAGGCCCAACGAGGAACCTGTCTGAGATGTAGAAGGTGAAATTAAAACATTGTCCACTGGCCATTATTCTCTGAAGATCTTCATGCAGATAGATGTGGCAACAGACACAGAAGTTCCTGGCAGACACAGCTTGCCCTTGGTCTCCTCTGCTCCATGTCTAGCTCTCCCTCCTGCCTCCTGGCGGTATCCCCATGTTCACTGCCCATGCCTTTGCTGCAGACCCATCAAACAATAGCTTCCCAAGGCTTCTCCTTTGTCTCCCTCTCCACAGTCAGGCTTTGCCCCTGGCAGTGCTTGGCTTTGACGTTGGCTTTGACTTTGACTTTGACATTGACTTTTTGGTGACTCTTTCTCTGAATCTTATACAGACAGACCTTTCTCCAGCTTCTCCCAAAATTTGGTAAGAAGAAATTCCTATAATAAATCCTTTGCTCATAATGTTCATGGTGACTCTGCTCCCCCAACTGAATCCGCACTGATACATTACACTCTATTTCTTTATTCTTTAATATTTTTCCCTTTGTTTCTGGAAACTCAAGGCTGATCCCTACTCATACACCCAACCCCACCCTTTTCTCATAATTTTATTGAAATCAAAATCATTTTACGCCTTTAAAAAATCCATCTTGTTGCATTTATTGTTCCTGTGACACTTTTGTTATATCATGTTTTTGTATAATCCCATGATGGGGATTAGTAATTTTTCAGAAAGGGTTGGTGCATGATTTGCTTTTTCATTTGTTGTGAGAAGTTTTAATGACTCTTTATCAAAGGAGGAAGATAACCTGTAGTAAAAAGGACTAGTTTCTTTCTTTTACATTTCAATGTCTTTCCATTGCCATATATTCTAATATTTAGAAAAGCCATTTGAGTGAAGAAACTTTCTTTTAAAAATAAAATCAATTTCTTAAAAGATTAAGATTTTTCAGAAATACGTTATCTTCCTAACCCTAGAAAAATGTTGGGTAGGTATGAAAAGGTAAAATATTTGAAATCATAGGATAGGTATGGAAGTCACCTTAATTTTCTGGTGTTTTTTTCCTAGTCTCTCCAAATCCTCTTATTCATGGATTTTCTAGGAGGGTACCAATATAATGTAATGTTGATTTTCAATTCAGGAGGTACATTAATTGCATAGAATAAAGATGATTAAATATCTTTATGATTTTGATGATAAAAATTATCCTTATTTTTACCAATATACATATACTTCATATTTTATATACTTTATTGCAAGTACTTTACATATATTTGACTACTCATACAGATACTTCATATATAACTACTATTAAGATTGAATAAAATATAAATGATAGTAGTATAAGATTCTTATTGTATAAAATATTCAAGAAGATTAAGAATTTAAAACATGGAACCTGAGAGTTTTCATGACCATAATTTACTTAATTTCCTAAATAATCCAGTGAACTTAAAGATAATTATAATATCTACATTTTAGGCAAGAAGTAATCTGGGTTTTTGGTGGATATTATTTGCCAAATCATATATTTACCAAGTAGAATTTCCAGTTATTGTGTAGTCTATACCACACAGGGTTCTATTCAAATGGCTAAAACATATGGATCCCATTTAGGGAAACAATGGAAGAGACTGGCCTAGTATATACACCAAAGCCAGTTACAGAAGAAAGCTTTCAATCTGGTCATCCAGTGAAAGACAGATACAAGAGATTTTTGTGTAGGTTTAGTGTGGTCTAATATGTGGGTAAAATATTACTAAATCATCATGAGTACTTAAACAATTGTAGTTGAGAGAGTGTTGCCAATTATTCTTAATGCTAAATAAAGTAAAAGCAAAGAACTTCATGTGAAATTAAATGTACTAAATATCAATGTGGTCTTTGCCTGACCTAAGACCTGCTGTTTACAGAGATGCAATGAGAAAGTTTCTATATTTAAGCCTAATTATTAAAACAACCTGTTAAAATAAGAAAACTTTCCACATTAATAAATACCATCATTTTAAGCTATAAACATACAATTGTCTGTAGAGGCCCCTGATAGTAAATCAATTAAATCTTTGTTCCATTATGATGTCAACTAATTTGGAAGCTCATTATTTATTTGGCACTAATTTAGCCTGGCAAATTAATTAGAAAGGGCCTGGGAAAATAAATTATTTAACATGAAAGTTCAAATCAAGACAAAGAGGCAAAATTAAAGAACTTATTTAAAGGAGAGGGATAATTACATCGTTTTCATCAGGACTTTCTCTCTTCCTAAAGGGAGACAGCACAGTGCAGAGAAGCTGCCCAAAAGTGGACTTAGGAAACTAGAATCAGGAATTTTCTTCAAGAAAAACAGTTCCTCTTCACAGAGATTGTGTACAAAAGGCTGCACTCCACAGTGTGTTCCCAGAGCTCCTCCTGAATTCATCCTTTTCCATATTGCAGTCCTAGACCCATGGGACAATTGGTCACAGATCAACAACCTCTACCCCTGGGGAAACTTCCCTTCACCCCGAAAGATTTGCTGAAATATCATCTCGAAATGAGGCAGATTATTAAGAGAAAGAGATTTATTTACCATGTACACAGGGAAAATCACAGAGTGATTACTTAATATTCCAGTGGAGTCCAGAAATGTATATACCCTCATTTTAGAGGGGAGTGTAAGATGAGGAATATAGGTAATTCTGTTTAGGGGCAATAAATTATGGAAGGATGAATAGATACTTGGAAGAATAAATGGATTTTATTTTTTTATAAAAGACCCATTACATCCTACCATAAATAATAATTTTTATTAAAAATGTATTTTCTGAAACAAAAAAATTCAGCTAAAAGAATAATATCTTTTTACATTTTTTGCACATCTCTTTAATGTCTGACTTGATAGAAGACAGGTGAATCGCCATATGTGCTTCTGCATTAAATCTGTTGTGATGCAGTTTTTCAGTAAAGTAGGTGAAAAAAATTCAGCTTCAAACATATATGTAGCTTACAAAAGGAAGACTATTGTATGGTCTTTTCAGATAATTCTGCATATTCTTTAGTACTATACAAAATCTCAACTAGTGATAGTTTCTTAAAATTTATTTACAATGTGAATACCAGGAGAAGTTGCATCCAGATTTCTGATCCACACAAACTCTGAGAAAATAAATATTGGTTGTTTTATACCAATAAGTTTTAAGATAATCTGATATGTGGCAATAGACACTAATGCAGCATGTATATAAGTATCCATGCAGCAAATGTATATTAAAAACCCTGAAAGGACCCATAGCAAAATGTTAGTAACAATTAAATCTGAGGATGGAAGTGGAAAGAGACTGTAAAGATTTTCATTTTTTTTTTTTGACTTATCTAACTTAAGTCTTGCTTGAACCTTTCACAGGGAGAACAGTGAGAATATATTTATATATCGTGCTCTTTACAATTCTAAAAATAAAAAGTTGAAGCTAAAAAAATGTATTTACAATGTAGAATCTGAAACTATATCAATGGATTTTTATTCTCTGTCACATTAAAATCCTTGATCTATCTATCTTGCATTTCCAAAAGATCCTTTACCCATACATGATTTTGTAACATCATGCCTTGGTTATGTGAAAAATATTGCTTCAATGAGTTATGTAGGTCTTTCAAATGATATTTTGTGTAGTACATGTCTGCTGACAAATTTTGTCAATTTTTTTTTAATCTATAAAGGTCTCTAATTCACTTAACTTAAATGATATTTTTGTGGGGTATATATTCTAGGTTGGCAATCTTTTTTTTCTTTAAGCACTTTAAAGCTACTTTAAGGATGGCATTCCATTGTCTTTTGTCATCTATTTTTTCTTACGTAATGTCAAACATTTTCTTATCTTTGTTCCTCTGCATGTAATATGTCTTTTTTCGCTGGCTGTTGTTAAGATGTTATCTTTATCATTGTTTTTCTCTAGATTGACTATTATGTTTCTTGGGGCATTTACTTCTCCCTACTCCTGCTCCCCTCAGCCTCTGCACTTTTATTCTGTAGAATGGCTTGTTTTTAAATTGCGTGGGATTAGCTTAGCTTCCTGAATAAATGGCTTTGTGTTTTCTATAAGAGCTGAACATTTTTCTGATATTATTTAAAAAAATTTTTTTCAGTTTCATTCTTGCCTTCTTTTCCTCTGGGACTCTAATTGCATATATGTTGTACAGTATGGTGATACAGTATGATGGCTATAATTACTAATAATATATTGTATTGTTGAAAATTGTTACAGAGTAGATCTTAAATGTTCTCACCACAAAAAATATGTTAAGTGTGTGAGGTAATGGATATAATAATTAGCTTGATGTAATCACTTCATAATGTATGTATATCTTGAAAAATCATTGTATGCCATAAATACAAACATTTTTTATTTGTGAATTATGTCTTAACAAAGCTGAAAAAAAATTCAAGGACACCATCTGCTACAGTTCTTCAAGCTTATGTTAAGATTCACTCCTTTGAGTTCTCATAATATTCAAACTGTCATCTGTCATTAGATTTAGTGTTTACCATATTGTTTGTCTGCCACTACAACATGAATGTTTTGATGATAGGGAATATATGATATGCATGTT
Source organism: Cheirogaleus medius (assembly GCA_008086735.1). Taxonomy (NCBI): domain Eukaryota; kingdom Metazoa; phylum Chordata; class Mammalia; order Primates; family Cheirogaleidae; genus Cheirogaleus; species Cheirogaleus medius. The sequence goes on along the minus strand of VBSM01003204.1, from coordinate 30,246,117 downwards.
TATATTCTAATGCCCAGGACAAAGTTTGGCACATTGTAGGCACAAAAAATTTTTGTTGAAATAATGAACAATTATCCTCTGTAAAATTGATTTTTAGTGCTCACATTTGACTGACTTTGTCTATTGCTTTTCTAATACAACACGTGTTCTTCCCAGACAGGAACCAAATGATTCCAGAGACAAATCACCTAATATGGATAGCTGCAAATTTAAAGTACTTGTCAGTAAATGCCATAGCACTGTCCTGATTGTTTTTCTTCCAGAAATGATTTTCTGACATAAATGATCAACACATCAGCTTGTGGCTTCTTGCAGTCCAGAAGCAAATGATTCATGCTCCTTGTTATTATATTAATGTGTGTGAAAAGCAATAAAAATTCCAAGAAGCCATCATATAGTCAAAATATCATAACTTTCTCTCATTACCCCAAAATCAATGGATCATTACTCCTGATATATATTGATTCAAGCTGACAGCATTGGTGTTTAGATTCACTGTCACTCATTCTTTAGGTCAAATAACTGTCATAATCATGTTAGTACATTTACCTATAGAACTATACTAGACCCCATACAAACACTGGACATTTTGCTCCACAATGTTTGGACATTGGCTTGGTCCAAGGTCCTAAGGGTGGAAAGAAACAAGGCTCTTGTCTAAAGCCAGAAATTTTCCACATACTGTGCTAAGTACATTTCAGTCACTATGCCATTTAATCTTTACGACAAACCTGTGAAGGAGTTGGCATTATTAACGTTATTTTATAGATGAAGAAACTGAAGCTCTACATGGTTGATACTGAGCACCACTGCTATACAGGAGATACAAATGTCGAGAACCTGTCTGTGTCTCAGCCTTCACCTGCCCCTACTGGTCCCTTGGAGACCACTTCTAATCATCTCCTACCTGCCAATCCCTCTGCGGAGCTCCCTGGTGCTACTGCTGTGCTGCCAGAGATGCAAGACACCAGGATTTGCTGGGTTCTCTGCTCTCATCTATAGGTTTTCCACTGAGAGCTCACCACAGCCATCATCACTGCTTCTGTAATGTAAATATAAGTAGGCTTACTTCCATTTATTCAAATCATTTCTCAATATGTTCCAGGCACTAAAGAGAACATGCAACGCATGTGACCCATGAAGCTTACATTCCAGTGGATGAAGCTCTGTCTTTGGTACTCAGATGATTGGATCCTGAGTTAACATAGCTCCATGGGCCCCAGGAGACAGGCTGAGCCTACCTCCTCCCTTACTGGGTGTGCAGACCAGGCTCCTCCTAGCATTGTCTAGAGATTATTCCCACTGCCCCTAGGTGGCTGTGCCAATAACTCTCCATGTTCTTAGGCCCTTAGACTTGGCCACATGAACTTTGGATACAATGGACTCATGGGGAATAGTTCACCTTGATTTCAATTAAGACCACTGATTGCAGAGGAAGAGGAAAAATAGCAGAGTAAAGGTGACCTCCTGGCTCTCTGCTCCTAGAGAAAGAGGTGAAGAACTCAGTCTCCTACTCATGAGTGGATTTCTCCCTCACAAGAACAGCATTGTGAAACTGCAGAGGAACAGCATGGGAAACACAACACAGGGGGGGAAAAGGTGAATGGGAGGATTGAGAAGTCTGAAGAGTGTGAGATAAACAATAGAGAACAGAGTGTGGGATAGCTGCACGCGCCAGGCCAGCAAGTGCAGTGGGATCTGACCCACAGGAGAACGTCCTGCTTCCCCACTGACCTCCACACCAATTCAGACAGGTACCTGCCTAAAGTCGGTGCAAAATCACAGCAGGGAACGTTGGTCTCTGTGGAGAGGAGACTATAGTGGGAAGGTTCTTGAACTCTCCTGAGCTCTGTGTTAGGACTGCACTGGGTGGGGGAGGGACTGCTCTGAGCTATCGCTCCAGGAAGTTAGGAGACAGGCACCTTACCTCTGGTGGTCAGCGGGAGGAGAACAACAGAAGTGAACACTGAAAAGGGGGCTCTAACCTGGAAACCGCTGCAGACGATTAGGCCAGCACAGGATGACTTCCTCCTGGACAGGCCCGAGATTGTGGGAGGGCGACACACAAGAGACAACAGGTGTCCTGTTGACTCAGCTCCCCATTTTGGCATCCACCAATTCCTGAACAGTCGCCCCCAGAGCTGGCACTCTGCAGGTGGGCGGCTGCCATTTTGGGGTCCACAACCCAGATGCTGTGGTGCACTATGGTCTCAGGCAGCACCTTTCATCCAGCCCAGGGACTCTGGCCAAAGGCTCCGCCCTTCCACAAACTATTGTCAGCCAGCAGGCCTATTTTGATGGGCAAATTTATAGTGCTTTCCCAGTCATGGGAGGCTACCCTCTGCAGGATTCACAGGCGCCAGAGTGCAGAGCTGTCTCAGGCACCAACCCTCCACCTAGTGCAGCTACCTTCCAGCCAAAAGTGGTAGGCTCCACCCTTGGAGGTAGGGGGAAGCATGAAAAGCCACTTTCCCTGTGCATCTGGTGTGAACCTGCAGGGCCTTGGCGCAGATACTTGATAGCCCAATAATTTGGCCTGTCAGACTGGCTTAGGTTATCCAGTAGGATCATAAGTTGGAGGCCTAATCTCCACATCCAGGCAGCTGCCAACAGTGGGATTTGCAGTCAGGGGAGGAAAATCCTGGCCAGAGGCCACAGCAGGTGCCTCAAGTAACCCCTCCCATCAGGAGCTGCCTCCCAAGCATGGTGGAAGAACCCTGAATAACATATTAGCAGCTCCCCCTAACGGCAGACCAAACAACTACAGAAGCACACACATCCAGGCTAGTAGGCAGCAGCTGTGATCTCCCTTGCTCCTACCACCACTTTAAGGGGGAATATGATCCAAGTAGTCTTCGGGAGTGGCAAGATTATTCCTAAAATCAGGGCATTAGTATTCTTCACCCAGGGACCAGAAACCAACACAGAGGCATCAGATTACCTCAATAACTGGTTCCTCCACACAATCTACAACCAATGACAGGGTAACCCAATAGCTCAACACAGTGACCTCCATCTCAAGCTATTAGAGGGCAGTGGAGTTATACACTCAGGTGTGATTCACCACATGGGAGCTTAAGCTGGAGGACCAAACTCACTAATCTCCACTGGCAAGAGATAAAGACAATAGGTCAAAGGTAACCCAACTTCCAAAATACATCTAAGGCAATACAAAAACAGCATACCTCCTCCCACCACTTTTAAAGAACATCCCATGGGGGCTTGAAGTTAAGGGCACAAACCAGTCCTAGTACTCCCAGTTCTCAATCAATTACCTTGATGAGAAAGAACACAGGGAATATGAAAGAGCAGAGAGGAAAAGTCACCCCCCCAAAAAATCATGAGATCCTCAAAATTGCATACTAATTTAAATGAAATGATTAAATTGATGGAGGAAGAATTCCAAATATGGACTGTAAAGAATTCAATTGAATTGAAGAGAAAATAGAAACACAATACAAAGAAACCATGAGAATAATACAAGAAATTAATGAAAAATTCTCTAATGAAATTGAAATATTACAAAAAAAAATCTTGGAAATGAAGGAGGCATTCAAGGAACTTCAAAACACAGTGGAAAGCCTTAAAAATAGAATGGATCACACAGAGGATAGAATCTCAGAGCTTGAAGATAATGCCTATGTGCTAAACAAATCAGTTGAAGACAAAGAACACAGAAGCAAAAGACAAGAGCAGAACATATAAGAAATGTAGGATTATGTAAAGAAGCCAAATATAAAAATTATAGGCATCCTGGGGGAGAAGAAAACACACAGGTGCTGGAAAATTTATTTCTTGGCCTACTGGAGGAAAATATGCCTGGCCTGGCCAGAAACCTAGATATCCAGATACAAGAAGCACACAGAACTGCAGGGAGACTCAATGTGAAGAGGCAAACACCACAGCACATAATTATCAGACTGGCCAAAGTAAACATGAAAGAGGAAATCTTTCACACAGTAAGATGAAAACAACAGATAATCTACAAAAGAAAACCTATCAGACTAACTGCAGACTTCTAAAATGAAACGCTACAAGCCAGAAAGGATTAGAGACACATCCTCAATCTTCTTAAACAGAAAAATGGCCAACCTAGAATTGCTTACCTGGAAAAACTGAGCTTCATCTATGAGGGAGAAATAAAGACTGTCCCAGACAAGCAAAGACTGATGGAATTTGTGAAGATCAGATCTGCTCTGCAGGAAGTACTCAGACCTGCATTACACACTGAACAGCACAATAGACACCCACCAAATTAAAAACACTCAAGATTAATGTCCAGAACCTGAATTCCACAATGGCTTGAGAGGTAAAACAAAACAGTAAGAACTTATCCAACAATCTGAACCAAAATATACCCCAAATATCAATCCTCTCAATAAATGTGATGGCTTGAATTGTCCTTTGAAGAGACATAGACTAGCTGAATGGATAAAAATTTATAAGCCAAGCATCTGCTGTCTCCAGGAAATGCATCTAACCTACAAAGACGCTTTCAGACTCAAGGTCAGTGGTTGGAAAACACTTTCAGGCAAATGGAAACCAAAAGAGAGCAGGGGTAGCAATTCTGATTTCAGAGAGCATAAATTTTAAAATAGTAAAAGTAAAGAAAGACAAAGATGATCACTATATAATGGTGAAAGGAAAAATCCAACAAGAAGACCTAACAATTCTTAATATCTATGCACCCAACACAGGAGCACCGAGATATATAATGCAAACCCTGTATGAACTAAATAGCATGATAAACAGTAATGCCATAGTAGTGGGGGATTTTAACACCCAGCTGTCTGAAATGGACAGATCCTCCAAGCAAATATATAATGGACTTAAACAAAGCTCTAGAACAAATGAGCCTATCAGACATCTACAGAACATTCCACCCAAATAAAGTTGAATATACATTCTTCTCATCAGCTCATGGAACTTTTTCCAAAATCAACCACATCCTAGGCCATAAATCAGACCTCAGCAAGTTTAAAACAATAGAAATTGTGCCATGTATCTTCTCAGACCATAGTGGTTTAAAACAAGAGATTAATTTCAACAGAAACACTCACTGCTTAACAAATTAATGGAAATTAAACAGTCCATTGCTGAATGACTTCCAGGTGAAGAAAGAGATTCAGATGGAGATAAAAAAATTCTTTGAATTAAATCATAGCAGGGACACAAGCTATCAAAACCTGTGGCATACAGCAAAAGTATTCCTGAGAGGAAAACTAATAGCATTAAATGCTGACATCCAAAAGACAGAAAGCTCACAAATCAACAAACTAATAAACCATCTTAAGGAACTGGAAAAGGAAGAACAAATTCTAAACCTAGCATAAGAAACGAAATAACTAAGATTAAAGCATAACTAAATGAAATTGACATCAAAAGAACTAAACAGAAGATCAATAAAGCCAAAAGCTGGTTTTTCAAAAAGATAAACACAATTGATAGCCTTCTTGCTAGATTGACAAGAACTAGAAATGAAAAAGGAGAGGTCACTACAGACAACATGGAAATACAAAACATTATCTTTGAATACTATAAAAATTTATATGCCCCAAAGCTACAAAATAAAGAGGAAATGGACAAACTCTTGGAAACACACAACCTCCCTAAGCTCAATCAGGAGGAAATACAACTCCTGAACAGGGCAATATCAAGTGCAGAAATTGGAGCAGCAATAAAAAACTACCCCCCCCACAAAAAAAAACAAAGTCCTGGACCAGATGATTTCACACCTATATTTTACCAAACATACAAAGAATAACTCATACCTATACTGCAGAAATTATTCCAAAACATGGAGAAGGATGGTATCCTCCCCAACTCATTCTACGAAGCCAATAACACCTTGATAGCAAAGCCAGGAAAGGATGTAGCAACAAAAGAAAACTACAGACCAATGTCCCTCATGGATATAGATGCAAAAATTCTCAACAAAACTTTAACAAACCGAATCCAATAGCATATCAAAAAAATAATTCACCCAACCAGGAGGGCTTTATCCCAGGGATACAAGCCTGATTCAACATACACAAATCTATAAATATAATTCACCACATAGATAAAAGCAAGAACAAAGAGTACATGATTCTCTCAATACATGAAGAAAAAGCATTTAATAAAATCCAGCACACTTTTATGATAAAAGCCCTCAACAAAATAGACATAGATAGGACATTCCTTAAAATTATTAAGGCCATGTATGACAAACCCACAGCCAATATCATATTGAATGGGGAAAAATTGAAAGCATTCCCACTTAGAACTGGAACAAGACAAGTCTTCCAACTATCTCCACTTCTATTCAACATAGTGCTGGAAGTCCTTGCTAGAGTAATCAGAGAAGGGAATTAAGGATGTCCAAATAGGGGCAAAGGAGGTCAATCTCTCACTCTTTGCTGATGATATGCTATTGTACCTAGAAAATTCCAGGGATTCCACTAAGAGACTCCTGGAATTGATAAATGAATTCAGTAAAGGTTCAGGATACAAAATTAATGTACACAAATCAGTGGCATTCATATACATCAATAACAGTCAAGTCGAAAATCAAATCAAAGATGCAACATCTTTCACAATAGCATCAAAGAAATTTAAACATTTAGGAATATATTTAATGAAGGAGTTGAGAGATATTTATAGGAAGAACTATGAAACACTGAGAAAAGAAATTGTTGATGATGTGCACAGATGGAAATCCTTACCATGCTCATGTATTGGTAGAATCAATATTGTTAAAATATCCATTCTACCTAAAGTGATCTATGGAATTAATGCAATCCCTATCAAAATTTCACCATCATTCTTTACAGATTTAGAAAAATAATTCTACCCTTTGTCTGGAACCAGAGAAGACCTCATATAGCCAAAGCAATCTTAAGCAAAAAGAAAAAATTGGGAGGCATCAGTCTGCCAGACTTCAATCTTTATTATAAGGCTATAGTAACCAAAACAGCATAGTACTGACACAAGAACAAGATATAGACCTTTGGAATAGGACGGAGATTCCAGATATAAAACCATCCTCCTATTGTCCTCTAATCTTTGACAAAGCAAACAAAAGAATACATTGGGGAAAAGAATCTCTATTCAATAAGTGGTGCTGGGAAAACTAGATATCCACAAGCAGAAGATTGAAACTGGATCCCCACCTTTCACCTCTCACAAAAATCAACTCACATTGGATAACAGACTTAAACCTAAGGTGTGAAAACCAAGAATTCTGGAAGAAAATGTGGAAAGACTCTTTTAGACATTAGCCTAGGTAAAGAATTTATGAAGAAGACCCCAAAGGAATCACAGCAGCAACAGAAATAAACAAATGGGACCTGATCAAATTAAAAGCTTCTGCATAGCCAAGAAAACTATCCTTAGAGTGAACAGACAACCTACAGAATTAGATAAAATATTTGCTTTCTACACATCTGATAAAGGGCTGATAACAAGCATCTATATAGAACATAAGAAAATCAACAAGAAAAAAATCAAACAACCCCATCAATAAATGGGAAAAGGACATGAACAGAAACTTTTCAAAAGAAGACAGACTAATGGCCCGCAAACATATAAAAAAGTGCTCAGCATCTCTAATCATTAGGGAAATGCAAATCAAAACTACAATGAGGTATCACCTAACTCCAGTGAGAATGGCCTCTATCAAGAAGTCCCAAAATAACAAATGCTGGCATGGATGTGGAGAGATTGAAATACTCTTACACTGCTGGTGGGATTGCACATTAGTACAACTCCTATGGAAAGTAGTTTGGAGATACCTCAAAGAGCTAAAAATAGAAATACCATTAGATCTAGCAATCCCACTACTAGGCATCTATCCAAAGGAAAAAAAAGACATTCTATAAGAAGGAAATCTTCACTCGAATGTTTATAGCAGCACAATTTACAATTGCAAAAATGTGGAAACAACCCAAATGTCCATCAATACATGAGTGGATTAATAAAATGTGGTATATGTACACTATGGAATACTACTCAACTACAAAAAACAATGGTGATCTAGCACCTCTTATATTATCCTGGATAGAGATTGAGCCCATCCTTCAAAGTGAGGTATCACAAGGATGGAAAAACATGTACCCCATGTCCTCACCATCAAACTGGTACTACTTGATCAACACTAAGGTGCTCACATGGTAGTAATAGTACTCACTGGGTGCCAGTCCGGTGGGGGGGTGGGAGGTATAGTGGGTGGGGTGGGTAAACCCAAAGCTAATGGAGACGGGGCACACTGTATGGGGGAAGAACATGCTTGTGGCCCTGGCTTGAGTGAGGCAAATGCATTTCATGTAACCAAAATGTTTGTACCCCCATAATATACTGAATTAAAATAAATAATTTTTTTTAAAAAAAGAGCACTGATTGCCAATTCTTTCCTCTAAGCCAAATGTTGATTCTAGGGTTCTCTAAATGCCCTTTAGTTTGGTTGTCTCTAGAAGCTGAAATGCCAGCATGCAAATGGTTCTCAAGACTGTGCAGTACAACCAGAATCCATTGAGATGTGTGGACCACACCGGCATAAATATGGAACTACCTCTAGACATAAGGCGCTGCTGAGGTAGAAGCATAGTTAAAAGCTCAGCCTCCCTCCCTCTTCTATGAAAGATGCCTCCATTCTGCTTAATGCTGATTCATACTCTGGTGCTCACAGCCTTCATATGCAGCCACCTTACTACTCCAGCCTTTGCTAACCTGCTACCACACCAATCTTTCCCTGCTATGGTTTTTCACTTCATGTATTCAAGCCTCTATCATGTACAAAATAAAACAAATCCCTCTCTGACACATTTAGCCATTTGTGTGCTCACTTCTTTCCCAGCCTTGCTTCTTTTAAGATTTGTCTGCATGCAGTGTTCCCACTTCTGCAGTTCTATTCATCTTGCAAATCACAAAAGCTGGCTCCTGTCCCACCCTGCCCCAACTCTGCCTTTCTTAAGGTCCCCAATCACCCTGGGGTTGCTAAACGAAAAAGATTAAATGAAAAGACTTTTCTAGGTCTTTTTTTTCTTGGATCCTGTGCAGCTTTGACATGACTGGCCCGTTTTTTATTGAAGCACTCACTTCCCCTGGCTCCGCATCCATCCTCATGCTGCTGCCAATGAGTCCTTTTACTCTCGCCATTTGCTGCGGGGCTATGCAGTTTGACCTTCTGAACATGATGTGTTGGTATATCCTGCCCCTACTCCAGCCTCTGCTCCCATGTCTTTCCTCGGCCGACTCTCTTCCCACTATTCAGCCTCCGGACAATTCATTTTCCCTGGAACGTCTATTTAACTGGCCTTTACCCCATCCTCCCACTCTCATCTTTGAATGTTCTTCTCAGCTGCGACATGCCAGGCATTCCCTCTCCCCTCTGATTGCTTGACAGTGACTTACCTTCCCCATGGAGTCTTTTCCTAGTAGCTGGAGAGAGGTAAATTTCTCATGATGTTTCCAGTATTTGCCATATCTGATCCTTCTCTACTTCATACTCCTAGATATGTATTCACTCTTTGGCTTATACAGATTATTATGCTAATATTAATATTATTTCATGTGTGCACCTCTATTTTGTGCTGTGTTGGGCCATGTATTTCTAGAAAACAGTAGCTTGTGATTTCAGCATTTAGTGAAAATGTATCAGTATGCAATTAGATATGTTTTATGATAATTCTGATAGTGATTTATTATGAATAACCAAGTGTTCTATTGAGCGACAAGAAGGTTGTTTATACAAAATTCTCGTGTGAGTATGGGCCCAATTTTTCAGTACAGTCATGCTCAAAGGAAAAAAAAACACTTTTATCTAAAGAGGAATAGGAACATTGATATAATTTTATACCTTCCTTTCTTAATTCAGTAGTAGGAGATACAGGATGAAAATAGCAGAGGGCCCATAGTTGCTAGCCTTAGAAACATTCATGAAAAAAATTTTACATTACTTATTTCCTCTTAATATTTGAAATCTCTGTCTCCCTCATTCTTTTTGAATCTTTTGTTTATTCCTTTTTAAATTTTTAAATGATATTACTTTCCTTGGTTATATAAATATGGTTCATATTTATGGTTATATATATATATAACTATATATGGTTATATAAATATGGTTATATATGTTTATATATATGGTAACCATATATAAATATATATGGTTATATAAATATCATTTTGTATTTACAAAACACAAAAGAGAGTATAGTGAAAAGTCTCCCTCCTTCCCAAAGCCGCTGTCATACAATTCCCCTCCTCAGAAACAACAAATCCTACCAGTTTCAAGGTCTCTTCCCAGATATTTTATGTAAACAACTGAACTCTCTAAGATCTTTCCAGAGACCAGGTCTCTGTGGAAGCCACTAATCAATTTTCTCTTTACACATTTGAGTGCACTTTGTTTTTCCTAGCCTCTCCCTCCCCCCATCAGGGGCGCACATGGAGTTATGCCACAGCTCTTCAGGAATTCCCTCCAGGCTCTGCCTCTTAACCTTCTCTTCTGCAACTACATGCTCCGCTGTGGTGACTTCAGTTTTCCTTCCTCTGAGCATGGCCCCTTTGGATTAATTATTTCTTAGGGGTTGGCTCTTGACTTTGGCCTTGGTCCCTAGTTGCTACCTTTTACATCTCCCTTGGCTCCAGGCTCTGTAGTTAACAAGCAGTTCTGACCCTCCTCCGTGCTCAGCTCTGACCCTGAAGGCCCTCTCTGCATCCAGCACCCTATATATTCATCCACCAGGAATAGAGTTTAGGCCTTAAAAGTTGGTATGAAATGAATGGTGTCTCCACAAAATTCATATGTTGAAGCCTTAATTCCCAATATGATGGTATTTGACAATAAGATCTTCAGGAGATAATTAGGATTAGAGTAGGTCATGAAAGTGAAGCCCTCATGATAGGCTTAGTGGCTTTGTAAGAAGAGAAAAAGAGAAAGTGATCTCTCTTTCTGAGTGCACACGCCAAAGAAAAGCCTTGTGAGGACATAGCAAGAAAGCAGCCAGCTGCAAGCCAGGAAGAGAGCCCTCACCAGGAACTAAATCTGCCAACACTTTGATCCCAGAATTCCCGCCCCCAGAACTTTGAGAAATAGATGTCTGTTGTTTAAGCCACCTGGTCTATGGTATTTTGTTATGGTGGCCTAGGCAGAACAAAGGCCAAGGCCAACTGATCTTGAGAATAAAATCAAGCAAACTACCTCTGTCTCTTCCCTACTGAAAAACACAGGCTTCCACTTCTTCTCACCCACGCCCTGGTTTCATCCTGTTTGCTTTTATTTTCTTGCTTGTTTATGCTCAGCCATTATCAGAAATTTTGATCCAGCTTGGCTAATGAATTTATGCTCCGTTTGTATGTACAGAGTTATTAAAGCACAGGCAATAGTAGTCACGTTATAGCTCCTTCCCTCTGTGAAAAGAAACCTCTATCTCTTTATCCAGCTATTGTTTAGCAAGCCCCTCTTACCTCTGTCAGACACAGAGGCTTCTCTGGCCACATAAATATTTTGCCGTGTCAGAAGCACTCAGCTATATCTTAGATTTTTTTTCCTCTCAGCATTTGGAAGAAAAGACACCCCAAAGAACATGCTACACAAAGTAGCTAATGAAATGTGCAGTACCACACTAGCAGACCTCTGGTTTTGTGAAGAGCAAACTCTGGTGGAATCTTTTCAGGTTGAACTTTTTTGTATCAACTACAAAAGCATGTGGGCATAGCAGGGCTGTCATAAGATAAGGCCACAAGCTCACAGACTTGGGGACCTTTGAAATATAAGTAAGTTGGTGATAGTAAATCAGTGCTTTCCAGGCAAATAATAAATTTTAGTAAGTAGCAGGAAAGTAAAAGTGACTGTGTCTTTCTTTTGCAGTAAACTTAGCTGACTACTATTAAAACACTCTAGTAATATTGTCAGTCATTATTGACTGTCTATTTCTCTCTAGCAAAATTATAATTCACTTTCATAAGTCAGCCACTAAAATGCCTCTGTTCTGTTTGTTAGAATGGATACACAGTTTCTTCAAATTTTCCAATTCTTATTGCCTCAGAGCATGGGAGATGCCTGAGAAATAAAATATGCAACCATTAAACTATGTGATGTCATTTTTATTTGTAGGACTGTGAAATCAGTACTTATATTTATGAGTTTTAAAATCTTAAGGCTTATTATTAATAGAAAGCTAAAACAGACCAATTAACTTATTTGTTATCAGATGCACATATCAACACTGACTTTGAAAGAAGCTTATATTTTCTACAGAACGCATTCTACAGTATAAATTTTGTCTGTAAGTGACTCAGGTTGCCAAGATAATTGCTAATGATAACTCATCAAAATATATGGCTTGGTTCAAGAGAAACATGTTTACTACACTGTACATACTTATCATTTCTGTTGAAGCCATCCTACAGGCTTTGACATTAATGCTTCTGTGTACATAGAATTTGATATATGAAATTAATCCCTTATAAGCTAATGTGTGTAAATACATGACTTAAGCTGCATCTAGGAGGACTGGGACTGGCAATTGTAATGCCTAATCCTCTCTGTTACGATTTAGTCACCATCTCAAGGATAAAATGTTTGGCCATGAGTCAAACAAAGCAGTGTGAAATAAAACAGAAGATCAGCTAGACAGGGTACTTCACTTGCTTCCTCCTTCCTTCTTACCCATTCTCATGTTTGTTCGTCTCATCTTTATTCAGCTAATTTTCCAAGAAAAATAAAAACTTGTAGATAAAGGGTATAAGTGGACTCTAACTCTGAGAGATGGAAAAATCAGGGCAATAACTATACCTGTCTTTCTCTCTGTCAGCTCTACAGGAATCCCTGCACATTTAGCTTGTGTTGGACACATTCCCAAACACTCAAATGTTCATCATATTTGAAATAAAATTCAAGGTCAAAGCTAGATAGTTATATGTTACCTAGTACCACTAATCAAAACCAATTTAAAAAGTAGTAAATGAAATTGGGCTATGAACCATCAGATCCTTTGGAGTTTCGATGGAGAAAATGCCAGGATCAGATCCAGTACTAAGTTAGATGTAAGTGTAGCTACTCCTCAAAATTAGAAAATTAATGTAGTAAGGTTTTCTTTATTGATTATTACCACTATTAATTGCTATAAAATATTCAGCCTTGATCAGGGGCCATACAATAAAATATATAAATATTTTGTTAATTCTATCAACTTCATGAAATATAGCAACCATTGTATATATTATATTAATGCCTGATAAAGTGTAAACAGAAGTTTGCTTGCTAAAGGTTTGGTCATAGTTCCTTTAAACCATGAGTAAAAAATTAATTAATCATAATAATCTTCAGTAGTAAATACCTACTGAATATCCTCAATGTGCAAGTCATTCCATTCTCTCCTAGCCTGCAAGGATTTCTCAGATTCTGCTGAGAAATCTGATGATAGTCTAAGGGAGATGCCCTCATACATGACTCAGTGCTTTTCTCTTGCTGCTTTTAAAATGTTCTCTTTGTCTTTGACTTTTGAACAGTTTGATTATAATGTAACTTGAAAAGGACCTCTTTGAATTGTATGTGTTTGGGGATTTTTAAGCTTCATGGATCTAGATGTCCACATCTCTCCCAAAACTTGGCAAGTTTTCAGCAATTATTTCCTTGAATAATCTTTTTGTTCATTTCTTTTTCTTCCCCTTCTCAGTAATGCAAGTTCAGTAATGCAAATGTTTGTTCACTTAGTGGTGCCCCATAAGTCTCATAGGCTGTCTTCACTTATTTTTATTTTTCCCTCTGACTGAGTCATTTCAAAAAACCTATCTTCAAATTCACAGATTCTTTCTCTTCTGCCTGATCTAGTCTGCCGTTGAAACTGTATAATGAATTTTTAATTTCATTGATTGAATTCTTCAGTTCTAAGATTTCTGTTTGGTTCTCTTTTATATCTATCTACTTATTGAATTTCTCATTCAGATCATGAATAGTTTCCCTGATTTCATTGAATTTTCTATTTGTATCCTTTTGTATCTCACTGAGTTTCCTTAAGATCATGACTTTAAATTCCTTTTGGGGCAATTCATAAATTTCTGTGTCTTTAGTGTCAGTTGTTGAAGAGTTATTTTGTATGTTTGGTGATGTCACACTTCCTTGTGTTTACAAGTTTCTTGTGTCCTTGGGTTGATGTCTGTGCATCTCACACTGTAGTCACCTCTTCCAAATTTTACAGTCATGCTTTCATAGGGAAAGACTTTCACTTGCAGATGGGCCTGAAGATGCCAGTTGGTCAGGTATCGTGGCTGTGGTTTTGCGTGGATGCAGAGGTACAGTCTCCATGCAGCTTCTTCAGTTGTGATCAATGTCAGCAGTGACTGTGAGTGTCTCAGTGGTTTAGGTTGCAGGATTTTGTGACAGTGATGGTGGCTGCATAGGTAATTAGGGAAAGTGATTTAGGGATCTTACTGTTCTTGCCTTCCCCACAGTGAGGAGTCTTAACTGAGAGGATCTTTCTTGGTGTCCAGTCTGACACAGCCCACAGGTGGCTGCAGTGGCAATGGGATCCAGGGCACAGGTGCTCTGAGCAGCTGTGGAGTTGGTTTCCTGGGCTCAGTATCTTGTGAAACTACTGTAGCACCTAGGACTTAACATGTGGATTCACTTTCCAAGGCACAAATGGATGCAATTTTCCCACTAAGCTGGGGTCTGTTCCTCTGAAGCACATACCAGTAGATAGAGCGCAGGGATCTGGGATGTGGCTATAGTTACAACTAGGGGGGATAGGGCATAGCCCTGGCCCACCTCTGGGGAACAAGATGTGTTCCACAAGCTCAGGCTCTTAGGAGCAGGCCATAGCTACAATTTAGGACCCAAACCAACAGGGCATAGCAACAGCTTTGGCTCCAGAAGATAAGACATCATGTAGTGGTGACTTTGGATCCTGGGATGGTAGGATCTACGGCCCAGGATTTATGAAGCTGGGTGCAGTGGCAACAAAGACACAGAAATGGCAAGATGCCATTGTGGCTTGGACCCTGGTGGGAAGGGAGGAAGGAATAAGGGAAGCAGAACAGCATTAATTCCACTGTTTAAAGACGTAAGCAACTCAGCAGCTCAGACTGCAGGAGGCTAGTCCTGTTCTAGGTAGGCAGGGCACTGTGGCTGTTCAGACAGGTGAATCAGATGGCACAGCTCAGCTAAGGCTCTGAATCCCTTGGTTATGAGGCACTGTATCTGCTCAGCCCCAGAAATTGCCACTACAGGGACTGGCAGAGTCTCTGGATTCCTGAAAGACAGGATACTCCATCAGCTGTGGCCCTGGACAATGCAATTGCTCTGGTGTGCACGAAGCTTGGTGCCCATGACAGGCAGGGTGCTGCCTCCCCTGTGGCACCAGGAGGGGAGGGTTGGCTGCTCTGGTGTGCTGCAGGCCTAAGGTCCCTGGTGAGAGTGGGGAGGGCAGGTCACTGCTTCAGCTCTTCAGTTCAGCCCTAAGGGAACGGTGCACCAGAAACTGAAATGGGGGGTGGTGGAGCAGTTCCATGATAGCTTGGTCTAGGGGGTAGGATGTAGCAGCAATTCTGCTTGGGGATGTAAGCTGGGGGGTTGGCAGTGGTAGCAAAGCCTTAGGGATGGAAGGCTGCAATGGCTGTTCGCCCCTGGGGCAAGACATACTCTAGCAGTGGCTCCAGTTTCAAGATGGCCCAGCCTAGTAGTAGCATGTGCGTTGTGGGTAGGGAGGGTGGAGAAACCACCATCAGTTCCTTCTCTAGGGTATAGCTCAATGCATGGACTCTGGTGAGCTCCCTTGGCTTGGCTCAGGGCCATAAGGACAGAAGGAGTTTTTGGTAGCAAAGACTGCAGTTGTCCACTGTGATGGGGTCTGTTGGGGTCCTCTTGTTTACCTCTTTCTGCAGGAAGAAGTCTCTCCTGGTTTGGAGCTGATCCAGACTGAGGGGATGCAGTGGCAGAGATAAGGTGTTTCCTTCCCTTCCCTATGAGGCCAGCCTGTCCTGGGTGTCTGTGCTCTACAGCTTTGGTCCCCAACCCCCCAGATGGCAGACTGGTACTGGTTTGTGGCCTGTTAGGGACCGGGGCTGCAGAGCTCTGTCACCACCTCCCCCGCAACCACCCCATCCCTGTCTTCCATGAAGCATAGGAAAGGGAGGGGCGCACAGCAGGAGTGAGTGAAGCTTCATCTGTATTTACAGCCGCTCCCCATGCTGGCATCACTGCCTGAGTTCTGCCTCTCCCCTCCCGCCCCCGACTCCTGTCCCCCAACCCCTACCAGTCCTTGGAAAAATTGTCTTCCATGAAATTGGCCCCTGGTGCCAAAAACGGTGGGTACTGCTGCTGCATAGAATTTCTACCACTTTTTTGTTTGTTCTCTGGAGCTCTTCAGTTATTTTGGTCAAAATGTAGTGGTTTATTTGTTGTTGGGGTTTTTCTTTAAGGGAGGTAACTAGGAGCTTCTAGTCAGATATCTTGCTCATGTCCTCCAATTTTGTCTGTGAGGGATCTTCTGAAACTATCAAGGTGATTTTGAGGACAAACTAATCTTTTAAGAAGCCCTTACTCCCTTCCTGTGGTGGACTTGAACCCTGGTTAAACACTGTTATTATTTTGATGTAACTAAACCAGTGCTTTTGTGATTTATTCAGGTGAGATTTTAACTCAGGTAGTGTAGACCGCAATGGCATTTTAAGTATTTTAGAACCCTACCTATGTTTCCACATGAAATCTTTATTATTTTAGTTCATTTTAATTTCACAAGAAATTCAAATGATCATCTCTTATGCATCAGCCCAATGGTACCAAATAGTACAAACATGAATAAAATAGCTAGCCTCCATATCTGCAGGTTCTGCATGTCAAACAAACATGGATCAAAAATATTTGAAAAAAATAAAAATACAGCAATACAAAATAATACAAATTAAAAAAAAGAACACAGTATAGCAACTATTTATGCAGCATTTACACAGTATTAGGAATTATAAGTATTCCAGAGATGATATAAAGTATATGGGAAGTCGTGCATAAGTTATATGCAAATATTATGCCATTTTATATAAGTGAGTTGAACATCGTTGGATTTTAGTATCCATAGGCAGTCCTGGAACCAGTCCTCTGTGGATACTGAGGGACAATGTACTTGTGTCATCATAGACTAATGTATAGAACATATGTACAAGCTAATAAATCTATCTATTACAGTTATACAGTCAATTATTTGAGAAGAAGAATGGGACAAACTCATTCCATAAGAATTCAGAAGATACTGGGGAAGGGAAGAAGTGTCTGAAAAGCTACAAAACAGGCAACATTTGATCTGAGTCTTAAAAGAAGACTTAGAGAGGGCTGGTCCTGCAGAGTAAAATGTAGCCATGGTGGTGGTGGCAAGAGCAGGAAGATTTTCTTGGTAAAAAACACTATTCTCCACTTACTGTTACGAAAAATGGGCCCCAACAGGCCCAACGACAGGATGGCTCCCTTCTCTCCAACTCGCCAATTAAAAGACCACCTTGCGCTCATTTTGCAGACTCATGGACAAGAAGGAAACAGAGGGCTCAGGCAAGGGCTTAGCCACCAGGGAATTCATAAGAGGAGAAAAGCTAATATTTTACTTTCTATTTGGTCCAAGTTATCAGGCTAAAGTACCTGGTAGAGTAGACGTGGGGATATTTAGACAAACAAAAGCCTGGGGCTTCAGCAAGCACTGAAATTCTCTTCTGTGAACCTGGGGAGTGACAGCAGGTATCCAGGTTGAAAAAGACCACAAAAAAAGCTGGAGGTATTATTAAGCTTCCCCAGAAAGCAGTTTGAAACAGTCTAATGCATTTCAAAGCTTCTAGAACAGAATAAAAAAATAAAGAGTGCTGTAATTTAAATGTTAATATCTCATCAAGTTTTATGTGTGGGGGGAAAAGAAGGCAGCTCCACACTCTCTATCCCCGGAAGCAGCTAAGTAGCAATAAACAGCTGGCGGCCCTCAACCCAGATATCTTATGCTACCTTTGTGATCCATCTTCTCTGCCATGTGGTAACATCAAATTAGAAGAGGCAGGTTTGAGGGCTCTTTATTGTGATGCCAGATCACAGCGTGTGAAGAAATGTGGTTCTGTAAAAGAATAGTGCTTCTCCAGTGCCCAGGGCTGCTAATCTGCTGAGACAGGAAGAGGTTATTCGGCTATTTCCTGGCAACACGTGACGCAATGAAGCTGTTACTCAAGATAGAACCACCTCATCAGCGGTATTAATTAAATGCTCAGGTGTCACCGAAGCAACTCTGCCAGCAGTGTATGAGTGTTCCTATCTCTCCGCATCTAGAATCTACATAGAACTCAGGAAAATGAGTAAGAAAAAAGCAAACAACCTCATTAAGAAGTGGATAAAGGACATGAACAGAAACTTTTCAAAAGAAGAATGGCCAAGAAACATGAAAAAATACTCAACATCTCTAATCATCAGGGAAATGCAAATCACTGACTGATCAAAACTAAGGTGCTCACACAGTAGTAATATTCTTTGGGGGAAGGGAGTTGGGGGTGGGTAAACTCACAACTAATGGTCGTTGTGAGCATTGTATGGGGGAAAGGACATGCCTCAAATCATGGTTGGGATGTGGCAAAGTCATAACATGTAACCAAAATGTTTGTACCCCCATAATTTCCTGAAATAAAAAAAGTCCCCAAACAACAAATGTTGGCATAAATTCACACCTGATGAGTGCGGTACGCACTGTCTGGGGATGGGCACGCTGTAGCTATGACTCGGGCGGTGAAAAGGCAATATATGTAACCTCAACATTTGCACCCCAGTCATATTTTGAAATTAAAAAAAATAGAAAAAACGATACTTAAAAAAAACTCCAGAGAAGTCTGTCAACGTGCTTTTCAAAGAGCATTTTAAGGAGGATCAATTATGGTAGAATAATTAGAATGCTATTGTGTGGGTAGAAAGCACTAAAGCCACATTAAAGTTTGACCACACCATATCAGAACTACATGTAGGATGTCGATCAGTGTTTCCGAGTATGTGCAAAGGGTGAGGGATTACTACCACTAAGAGTACTCTGTGTGTGTGCATGCGACAATGGTTTCTTAGCATTATTAGTGGTGTCACTAGGATTACTGTTATTTCATCCATTGTAAGGGATTATTTTAAACCAGGAACAGCTAGTTCTAAACACTTTACATGGATTACCTCATTGAGTCTTCACAGGACTGAGATGCAAATGATCTTGCACATATTATTTTTTACCACATTTTTTTCAGATGAAGAAACTGAGACATTAAGATGTTAAAAATGCCCAAGGCCACGCAGCTAATTAGTAGTGGAGTCAGAATTTGAACCCAGGTAATCTGGCCTCAGAGTCTAAATTGTTACTACAAAGCCCTCTATCTTCCCTCCCTTGCAAGAGAGTAGGAAGCCATTTACCATGTGTCTAACAAGAAAAATGTCTATTCTTTCTTCCTCTAAATATTCCCCAAACTGTGTATCCTACCTAATTTCTGACATCAGTGCTGCTTTGGTAAAGGACAAAATCTTTCATTTCATAAGCAGAACTAAATCTCAGGAATCATTTGCATAGTGACTAAATTTAGACTAACATGTCAACAATGGAGAATTGGATGTCTGAAAGGCTTTTCATGGATACTACATGGTGAGTATTGACAAAGTAACAGATAACAGCTGGAGCTAGCAAAAACATACTTACTGCTTAATTCTCAGTATTGTCTGGGTCAGTAGGGAATGCTCTTAAAATGTCCTGCTCTGTTTTCACATTGTTTATATTATGCTAAAAGGCTTCAGATATGTATTCACAGTAATGCTTTATAGGAATAAAGTATGACACTTTTTTCCACCTGTGGCGGATTTCTAGGGTGGTCAACAAGAATTTTTTGACTCTTATGGAGAAGGGTCAAATGTGGTGCAGCCCAAATCACCTTTCACTGTACAATGATCTCCTCTGTTTCTGAGTCCCTATTACATTTATGTTCTATATGAATCATCCTAGCATTTAATCATTTATTATTTTGAATTACAATGGCATTATTTTATGTTTATATTTCCTCTTCTCCCCATCACAGAGGCTGGGAGAAGTGCATTTTTTTATACTCTCTTGTGTGTTTAGAGAATCTTTGTAGCCAATGATATGACTCAATGAATATTTGTCAAGATATTACAAAGTTTTCTTATTGAGAAATGTTACCTTATTTATCAGATTTCCTTATGTTGAGCTCTTCTTGCATTCTCAGAATCACACTTTCTGGAAAAGCTTATAGGACAGGGTATTAATTATATTTTTCAACGTTTAAAAGAAATCACCAGTAAATCTACCCATTTTAGGTATTTTGAAGGCAGAGGGAGCAGACTTTATAGAATACTTTCATTTCCTCCTAAATAATTAATCTAATGAGATTTTTCTACTTCTTGAGTCAACGTTGCTACTTTATGTTATTTGTTTTATTTTGGCTTTTAGATTTATAAAACTACATTTGAAACTGAGGAAGACATAATGCTATTTTAGTTGACTTTTTATAGATTATTATATTAATTTTTTTATTTTTTATTTACATTTGTGTTTTTTCCTCTATAGGGTTAATGATTTTTGTATCATGTACATTAATTAAAAGTATTAAGACTT
This sequence comes from Cheirogaleus medius, assembly GCA_008086735.1. Classification (NCBI taxonomy): domain Eukaryota; kingdom Metazoa; phylum Chordata; class Mammalia; order Primates; family Cheirogaleidae; genus Cheirogaleus; species Cheirogaleus medius. The sequence goes on along the minus strand of VBSM01003204.1, from coordinate 30,225,520 downwards.
CTATTTATTAATTTATATCTTTTTTTTGAGACAGAGTCTCACTCTATCATCTTGGGTAGAGTGCAGTGGCATCATCATAACCCACTGTAACCTCCAACACCTGGGATCAAGTGATCCTCCCACCTCAGCCTCCCAGAGTGCTAGGAATAGAGGCATGAGCCACCATACCTAGCCATTATATCTTTAATTATTTTTACTTCCCCACTTATTCTCTTTTAATTGTTCTTCTTGTTATTTGTTTGCTTTTTAGTTTGTTTGTTTTGGGGGTAGGGTGGCAGATTAGAGTTCCTTTTCTTAAGTGTTAAATTTTAGTGTGATAATGGAAATCTTACCAATTATTCAGAACTCCTTGAAGTGACAGAAAACCAAATAATTTAACTGTGCTGGCATATCTGGGCTAGTGTAATAGTGTGATTCCTATGAGATACAAAACCAAGCCACATGTAAGACAGATAGAAAACAAAAAAATAAACAAACAAAAAACAAAAGCTTTTCACACAATAGAGGGAGTAGGGTTAGCCAATTTTTGAACAAATAAAAGGGAACAAAAACTTCTCCTTTGGGAAATTGAGGTTTGAAATCTCCTAAATGAGACTTGAAGAGGAATGAATGGAGAGAAGACGAGAGGAGAAATAGACAAGTCAGAATGCAGAAAGTGTCATGGAGGACACCGCATCTGTGAAGCTCTACACCTGGAACAAGGATGTATCTAAGTGAGCAGAAAGAGCAAGTTTTGTTTTACATACATTATAACACTGCAATGTCCTCCTATGATTTGTTCAATTTTTTTAATGAAAAAGTCTGCATATGTAACATGGTGGTCCAGAGGCTGAAAGGACAAGATAAATAAGAAACTAAACCTCTAGCAGCCTGAAGCCCAAGCTTGCTAAGTGATGCTCTGCCTGGGAAATTGATCTTTGCTTCATTCACATTCATAGTAACATTCAGGAATATGCCAGGGTGTTTGTCACTAGCTAAATGCACCCAGTGCACAGATAAGCACCCATTCAGTATCTCTAGAACAGTGAAGGATGAATATCAGTAACACCTCAGAATGGCAAAAGAAAGCCTCACATATCTGGTGAAATCCTCACTCTGTATAGGTCATGGAGCAGCAGCTGTTACAAGGGTGGAGAACAATTAGGGACCCAGAGAATCCTAGAAGTATACTTTATCATGTCCTTTATAGGACAATTTCCACATCCTATATTTTTATGGAAATGTTATACCTTTTAACTATGTCTATTGTCATCTTTCTATCAAGCAAATCACAGTTCTATAGAGTTGCCCCTTCAGTCTTACAGGGATTCATTCATGTGCTCTTTCTTTCACTCTCTCTCTCATACAGACACACCAAGTGCCTTGTTGTGTCATGGTGTGAAATCACCTTTGGTAATCACTCATGGCAGAAGGGCCAACAAAGCCCAGGTGCCCATGGAGTATATTTTAACTTGATCTTCTGGCACAAGTTATCAAAGCTTCCTTTTGGGACTAGAAAGAGATGTATCCTGAAATACCTGGATAACACAATTTTGATGAACTATCTACTTGCATGTAGGAAGGATTTCTGCACATTGCAGTGACTCATGCTGCCTTTGAAAGTATTCTTAAGGGAATATGAGGTTTTCAGGTATAATTTGTTACTACCACATATAGCTGCTTAAGCTCTTAACTTGTGTCATCCGCTCCTTAGAAATTACTTTCATAATAATAACATAATGCCTACGAAGAGCCTAAGCTAAATAAATTGTCTTGACTTTTTTTCAGGGGTTTTGAGTCAAAAACAATACAATTTTATTATGTTATTGACTAATTAAAAAGAAAAGATAGGAGATATAATGTCTTTCAAAAATTTAACTTAATAATTTTCTAGTGTGGAACCACAAGAATGTATGTCAAGAGAATCAACATCTGAGAACAATATGTGATAAAGAATTTAAGAAAGAAGGAGATAAGTTTTATCAGTCTAATATTACAAGCTCTATGGATGAAAATGCCCTTTTGACACAATAATATCTCCTCAGATGAAAATTTCTTCACAGGCAGAAAAATGGATGGTGTTTCATTAAAAGTGGAATGTCTGACTCAGAGACTTAATTGCATTGGAAATGAGATGCACACATATTTCCAAGATACATTATGACAAATACAAAGCAGTTGTTTATGGCTTTTAACAAGATAAAGAAAAAAAGTAAAGTCATTGGCAGGATATTTGCAAATAACTTCAAAACTATTTGTGAAATGAGCCATTTCAATATTTGCTTTATCAGTGAAAATCCTAAAGTTGATGACATTTGACTTATCAAATATGGTTGGCAAAGATATTTCAACATGTTGATGGAAGTACATTTTTTTTCTCCAACTTGGTTCATCTCTTTTTTTTTCATTTTTTAATATACTTTAATTTTTTAAACTGTATTTCAGAATATTATGGGGGTACAAATGTTTTGGTTACACAAATTGGTTTTGTACCATTTGAGTCAAAGTTATAAATGTGCCCGTCACCCAGATAGTGTGCATTGTACCTGTGAGGTGGGAATTTCTTATCCCCTCCACCTGCTAGATTTCTGATGAGTGTTATTTCCTTATGTGTACATAAGTGTTGATCAATTAGCTCCAGTTTAATTGTGAGTACATGTAGTATTTATTTTTCCATTCTTGTGATACTTTACTTAGAAGAATAATCTCCAGTTCCATCCAGGCTAATGTAAGAGATATTAGTTCACCATTTTTGTATGGCTGAGTAGTACTCCATGGTATACATAATTAGAATCTATTAATATATAGGACTCATGAAAATCAACAAGAAAAATCAAACAACCCTATTAAAAAGTGGGCAAAAGACATGAACAGAAATATTTCAAAAGAAGATAGACTGATGGCCAGCAAACATATGAAAAAATGCTCAACATCTCTAATCATCAGGGAAATGCAAATCAATGAGATATCACTTAACTCCAGTGAGAATGGCTTTTATCAAAAAGTCCCAAAACAATAAATGCTGGTGTTGATGCAGAGGGATAGAAATACTTGTGCACTGTGGGACTGCAAGCTAGTACAACCTCTATGGAAAGTAGTATGGAGATACCTCAAAGAACTAAAAGTAGACCTACCATTTGATCCAGCAATCAATCCCACTACTAGGTATTTACCCAAAGAAAAACAAATTTTTATAAAAAAGACACCTGCACTCGGTTCATCTTTTTGAGCTAATTCATGATTCCATTATAAAACATCATAAGCAATTATAAAACAATATCATCTTTATAGATAAATCATTTGATAAACTATGTATGCATAAACAAAATTCCGCAGACCTTACTGTCATGATCCATCCATCCATTTACTCACCCCTCATATGACTCTGAGTATTCTCATGCTCAGATAAATAACTTTCACCTATCAAATCATTAACTTGGAGCATGGACATAATGGAGAGGCTGGCAAGAGATAAAATGAAAAAGCAAGTGAAGGCAAAATTTGTAAGATATTCTAAGCTCTTTATTCTTTTTCCTGAGGGCAACAGGAAGCCACTGACAGACATTAAGCAAGAGAGTGATACAGTCAGAATTACATTCATGAAAAGGACTCCTGGCTGCTGTATGAGCCTTTAGAGTGGAATGGTAGAACAAACAGGTGACACATGTGTGCTTTAATGTTGAAAGCAACTATTTAAAATAATGTCAGGCCATAAGGCAGGAATAGTGATAAAAGTCTGATTTCTGTAAAAGTATAGATATAACTAAAAGTTAACCAGCCATTGTTCCCTAAATTCCCCGCTGCTGTACCTGCTCACTACTTAAGTGCCACCTATCCTCAACAGGGGCAAGATTTGTGACTTCCCCAATTGCTTCTATAGATAACATTGCTATTGTAAAACCTGACACTGGTCTTTGAGATATCGTCCACACTCTGCATTTGGAAGACCAACTGTTGTCAACGAGAGCAGTGGCCATGTGTGGGAACCTAGCTAACAAGTCCTGTGACCCCCCTACCCAGGAACTCCTGTTTACAAAGAAGACAATTTCTGCTTCCCAGCCCTATGAGTTCATCCCCAGGGAATCAGCAGACTCAATTTCCCTAGGCCTTTGTTTGCTAAAACGCCTTTAAAGTCTTAGCCCCGAAATTCTTGGGGAGATGGATTTAGAGAAATTAATCCTATCTCCTCACATGGCACCTTGAGATATTAAACTCTTTCTCCACTGCACCCTGCTGTCTCAGTATATTGATCTTTAACTGGTAGTGGGCAAGAGACACGGTTGGGTGGTAATGGTGTGATACTAGGTGGGACATGTATGGCTGTGGCTATAAAGGGGACTTGACAGAACTGGGAAATAGAACTCAGAGGACTTGATAGCTGATTTAATGTGTGGGATGACTTAGAGGAGTCAATGGTAGAATTAAAGTGAATAAGCTTAAATGGGAGGAGATGCATTACAGCAGGAAAGATGTAGGAAAAATTACCGGGGAGGCAGTTATTTTGTAGCTTTGGTACAAGAATGTGAGGAAACTCTTGGTTACTTCAGTTATGTTTAAATAATAGAGGTGAGGTCTTCTCTGAAGGGAAACAGGAGAAAGGAATCGGAGGTTTAGAACAGAAAGAGGCTGTACTCACAGAAAACTAGAAAGATTGCTGGCTAGCCCAATAAAGGTTAAAGATGAGACTAAAACAATCTGAATAAAATAGTTCATAGAGATAAAAAAAATAATAAGGGAAATTTGTTACACCCATGTTCATAGCAGCATTGTCCACAATAGCTAAGACAGAAACAATCAAGGTGAAGAGTTCTGGAGATGAATGGTAGTGATAGTTATACATCAATATGAATGTATTTAATAACACTGAACTGTACACTTCAAAAAGGTCAAGATGGGAAGTTTTATATCATGTGCATTTTATTTATTTATTTATTTATTTATTTTATTTCATTTCAGGATATTATGGGGGCACAAATATTACGGTTACGTACATTGCCCATGCCCCCCATCCCCCTTTGAGGCAGAGCCTCAAGCATGACCATTCCCCATTATCATGTGCATTTTAAAAGACACACACACACAGTAAGTAGGACAAAGATGTGTAATGTGAATGCAAAGTAAAAGGAAACAAGGAAAAGTGAAACATAAGAAAGGCTATTTTAAATTTTCAGATAAAAGTTACCATTCATAATCTTAAAACATAAAACACTTTGATATGATTCCCCAAGGTACAGCCAGGAATAGTTTTCATATCATCACGCCAGGTGCAAATCACAAACATCTACTAATCTTATATTATTCCTCTTAATTTGTACATGTTGAGTCTAAGAGATAGGTTGTATTTTATAATTTTTGAAGTATTTACATAATCAGATCTTAAAAGTTTTAAGAAGTGTAAATTGCCCACTTGCATGTGAGAACTCTGGAACATGATTAAAGAAATGTTAATATAATATAGGAGTTCAGAGCAATTAGCAAGAAACTACTATCTTGTTCCTGGACAGCATTTCTGGACCTACCCTGGGCCATAAGGAAATACACTTCCTTGAAGGGAAGGACCCAGTCCTGGCAGGATTCACCACCTGCAGACTAAAGATCCCTTGGACTCAAAAAAAAATCAGAGGTAGCCAGGCAATAGATACCACTGGCTTGGAGTGAGACTGGGCTGGCTTCAGGTGTGACCTGGCCCTAACTCCAGCAGCCCAGCACGGAGAACAAGGGACTTTGCCCAGTAATCCACAGAATTATCTTGTATCTTACCAAGTTCTCCAAGGTGGTACCACCAGGAATCTGTACATCATAGCCTTGCTGGGCTTGGGGCAACCCCAGTGATTCTATGGCTGCAGTGATCAGAGACTTAGACCACAACATTCAATTCCATTTGAATATCTGGAAAGGCTTCTCAAGAGGATGGGTTCAAACAAGGCCAGACTATGAAGATTAAAAGTGCAACCTTTGTGGAAAAGAATTTGGAGATACCTCAAACAGCTAGAAATAGA
>VBSM01003204.1:30189034-30219442 GCA_008086735.1 Cheirogaleus medius | reverse complement strand
ATGTAACCCCAACAATATTTGTACCCCCATAATATGATGAAATAAAAGGAAAAAAAATAAAATAAATACCTAACTCGTCAATGTCTAGACATTAATGAACATCCACAAGTATCAAAAACTTTCATGTAGGCATGACCTTACAATATGAACTAAATATGGTTCCAGTGACCAATACTGGAGTGATGGAAATATTTAAGCTTTCAGACAAAGAATTCAAAATAGTTGTCCTGAAGAAGCTCAGTGGACTTTAAGACAACACAGAGAAGGAATTCAGAAGTCTATCAGAGAAATTTAACAAGTATAATAATAATAATAAAAATAAATAATAATAGATAATAGATAGATAATAGATAATAGATAATAATAAAAAAAATCAGGCAGAAATTCTGGAGCTTAAGAATTCAATTGACAAACCGAAAAATACGTCACAGTCTCTCAATAGCAGAATTGACCAAGCAGAAGAAAGAATTAGTGAGCTCGAAGACAGGCTATTTGAAAATACATGGTCAGAAGATAAAAAAGAAAAAAGAATAAAAAAGAATGAAGTATACCCACAAGATCTAGAAAATAGCCTCAAAGGGGCAAATGTAAGAGTTATTGGCCTTAAAAAGGAGGTAGAGGGAGAGATTGAGGTAGGAAATGGTATCTGTTACACTAGGCACACCTGGTGTACATATACAAATTTATAAATGTTAATACCACAAAAGAAAACATTAAAATATAAATCTCAGGTGCTAATAATAATAAAAGTAAATACTGATAAAAGAATGATGGTTTGGGAATTTATTACAACATTGTTTTCAGTATAATAACAGGTGAATATATAAGCACTAAATAAGTCTTAAGGACTCTGAAAACTATAACTACACTTGTGGTTCATAGACGCATTATAAATGACACATGATCACAGTAAATACATTCTTTTCAAATGATTATGAAACCTTATAAAAATTAAGTATTAGCAAGAGCTCTTTGATAGCAAGAACAGAAACCTAACCCAAACTAAGGCTAAAGGGACAAAACTTCTCTACTGGGGATGAGCTGAAGCCACAGTTAAAATAAAAACAGAATAAGAGATGGAGAATGAATCCTAATTGCATTTGAGTCCCAGTTCTGAACTAGGGCCATTTTTGTAGCTTTTGCACAGATTTTTATCTGCAATACCACCTTTGACCTAGTGAGACAGCCCAGTGTTCTTCCTGTAAATTTTTCTTTAGGCTTTTGTCTGAAGCAATCTGAGGGCTGCAAAATAATGCTGTTAAGAAGCAAAGCCTTTTACGCTCCACCTCCCCAACAAGATTTAACCAAGGAGAACGTGGAAGAATTAGCAGCCTCACCTTTTTTCTCAGTGTTGGCATCAGAAGCAGGCCCAGAAGAGATTAGTTACATCATGTCAACCAGAAAACAACAGCAAAAATAATGTCAAAATCCAGAGGAGACAAGCCTCCATGTTACAAATAACACAAGCAAAGACACTAAGCCAAAGTTCAGAAAAAGTGCCCATATGCCAGGCACAACTGAGTTCATCAAACAGACTTCATGTTTGATTGCAGAAAAAAAAAAACACCTAATTTGACATTTTCAATAGGCCATTGCAATATTATTTTGTTTGGAATATTGTTATTTCTTTAGCAGTATTTATTATAAAAGGCATACATGCTTATTCTAACATTTTGAAATTACATTGAAGAAAAAATAAAAATTAAAGGTGATTACTAATTACTGGCTTAAAGTTTTGTTGCTTATTCCCCAGTATTATATATGCTTTGAATGTGTATGTGGATGTGCATCTGCTTGTCTATTTATACCTGTTTTTTAATTTAAAAATGGAAACAGGAGTGAAATACTGGTATACAATTTAGTTGTACACATGCTATCTTTTAAAAGTATTTCTTATCATTAAATATTTTTGTGGATTTTTGAGACAGTTGCCTAGAATTTCATTGAATAGATGTATTATCATTTATTTAATTTCTTCACAATCTGAGAAGTTCCACAACGAGTACTAATTTATTAGGTCATTAAATACGAAATGTCTGATTTTGAACCAAAAGTTTAGTTTATTATATCTCAAACAAGAAGCAATACAATTAATCAAAATATACACCCAAACTATCAACACAGTTTTGCCATCTTAACAGTAGCTTATTTATGCCAGCAGCAAAGAAGGCTGGAGAGCAAGTCTATTCTTCCCTCTATATTTTCTCCATCCTTCCTCCTCTCAACTTGTCAGATGATAACATTTGCTTTCTATTTTTTAGTTATAAATGTTCCTGAACTCGGGAGTATGTACTGTGCTCAAGGATTTAAACTGTCCAGGACTGTTGGATGTTGGGCTATGCACAGGCGAGGGGCTGGTGAGTGGAGAAAATCCAAACATGAGGACAGTGTGGTGAATGAGTCCCTTCCCCTAGTTCCATTTCTGATTCTCTCTCAAGCTTTTCCTTTCCCCTTCATCACTCTCTAACTTTTCTTCTCTTCGCTAGCCCCTCTCTTCCCATCTTCAGCCAAAACACCTCTGGAAAAGTTTAAAGTTTCTTGACACAAAGACTGTATTTCCTAATCAATTGTTTCTTTCCTCACATGGGGAGACAAAAGCTATTTCCAGTCAGGGCCTTGTCCTATCTCCTCTCCTATATCTGAAACAAATTTGGAAAAATAGATGCTGTATATAAGATAAACAAGTGAATAATTTCCTTAATACACAAAAAGTTCCTACATATAAATCAAACATTTGATGACCATTCCATTTAAAGTAGACCCTTATCATATCAACTATTCATTTCTACCATAGTGGTTATTCTTAACTGGCATAGTCTGTCTGTTTATATATTTGTTTACTTGTTAATTGCATTTCTCTTTCCCCTATAATGTAAACTCCACGAGGACAGAAATTTTTAGAGATTTATCTCCAGTGGCTAGAACATATTATGGTAAAGACCATAAATAAGTAATTTATAAAGAAAATGCAAAGCTCTAAAGAGCATATTCAAGTTATTCAAATTCTGTATACATTTGAACATTGAATATATTGTAATATATATGAATATTTACATATATATTATTTTTAGTCTTCAAAAATGGCAATATTTTAGAATAGTTTCCTATGTTCGAAATTGGTAAAGAAATAATGGCATTCCAGAGAAACAATTATTGTGGCAACAGATATTAGTAAAATCTTTAGGCATTCAAAAGCTTTAACATTTTTTTTTCACAATATTTGACCTAAGATTTTATCTCTGGGAATTTCCTAGGGGATTATACTCATAGGTTTGTTATAGTGATTAAATTAGTAGGTCACTGAGTATGAAATGTCCGATTCCCTTAAGTACTTAGTTTGACAGTTGCTATCTCTGAAATTTCACTTTGACACTTCTTGGGGTTTTTTTCCCTATTGTGAAGTTACATCGTTAGTCTTCCAAACACATGTTTTGGCTTGTGATTATCTTTCACATTTTTTTTCTGGAGCAAATTTTGTGAAACCATGAATGAGTCAAAAATTCATGTTATTTTTGAATATGAGTTCCATCATGGAACCAATGCTGTGCAGATATCTTGAAATATAATCGAAGTGTTTGGGAAGGATGTGGCTAATGAACACACAGTATGTCGATGGTTTGAGAAGTTCCATTCTGGTGATTTTCATCTTGAAAATGAGCCATATGGGTGACCTGAGACCAAGGTGGATAATGGTGAGCCGAAAGCTGTAGTGGAAGTGAATCCATCTCAACCTATGCATGAATTAGCAGCAAGGTTTGACAACAATATTGGACCATTTGAAACAAAATTGGCAAGGTAAAGAAGCTGGATAGATGGGTACCACATAAATTAAATGAGCTTCAAAAGAGAAATTGTCTGGAAGCTTGCCTTTCTTTCCTGTCATGACATAAAGGCGAAGCATTTCTACATCCAACCATTGTGCTGAATGCTTGCAATTGGCAAAAAAGAATCTATTATTGAAAGTAGCAAAACTATCCAAATGAATAAGGAAAATAACAATATACAAATAACAATCAAAACTTGGGAAGATGAAGGAGAGAAAGGAGTGTATATTAAATTAAATCCTCACCTTTTATAACACAAAAATATAGAAATAATAGAAAATATCAAAAATAATAAATCAAGCAATACAGTATAGTTGCATTATTTAATAAAAGGAGACAACTAGAACAATAATAACTGAACCCAATAAAAGATATTTCTAAAGAGACTGGGATTGGAGAAGATGTATGTGTGGAAGCATTCTCTTTCTTTTTATTATAACCCTTTAAAAATGTTTTTATGATGTATTTATTTTACTTTGATAAAAATAAAACCAGCCAGGTGTGGTGGCTCATGCCTGTAATCCTAGCACTCAGGGCGGCCAAGGTGGGAGGATTGCTTGAGGTCAGGAGTTTGAGACCGGTCTCAGCAAGAGCAAGATTCCATCTCTACTAAAAATAGAAAGAAATTAGCCAGGCAACTAAAATAGAAAAAAAATTAGCCAGGCATGGTGGCACATCCCTGTAGTCCCAGCTACTCAGGAGGATGAGGAAGAAGGATCACTTGAGCCCAGGAGTTTGAGGTTGCTGTGAACTAGGCTGATGCCATGGCACTCTAGCCTGGGCAACAGAGCGAGACTCTGTCTCAAAATAAATAAATAAATAAAATAAGAAAACCACCAAAAACTAAAATAAGAACAAAAACATAAACTGAAAAATATCTAAGGACTGTTATACCTCAGCTACCAAACTTTTGTTTTCTAAGAACCAAGAGAAATTCAATAGTTTTGTTCAAGAAGATTGTAGCCACTTATTACATATTGAGAAAGGAGAAGTTTGAAATGAATAGTGAATTTTACCATCAGTAACCTCAGGGTCTCATGTTTTGAAAAGCCTGTATGACAGTTTTCTGTTTTCTTCTTTAGCTCTTGGATTTATTTGCATCAGAGTTAAAATAAGAAGGTAAATGAGTGCTGGAACTCAGAAGCATCAATTGTCAGAGGCTGCCAAGAAAAACACAAGTGCTAATGTAGGAGAGAAAGAAATACTAAAAAGAGAACAAATACACTTTTTAAAGGACTATAAAAGTGACACTAAGAAATGATTGCTATAGGGAAAAGCATTTTAGTATGTTCACTAGTTACACTCGTCTTTTTCCTACAAACATGTAGCCAATGGTTTAATAACAAGATCTCAATACTTTCATGATAATTGATATCACTATATTTATATCATGAACCATATATTCCTGTGGCCACTATAGTAAATTACAACAAACTGAGAGACTTAAAACAACAAAAATTTATTTTCTTATAGTTTCTAGAGGCCAGAAATCAGAAATCAAGGTATCAGCAGGTTCATGCTCCCTCCAGAGGCTCTAGCAGAGAATCTGTTCCTGTCTCTTCCAGCTTCTGGTGGCTGCCGACATTCTCTATTCTGCATAAATCCAATCTGCCCTGTGGTCACATTGCCTTCTTTTCTTCCGTGTGTGTCGAATCTCTCTTTGCTTACCTCTTATACGGATATGTGTGATGACATTTAGGGTCCATCCAGATAATCTGGAATAATCTCCCAATCTCAAGATCCTTAATTTAATCACATCTGCAAAAACTGTTTTTCCATGCAACATTTAAAAATTCCAGGTATTAGGACCTGATATCTTTGGAGCCACCACTCAGCCCACTATAAACCATAATTAATTTATACAAGAGGATATATTTGCCAGGTCATGCTTAAAATATATGATTAAAAGTGCAATTTTATCCTAATGACAATGATCTATGAGTAACTGTTTTTTCAGAATTTCATTTTCTAATGCACACATTGCAGGATTGCACTTTTATTATTTTGTTAGCTGAAATAGGAGTTTGTTATAACAAATTTAAGTTGGGTTTCATATTGTGCTAATATTCCCTCCACATCAAATATTGACTAAGCCACTTCTGCTCTGAATTTAATTTACACATCACTTTTTGCTCTGGCTACTTTTCAAAGTGCTAAACAAAATAACAAATGCAGAAAAGGCCAATCTTATTTAGGGCTGCTTTTGAAGCTACTCGTATTGCATGGAGAAGCATGGGCTCCTTACATTTCAGGCAGTTTTAGGCATTTTTAAACATAAAATGTTTTACCCAAATGTTGATCATCTTCGATCATTGATATTTATAAATGAAGTTGGATTTAAATGAAAATTATTTTGGGGAAAGATTGAAAGATATTCTCTTGTGCAAGAAAATCAGGAATTAACTATATAAGCAACCTAGAACCAAGGCTCAAAGAAAACATGTCTGCAAGCACTAAACTTTGAGAAAGCAGAGGTATGAGAAATAAAAATAATAATAATCTGATTAAAAATGGGCAAAGGACTTGAATAGACATTTTTCCAGAGAAAACATTCAAATGGCCTACAGGCATATGAAAATGTGCTTGACATTGCTAATCATCAGAAAATTGCAAATCAAAACCACAATGAGATATCACTTCATACCTGTTGGGATGAATGTTATCAAAAAGAGAAGCAATAACAAGTGTTGGCAAGGGTATAAAGAAAATAGAACCCTTGTACACTGTTGGAAGAAATGTAAACTTGTACAGCCATTATGAAAAACAGTCAAGGTTCCTTAAAAATTAAAAATATAAATTCTGAGTATGTATCTAAAGGAAATTAAGTACCTATCTTGAAGAGATATCTGCATCCTTGTGTTCATTGCAGCATCATTCACAATAGCTAAGACATGATAATTACTTAATTGTTCATCAATGGATGAATGGATTTTAAAAATGTGAAATATATATGCTCACACACACATACACACATACACACACACAATGGAATACTATTCGGCCTTAAAAAAGAAGAAAATTCTGTCATTTTCAACAACATGGATGAACCTGAAGCACATTATGATAAGTGGAATAATATAGATACAGACAGAAAAATACAGTATGGTCTCACTTATATATGAAATCTTAAAAAGACAAACTTATAGGAGCAGAAAGCAGAACAGCAATGACCAGGAAAATAGGAAGATATTGGTCAAAGGGTACAAACTTTCAGGTTTTAACTTGCATTTCCCTGATGATTAGTGATCTTGAGCATTTTTTCACATTTTTTGGCCATTTGTCTATCTTCTTTTGAGAAACATCTGTTCATGTCTTTTGCCCCCTGTTTGATGGGGTTATTTGCTTTTTTCTTAGTGATTTATTTGAGTTCTTTGTAGATTCTGAATATTAGCCCCTTGGTTAGATACATAGTTTATGAATATTTTCTCCTATTCTCTAGCTTATCTATTTACTCTGTTATTTCCTCTATTGTACAAGAAAGTTTTAGTTTAATTAAGTCTCATTTATGTATTTTTGTTGTTGCTGTATTTGCTTTGGGGGTCTTAGTCATAAATCTTTTGCCTAGGCCAATGTCCAGAAGAGTTTTTCCTATGTTTTCTTCTAGAAATTTTATGGTTTCAAGTCTTACATTGAAGCCTTTAATACATATTGAGTTAACTTTTGTATATGGTGAGAGATAAGGATCCAGTTTAATTCTTCTACATGTAGCTATCTAATTTTCCCAACACCATTTATTGAATAGGGGCCCTTTCTCCAATGTATGTTTTTGTCTACTCTGTCAAAAATCACTTGGTTGTAACTATATGGTTTTATCTCTGGGTTCTCTATTCTGTTCCATTGGTCTATGTGTCTACCTTTATACCAGTACCGTGATGTTTTGTTACCATAGCCTTACAGTGTAATTTGAAGTCCAGTAAACTGATGGCTCCAGATTTTTCTTTTTGCATAGGACTGCTTTGGCTATTTGGGCTCTTTTTTGGTTCCATGTGAAATTTGTGATTAATTTTTCTATTTCTGTGAAAAATTATGTTGGTATTTTGATGAGAATTGCATTGAATCTGTAAAATCACTTTGGGCAGTATGGATATTTTAACAATATTGATTTTTCTAATCCATGAGTATATATCATTTTTCCATTTGTTTGTGTCATCCATGATTTCTTTTATTAGTGTTGTAAGTTCTTGTAGAGATTTCACCTCCTTGGTTAAGTATATTCCTGAGTTTTTTATTTTATTTGCTTCTATTGAAAATGGTATTGAGTTCTTGATTTGACTCTCAGCTTGGCTGTTATTAGTGTATAGAAATGCTACTGATTTTTGTACATTAAGTTTGTAACCTGAGACTTTACCGAATTTATATATCAATTCAGGGATTCTTTAGGATTTTCTAGATATAAGAGCATATCAGCAGCCAAAAGGGAAATTTTTACCTCCTCTTTTCCAATTTGTATGCTCTCTATTTCTTTCTCTTGCCTAACTGCTCTGGTTAAGACTTTCAGTACCGTGTTGAATAGAAGTGGTGACAGACGGCATCCTTGTTCTTAGGTGTAATGTTTTCAAATTTCTCCACTCAGTAAGATGTTGGCTATGGGTTTGTCATGTATGGCTTTTATTATTTTTAGGTATGTTTCTTCTATGCCTATTTTGTTGAGGAGTTTTGTCATAAACAGATGCTGGATTTTATTGAAGGCTTTTCTGCATCTATTAAGACGATCATATGGTTTTGTTTTTAACTCTGTTTATGTGGTGAATCATGTTTATTGACTTGCACTGCCAAACCATTCTTATATCTCTGGAATGAAACCCTCTTAATCATGGTGGATTATCCTTTTGATGTGCTGTCGGATTCAGTTTGCTAGTATTTTCTTGAGGATTTTGCATCTGTGTTCATGAGGGATATTGGTCTGTAGTTTTCTTTTTTTGTTGTGTCCTTTCTAGGCTTTGGTAACAGGATGATACTAATTTCAAGAATGAGTTAGGAAAAAAAAAAGAATGAGTTAAGGAGGATTCCCTCCTTCTTGATATTATGAAACAGTTCTTCTTTGTAGGTCTGGTAGAATTCAACTATGAATCTGTCTGGTGCTGGGCTTTTATTTTTTGGGGGAGATTTTATTAGTGTTTCAATCTTACTACTTGTTATTGGTCTGTGGAGGATTTCTATTTCTTCTTGATTCAAGCTTGGGAAGTTGTGTGTTTTGAAAAATTTATTCATTTGCACTACATATTCTAGTTTGTGTACAAGGAGGTTTTCATAGTTGTCATGAATGATATTTTGTATTCCTATGGTATCAGTTTTAATGTCTCTTTTTTTCATATCTGGTTGGGGTTATTTTAACCCTTTCTCTTATATTTCTGGTTAATCTAGCTAGTGTTCTATCAATTTGGTTTATCTTTTCAAAGAAACAATTTTTGTTTCATTAATACTTTATATTTTTTTATTTCAATTGCATTTAGTTCTCCTCCAATCTTTGTTATTTTCTTCTCTAACTTTGGATTTGGTTTGCTTTTTTCCTACTTCCTTGAGGTGTGACAATAAGTTGTTAATTGTTTATCTTTTTGATGTAGGCATTTAGTGCTATGAACTTCCCTTCTAGCACTCCATTTTCCGTATTCCAGAGATTTTAGTAACTTGTGTCACTTTTGGTGGTCAATTCAAAAAAAAATTAACTTTCATCTTGATTTTGTCATTGGCCCAATGTTGTTCAGCAGCAGATTATTTAATTTTCATATGTGTGTGTAGTTTTGAGAGTTCCTCTTGGAATTGATTTCTAGTTTTATTTCACAGAAGGTACATAGTATGATTTCAAGTTTTTAAAATTTACTAAGACTTGTTTTGTGGCTAACATATGATCTATCTTGGAAAATGTTCATGTATTGAGAAGAATGTATATTCTGCAGTTTGGACATCGAATGTTCTTTAAGTGACTGTTAGATCCATTTGTTCTGGAGTCTAGTTTATGTCCAATGTTTCTTCATCGATTTTCTTCCTCAGCGATCTGTCTAGTTCTGTCTTGAGTGGTAAAATCCCCAATAATGATGTTGTTATTCATGTCTTTCTTTAAGTCCAGTAGTATTTGTTTCATGAATCTGCGAATCTTTTGTTAGGTGTATATTTAAGATTGTTATATCTTCTTGTTGAATCATTCCCTTTATCACTATATAATGACAATCTTTGCCTTTTTTTTACTGTTGTTAATTTAAAGTCTATTTTGTCTGATATAGGAATAATTGCTCCTGTTCACTTTGGTGTTCATTCACATGGAAAAACATTTCTACCCCTTTACCTTGGAGTCTATGAGAATCTTTACAAGTTAAATGGATTTCTTGGAGACAGCATATATTTGGGTTGTGTTTTTTATCCATTCTGCTATCTGTAGTGTTTAAGTGGACATTTAGAACATTTACATTCAATTTTAATTTTCTATGTGAGATACTGTACCAGTCATGTTGATCCCTACTTAGTTGCCTTGTATTACTGTTTTATAAGAGCTGTGAGTTTTTACTTTCAGTTCTTTTTACACCAGTGGGTATTGATTGTTCTGTTCAATGTGTAAAATTATTCCCATACTGTCTCCCAAACAATACATTTCTCCATAAAGCTGATATTTTTAAACTTAAATATTTTCTTAATTTTAAAATCAAGAATTCTATAGAACTTTAACATCTTGAAAAGCTTTATAACAGGAATAATAATAACACATAGGTAACTTAATATAGTTGCATTGTGATGGATATTTTAAGTTAATGCATTTTAGATGCTGTATCCTATATGCACATTTTATTCTTTTATTCTCATTCTCCAAACAGAACAGAATATTAATAAAAGCATGAATCATTATATAATGATGATTACAACCATCTTCCTGTCCTAAAAGGTACTTTATGATCCAATTGATGATATTAATTAATATTACTAAAATGATATAATAATAACAAGTAATTATTATACTTAGAAATCTTGGAAACTTAGATTACTTATCATATCATATTAGATATGATATTAGATAGTATAAGCTTCTCTAGTAGTTCTATCTTTAAATACTGAGCCTCGACACTTCCAAAATTTATCACATACCTTAAAAGGGAACACCAATGGTTGAACTTAGTTTTCAGCATTAAAAACTAGATAAAGATTCATAATAAATGGATGAATAAATAACCTTATATTTAATTTCTCTAATAGTTGTCATCTGTTATTAATGTCATCTGTTATTAATGCCTATTAATGTTCAATTGATATTGGAAACATGAATCCATCATGTGTGGTTCTGTGTGTGTATTCACAGTCATGTACTGCATAACAACATTTTGGCCAATAATGGACCACATATACAGTGGTCCCATAAGATTATAATGGAGCTGACAAATTCCAATTGCCTAGAGACATTGAAACATATCCCAATCCATTACCCATATGTTTGTGGTAATTATGGTGTAAAAAATACCTATTGAGCTTCCAGTCATATAAAATTATAGCATATACAATTATGTACCATACATAATACTTGATAATGGTAACAAATGACTATGGTACTGGTTTATGTATTTATTAAACTTTACATCATTATTTTAGAGTGCACTCCTTGTATTTATTTTTTAAAAAAGTTAACTGTAAAATAGCTTCCAGGTCCTTCAGAAGGTATTTCAGAAAAAGGCATTGTTGTCATAGGAGATGACAGCTGCATGTGTGTTACTGCCCCTGAAGACCTTCTAGTGGGACATGATGTGGAGGTGAAAGACAGTGATATTGATGATCTTGACACTGTGTAAGCCTAAACAAATGTGTGTGTGTGTGTGTTAGATTTTTTAAATTCATATATATAAGTAAGAAAGAATTTAAAAAATGTTAAATAGATAAAAGCTTATAGAATAAGGATATAAAAAAGAAAATATATTTGTACAGTTGGATGAGGTGTTTGTGTTTTAAACTAAGTGTTATTGCAAAAGAATCAAAAGTTTAAAAGGATTAAAAAGTATATAAAGTAAAAATGTTATGGCAAACTATGGTTAATTTATTACTGAAAAAAGAAACTTTTTATAAATTTAGTGTAGCCTAAGTATATAGTGTTTACAAAGTCCATGTTAGCATACAGTAACGTCCTAAGCCTTCACATTCACTCACAATTCATTCACTGACTCACCCAAAGCAACTTCCAGTCCTGAAAGCTCTATTTCATGGTCAGCATCCTATACAGATGCATTATTTTTTAACTTTTATACTGTACTTTATTCTATGTTTAGATACTCAAATACTTGCCATTGCATTACAGTTGCCTATAGTATTCAGTACAATAACAGGCTGTACAGGTTTGTAGCCTAGGAACAATAGGTTATAACATATAACCTGATGTGTAGTACACTATATCATATAGGTTTGTGTAAATACACTCTATAATGTTCACACAATGACAAAATTACATAATGATGCATTTCTCAGAACATATTCCTGTCATTAAGTGATGTGCAACTGTGTATATATATATGTATATTCTTTTTTTTATTTCAGCATATTATGGGGGTACAAATGTTAAGGTAGTTGTGAAAATTCATCAACCTTTATTGCCAATAAAATTATTTTGGTTCAGCATGAAAAGTGATATACTTTCATTCTATAAATAGAAAAATTACACCATATTTTTGAAGTTGTAATATATATTTAGCAGCAATAGTTATCTTTAACGTATTAACAGAATGAATATATTCAATAAAATATGGGTATGCCATATCATATCATTATTAGCATAAATCACACTAAAGGATACTTTCTCAACCTCAACTAATTATACAAATAAGATAATCCAATTGATGGGCTATAATTCTAATATGAAAAACATATCATCCTCTCATATAATTAATATTGCTAGATGACTTTCTCTTCAGATATTAGTAGATATGACAATGATATGATTTACATATTCAAGGGGATAATTAAACTGCTGCATGTTCAAATCAACTTTAGGACAAAACTGATTAAAAGTGTTGATTTCCAACAAAAATGACTTATTGGCTTTTAATGCACTGAATGCACAGTAGTGTTCAGAAGGCAAGATATACAGGAGAAGTAAGGAGGCATGCTATTTTCCTATTGCTGCTGTAACACATTACTAGAAATTAATGGTTTAAAACAACACAAAATTATTATGGTACATTTTTGAAGTCTGGAAATTTGAAATGGTTCTTATGAGGCCACAATCAAAGCCAGAAGCTCTAAGGGAGAATCTATTTGTGGTTGGTACAATAATGGGCCTCCAAAGATGTCCATGTCCTCATCCCCAAGCCTGTGAATATATTACCTTATGTGGCAAAAATTACTTTGGAGATGTAAATAACTTAAGGATTTTGAGATTGGGTAATTATCCTGGATTATACGAGGTGAGCTCAGCGTAATCACAAGGATCTTTATAAGAGGTGGGTAGGAGGGTAGAGTCAGAGAAGGAGTTGTGAGGATGGAAGCAGAGGTTGCAGTGATACACTTTGAAGATGGAGGAAGGGCCATGAGGAGGAATACGAACAGGGGTCCTCAAACTACAGCCCGCGGGCCACATGCGGTTCACCGAGGACATTTATCTGGCCCGCCAGGTGATTTTGCCGCCGCTGCCTGTCCTGCTTAGCAGCCCACTTGGCCCGGACCCACAGTGCGCACTCTCCAACGGTCTGAGGGACAGTGAACTGGTCCTCTGTAAAAAAGTTTGAGGACCCCTGAACCTGGAAAATGTAAGGAAACAAATTCCCCCAGAGAACCTCCAGAAGTAATGTTGAAAAAGACAAGGAAGCAGGTTCTTCTCTAGAGCCTCCAAAAAAAATGCAGCTCTGCTGGCACCTTGATTTTGGCTCTATAATAATCATTCCAGCTTCTGACCTCCAGAACTGTGGAACAATAAATTTGTGTTGCATTGAGCCCCTTAATTTGTGGTAATATTTTACACCAGCAATAGGTAACTCACCTACTGTTCCATGCCTCTTATCCTTCCATCATCACATCTCCTGTCTGACTCTGACACTCCTATCTCCCTCTTACAAGTAACCTTATGATTACATTGGGCACACCCAATGTAAACTCCCTGTCTCAATATCCTTAATTTACTCACATCTGCAAAGTCCCTTTTTCCTTATAATATTCACAGGTTCCACGGATTATGACATGACAGTTAGGAGATGGGGTGGGTATTCTGTCAACCACAGAAGAGGATGCATCTTTTTAATCAGAAATTTATCATAATTATTAAAATATCAGTTTTGAGACTTCTCTATTTTATTGTGGGAAGATATACACTTAATTATGTCTATAGATACTAATGAAAATTAAACATGTAAATTTGTCTATGTTGGTTTAACAATTAAGAATACACATCACTTGTGGCCAGGAGTTCAAGACCAGCCTGGGCAACATAGAGAGACTCCCATCTCTACAAAAAATTTTAAAACATAGCCTGGGCATGGTGGTGTGTCCTTGTAGTCCCAGCTACTCAGGAGACTGAGGCAAGAGTATTGATTCAGCCCAGAAGTTCAAAGCTACAGTGAGCTATGAGTGTGCCACTGCACTTCAGCCTGGGCAACAGAGCGAAAGCCAGTCACTAAAATGAAAAAAGGGGGAAAAAAAGGAAAAAAGTAAGAATATACAGTAGAAAAATAGATATGACATCCAAAATAGATATAAATTTCAAACTAGTAGAAGAAACTCAATGGAACACAGAATATCAAATTAAGCCAACAAGAAAGAAGGAGTAAATATATATATATATATATATATACACACATACATATATATATGATGGTATCAAGTAAATCAAACTCATAAAAATAAAATGATGGTTAGAGAAATCCACTTTCACAGTAGCAGATGTTAACCTAAATTTGTCAGAAACTGGTAATTCATACTGACAAAGATTATATAATAGAATATGCACACAAAGACACATGAGATTATTTAAATGACACTATTAATATTAAAGATGTTGCTAAAATAACATCTCAATGGAAAACCTTAAAATAAATGTTTGATTCAAAATGCTATACTTTCCATGTTTTAAAATCATAATTTTTAAAATTATATCTCTGTTGACATTTTAGCCACCACTAAAAGAATGATAAAGAAATGTTTTTAAATATAAAAATCTATAACAATGAAAATATGAGTGAGGTCATCCAAAGATGAGAGATTTCAATCAATTTTGATGAATTAAAAAATAGCAGAGGGATGACATCTGGAGAGGCTGCCTGAGGAGGCTCCACTTTGGAGACTGCATCGTGGAACATGAAGCAAAGGCAAACATCAGCCCTCCAGACCCCAGAAATACTAAGGACCCAGGCAGGTCAAGTTGCTGGGGATGGAATAAGAAACTGCTCTTCAGTAATCCTTATACACATTAAATGTACGGTTCTTTTATTATTATTATTTTGCTGTTGTTTTCTCTTTTTAATATCAGCATATTATGGGAGTACGAATGTTTAGATTACTTAAACCACATTTTTAAATAAATCAAATGATACCAGAAAAAGACCTCCGTATCCTGACATTTGGGGGTCTTCCAGGGTCACGGAGCCATTCTATGCCCCTAACGTAAATTCTGCCTACTGGAAATCTTATTTATATACATAAGGCTCCTACTTTTTAGAACTATATAGTAGGTAGGCTGTTAAAAATGACATTTTTCCTATTGTCTCAGCTTTAGCTAAAGCCCCAACACTGAGCTCAAAAGGTACTAAGAGCCTACACATTCAAAAGAAACCTTGGATGAGTACTTAAAAGTTTATGTGGCACATTCGCCTCTGTGTAAGCAATTCTGGTATGAGGAGACTACCTAGTTTTATACTTTGATAATCACACAGGGAGCAAAACTCTATGTGGCTAGTGGCTATTATGCATGCAATCTCCAGCCAACCATGAATCATAAATCCGTGGATTTTCAGGTTTATTTACAATTAGCATCTAGATATACCAGTTATATTTGGGTAAAAAAGTTGTTGTTTTTCGTTTTAGTAAAGACCATCAGCATGGTTACAGGAGGTCTGTTTGAGGTCAACTATTCTCTTGGGCTTGCCTAGTAGGGAGTCACAGCCCTTCTACATAACTCTTTTGAAACCTCCACTCACGGCTCTCAATTAAAATCCTCCTGGCCACTTATTTTCTCTGTATCTTTTTGCAAGTGTCTTACAACACTTTAAACATCATTTTGAAGGAAGGAATAAACCTACAAATACCATGACTGCTGTGGGGCTTTGAATTTGAACCACACATTTCCATTTCCAAACACTGGGCTGGTGGCTGTAGGTCATTGCTTGGTACATTCTGGGCTTTATGTTGCTTGTGGACATAATCACACTGCAGAAAATACAGTACAGGATTTCACTGACACGAACTATCAGAAATCATTATGCAGCTTGCCCATCCCCCCATAAAGATGACATTTGTGGATGACAGATTCTAGAGATGCACCCTCTGATTCCCATCTCCTAGTTCTTCAATTAAGCACTAACCTAGGTACTGCCGTAAAGGGATTTTGCAAATACAATTACAGTTACAGACGTTAAAATAGAGTGATTATCATGCATTATTTGGATGAGTTCAATCTAATTATTAATATGTGAGCCTTTAAGAGCAGAGAAGTTTTTCTGGCTGGAGTGTGAGAGATGCAGCAGTGGAGGAAGGCACAGGAGATGTGAGGCAGAAAGGAAGGTCAGAGAGAATCAAAGCATGAGAAGGATTTGACTCATTGTTATTGGCTTTGAAGATGTGGAGGGGGAACAATGAGCTAAGGAATGTAGGTGGCCTCTAGAAACTGAGAACAACCCTGACTAACAGCCAGCCAGGAAATGGGACCTCAGACCTACAACAATGTGAAACTGTAATAAATTCTGCCAACAACCTGAATCTACTCAGTTGAAGAAAACGGTATCATCCAAGGTCATGTCCTCTTCCCCACCTCCACTCAAGACTGATTGACACAGTGCTGTAAAGGCTCTGTCCTCTTGCCACAACCTGGGACAACTTTGAAGGGCCATCCTAGTCCTAAAAGATATTGATGGGAATGGCTGAGGCCTTTGGTTGGACTACACGGCATCTCAACCTCTCCTTCTGCCCAACCCTGCTTCCTTTACTTCCAGGGGTATTGATCTCAAGACCACATTCCAACAAACTGCCTCTATTACACATCTCCATTTCTGAGTCTGGTTCCTGGGAAGCCTGAGCTGAAGCAGGCAATATAAATCTAAAACTTATGTTCTTAACTACCATGCTATACTGATTCTCAATGTGATACACTTATAAACATTTATCCTGCTGCTGTTAATGTATTTTCTATATTCAGGTATTGTTTTAAGAGCTTTGCTTATGTTAAGTCATTTGATGCTAAAAATAACTCATTTAATGCTACAGGAGATACTGTTTTTATGCACATTTTACAAATATATCAATTGATATAAGACAGATACATACATACATACACACAAATTATTCAAAATAATAAATTGGAGTAATTAGAAAAAATACCACACATTCTGAAAGATTTTGACATAGTTCTCTTTTTAAAAAAAATCAAGATATTTTACCCTGTGGAGAAGACTTTTTTCTAAGTGTCCATTAATATTTATCAAAGATTTATTGTGATTCTTCTTTGAAACTTGGTATATAATCAATATTTAAAAGAAATAATGTAATAACAATAGTTCATGGTTATAATGCAATAAAGCTAGAATTTAAAAAATAAAGGATAAACAAATAAAATCAAACCAATGGAAAATTTTAAAAACAGAAATCAAAAAACAACACACTGTCATAAGTAATTATTTGTACAAGAAAATTTAAAAACCATCAGTTGCAAACTAATTAAAAGTTAACCCAATATCATATATTTTAATTCATGAAATGTGACTTAAATTATATTTAGAGGAATATTCATAGCACTACATGCTTTTATTGTTAAACGGAGAGGGAATGAAAATAAAAGAACTAAAGATGCCACTAAGGAAGATGCCAAGATCACATATGATCTTGGACAGGTTACTTTTTTCTCTGAATGGCACAGTTTTCTCATAAGTAGAATGGACATAAGACACACCTTGCAAGTATATTGTAAGGATCGAGGTTTAATATGTGTAACATGCTCAATGCAAGAGTGATTCATAAATGTCAGTCATGGCTCTGAATTCTCAATACATGTTAATCATTAAATGGAACACAACCACTTAAAGTATGGGCAGAGGAAGAAGAGAAGTGAAGAGACTAATAGTAAACAGCTATAGAGCAGTAAGAATACAGGGTTACAGGAAACAACAGAGGATAGTATTTTAAGAAAAGACAGTTAACTATGGCAAATATTATGATGTGATGGAATAATATAAGAATGCAAAGAAGTGATTACACTTCACCATTGCAAGATCATTTTAGAAGAGCAGTTTTAGTACCACCCTTCAGGCAGAAGTCAGATTCTAGGAGTTGAGTTGGTTTGGTGAAAAATGGAAGGTGTGAATTGTAGGCTGCTTTGTCAAGACATTTACCTATATAGAGCAAGAACATTTGGTCTAGGAAAATCAGGAATGCTCTATTTATTATTTTAGAGAGAAGACCTGTTACAATAACGGTAGGTCTTCATCATGCTCCTACGGTCAACCTTTAATCCTGTAGCTACAAAATAATGTTAATTTATGGCTTTATCCATAGGTGGCTTTTGAGTGAGGCTCATGAAACTAAATCTCTGGGAGTCTCTAATGTAACTCTAAAAGTTGCTATGGGGATGGATGGAGAGTACCCTAGCAATATGTTCACATTTGATTTTGTAAAATTAGCAAGGGTGAATGATCTAAACTCCAATCAGTCATGTTTAATGTCTATTTTTAATACTTCTCTTTCATCACACTCTCCACTTTTGAATAGCTTGTAAGCATTTTTTTTTTGAGAATAGAGCTGAGTTGGAAATGTATTTAATTTTTATTAGTAGACTATGTCTCTGTGGCTTGCAGTCATTTCCGTGTGTTGTTTGTTACTGCTATCCATCCCAAATGGGAATAACTTCCCGAAACAGCCTACTATGTGAACTCACCCAGAAATATTACATAAAGGTGCAGGGCCAGAGATCATATTGTGATATAAACATGCCCTATGACATCTAGAAATATAAATGTAATAGAAGAGAAGCAGTGTCTAAAATATATGGAGCCAGAAGCTAGTTTACATAAGAGTTAAGGTGCAGATTTGATTTTCAGCAATTCTTAGTTCTTTCCTGGCAGGAATGTGCTCATTAACACAGCATATATGATTTTAAACCCAGTATAGAGTTATTCTTTTATTGTAGAAATCACATCACATGTAAATTATCAGAATTCCTATGTTTTTAGGACACAAGCTTGTAGGATTTCTCCAAATATTAAACACAGTTGGCCATCTATACCCATGGATTCTGCATCCATGGATTCAACTAACCATGGATCAAAATATTCGTGAAAAAAAAATTGTGTCTGTACTGAACACGCACAGACTTTTTTCCTTGTCATTATTTCCTACAATTCTGTATTAACAATTATTTACATAGCATTTACATTCTAATAGATATTATAAGTAATCTAGAGGTGATTTAAAGTATACCAAAGAATGTGTGTAGGTTTTATACAAATATTACACTATTTTATATAAGGGACTTGAGCATCCTCGGATTTTGTACCCAAGGGAGGTTCTGGAACCAATCCCCCATGGATACCAAGGGACACCTGAATAGCTTATGTGAAGTCATGTGTTTTATCTAACCCAGATATCAATGTTAAAAACAAATGTAAATCAACTGCAGTGTAGGAATGAATAAATTATTTTTATACTCTCCAAAGAAAATTATATTACAAAATCACTGCCGTAAAGAAGAGATGATCAAAGAGTATGCAGTCAAAAATGCAGGTGGGATAAAATGCTTTATGGTTCTGTTTTAACCTGTTGATTACAAAAGTATTTAATTTTTTAGATATCACAGTGTTGGAAGAATCTGTCAAATTTTAAAAACTGGCAATTTATTGTGATTTCTTTATTTTAAATAAATACAGTCACATCCAACTTTTAATTCATTTTTTGTCTGCTATATCCACCACTAGATTACAAACAAATTGACAAACTAGACAAATCTTTGTCTGATCATTAGCTGACCACTAAACTAAAAGAGTAGAAAATTCAGAGGTCACATATGACAAAGAACACGGACTTTACAGAATTGTTCCAGGAAAGTCACTATAAAAAACACTAGCAGCGATAACAACAAACTTGGGAGAATACTGTGTCACCTCAACCTAGATACATTCCAAAAGAGCAGTTATTGAGTCAAAACTGATACACATTTATAATTATTAGTGAATGCCAAGTTTCTTTCCCAAGAGGTTAACCTACTTACATGCTAATAAAAAATATTTGAAAATTCCTGGATTGAATCAACACTATTCAACCAGGGGGCAGCATGGTTTCTTAGAGAAAATCTTGATGTTGTTACCATACAAAGGCTGAATGGACAATGGGCAGCAAAAATGTTCACTACAGAGGAGAAAAATATTTTAAGAAATACTGTATAACTATGACCACTCCTCTCTTTTCCCTCTGTGTTTCAAACTTAACTTTTCATAGCTTTTCCTATCTTTTCTGCATTTTTATCTTCACTGCTATCCAATGCTTTTCTTTGCTGCATTTTCTTTATAACCATGTCCTTCTATGTTTATACTTTGAAAATGAAAGAAATGTAAGCTTAATCAGTGTTCCACTACATGTGGCATGTAAGATGATTTTATAGGGTACCCACATGAACAGTATTTCATTTTAATTGTAATGCATTTACTTTAGCATATTTTTTAAAAATAAACCTATCATTATGATCCCATGATTCCACCAATATTATTGCTTAGGACAATGCTATAAAGTAAATGTTTATGTTTAAAAATAAGCTGATTTAACAAAAACATTAAGTAAATGGCAGTATAAGTAGTATGTGGTTGTAGTAAAATTATGAATTCAGCCAGTGAATGACTGACGTTAGAGACACATTCTATATGCTGTTGCCAGAAATGGGTAGATCAATTTTTACTGTCAAAATAGCCAAATACCACTGTGCTATACCAAATCCATCTCCCTGTGTTTTCAAATTTCACATGCCTTGAAATCCAATCTGACAATCAATGGTTGTTATGCCTACACTTCTTGTAAGAGTAATATTTGAAAAGTAACCACTAGTAGAATTGAACAAAAATATATATTTTCAAAACTTGGAAAATCTAGAGACAAAGAAATCATAATTTTTTTTAGAAAAAGCAATCAAAGGAAACAACGATGTAGTGTATTTTTAAAGGGAACATAAAATGAGTTCAGCAGATGGAAATATTCTCAGATTTTTCTTTAAAAATACCAACCATGTTCCCTTTTCATAGTATATGCATAAAATAAAGCAATAAATGAAAAAATTAATGAGCAAAAACTCACCAGACAAAAAAAAGCAACACAGAAAAAGAGTGACAAAATTAATTTCAAATGAGGATCCATAGAAAAATGTATATAGGTTATCAGAGAAGATTTTATTAATTACAGTTAAATATTTTAATAATGATATTATATAATCCTCTTGAAACTCTACATGCTGAATTCATGTGTGTGGGGTGTGTATACAGAATGCATTACAATATAAAAGCAAAACTAAGAGACACAAGCGGAAATTACCAGGAACAATAATTTTGAACCTCTAAACATCTCAGTCCATTTCAGATTCAACAAAACAAAAATAAGCACTTTAAAAGATTATCTAATATCTATTATTCTTTGCAAAATGAGGGATTTGTATAATTCCAAATATCCCCACCAGTTTTAAAACTTTGATTCATTGAAGGTATTTGGAAGTTTTTGAGTAATTCAAAATAAAGGTTCTACTAAAAAAGTCAATGTTATTGCATGTTTTTTTCTGTTTCTTGTCTTTACATATGTATTTATAACACTCACCATTTGTCATTTATTACCAGATTGCACAACCATTGGTGTTTGGTTACCTTTGATACTCAAGTATACAGAAAATATGATCAGTCCCCCATGCTCCTAAGAGTTATCAGTACCAACCAGTAGCTAAGGTTATTATCTAAATTGTGCCATATGCTGTGACATGCTTTCCTTACTGAAAAGGAATGAAGTTTAAAACAAAGCATTAACACTATGTTGAAATATGAAAATTTGCTGCACTGTAGAGTTTGCTCAAATGAGTTTAATACTTTTTGCTTACTTTTGTCAAATTTAAAGCAGATTCTAATCCATTAAGACATAACCATAATATTGCTTCACCCCATCCTACCTATCAGTATGCTTGATATTTAGCTCAAATGTCTTTTGTATTAATAATAAAAATAATAAGCAAGCATGTACTGAGAAAAATTAAAACAAAGGAAATGTTGATTTTATTTATTTAGAATGATAAAACAATGTATGATTAAACTGTCAGCAGAATTCTTATTTGTACACAGAGTGATAAAAGAAGATCATCCTTCATCATTTTCTGATGCATCAAGAAAGATTTTAATGATGCAAAAGATGATATTCTGATGCATCAGGAAAAATTCAAAGCATTATGTTTAACTTATTCTTTTGCTACATCAGATTTAGTTTGTTTATTGATTCATATCATTTAAGTCCTATTAGTTACTGACTCTGGCACTTCTTTTATATCTGACACAATCAAATTTTATCCTAGAAATGGGAAAGAGATGTGGAGGATTTTTTTCTAAGTGCAGGTCATGTATTTGGGGTCATTAAGGGAAGTAGGAGAGAAAGGGGATGGTTTCTCCTTTGAGATTTTCATCAAATCATTTCCTGTCATATTTTCACAGTCATTGCAGAAAGTCAAAAATGGTATAAATATTATTGTGAGTCAGAAGTAAGCAGAATGAGGATGGATTCCACATGAATTCCTTATTCCAAGTTAGAGATATTAAAGCTTGAATTTCAATGAAAATGACCAGAGGACAATATATTGAAAGATAAGGCTAAAGATGGGATAAGAATTAGAAAATCACATATGTGTAGTTTATATTTGTAAATCTGTGCTGACTTGTTTGCTCCCCAAATGTAGATAGAATACTAAATTTAACATGAAAGAAAATAGTAAACAATTAACATTTATTGATCTCCAAACCTGAGCATGTTCACAGATATTACCTATTTGTTCATTATCTTGATGAGGCAGGTTAATTACTCAGAGACTTTAAAACTGGGATCCGGAAACATAAATTTACCTGCCCAGTATCATGTATTATGGTCTTACTTAGGAAAGAGGCATTCATCTACATGGCAAAAGCAGAGTTGATTATTCTTACAATTAACAAATGAGAACTCTGTAGGTGAAAGTTTCTACATGCTAAAAATGTATTGATTCAACTATTGTACTCACAAGAAGATTTAACTATAAATTAATAAATAACCGATTAATAAGTTAATCAGTTATTTTATAGATGTTTGTCTTAACAGATTTCATATCACTATTTTATTTTTATTATTATACTAGTCAATCATTATATAAAACGAGATAACAGAGGAAAAGTCCAAAATGCTGTAAGTGGCTGAATCTTTATTTGTAATGGACTTAAAGTAAGCTAAAATCAAGAACATTGTACAGCTTATAAATCATCAAATGACTGATTTTACCATGTCTTCACTTTTCAACACCTGCTGTCAAATTTTGTTTTTGTTTTTGAGGACTTATTTCTTCCATGCAAGGCACAGTATGGTGGTCCTGCAAGAACTTACAGTGAATGAGTACAAGTTTTTTTTTTCTATCTCTTCCTAATGAGCTACAACAGTGCGTAGTTTTATCCACCTCCGATGGGATCAATGATACCACGTATCTTTCCATATCGTAAACCCTTAGCTCCCACAAGCCTCAATATAAAAATTACAAATTCTTTTTTTCATTGAATATGTTAGGAATATCTTTGTTTTCCAAAATTTGTCCTCGTTAATTTATGAGATTTTTTTCCAATGTATTTATTTATTTTCATTTTTTTAATTTCAGAATATTATGGGGGTATAAACATTTTGGTTACATATAATGCCTTTTTGACATCTAACTTTTAATCACTTTAGGTGTTTTTTAAAAACTATATTTCAAATTATATCATGAATTTGGCTTTTTTTTCTTTTGAGAATTATTTCCTTATTAAACAGTCTTTTATTTTATTTTACATTATGTTTAATGAACAGCTTTTACTTTTTGTAATTCTTAAAGAGTTGCTTTTTGTTACTTATGGTTCATTAGTGTAATAATCCCTCTCACTGCTTTGTTTGCAAGTGATAAAAAGTCGAAAGGCCTTCATTCTTTGTTTAGAAAGTAACAAGCCCTATAAACTTTGAGTTCTAAACATTAACATTATCTCCAGTGATGCTGTCAAAAGAATAAGATCACTACATAAATTAGAAGTTGCTTTTATTATAAATCTATCACTTTAATGACTTCAGTGAGAGTATCACATCAATAAAATTCTGTCAAGAAGAAATTTTATCTGTTACCTTATTAGATGTTATTTATTTTTCTAACAGATATATTTAATTATATCCACAAATCAATAATTTTGACATTACATACATTTTTATGAGAACTAGTAACTGTTACTTGTTAATATCAGAATGCAAATATATTAAAACTCATTTTCAGGAAAAAAATAAGAAAAGAAAAAAACAATAAAAAATGTAAATATATTTCACTTTATTTTTGATTTAAAGGTTTTCCAAGTGGAGGGATTCATACTTGCTTTTAATTGCTCCCTGATCATTCCATTTTTATTAAGGATGTTAATTCCTCTAATTCTCTGATCAAGAATTTTCTCTATACATTTAAGCATTTTTTTCAACAAAAAAATTAAAGCTAAATGCCAGATATAGCTGCATTTTAGTTTTTGGACTTAATTAGCTTTATCAGTTATTCCATCTATTTTATGAATTCACATTTAATCAGCTGCATTTTCTAGGTTTAGTATTTCTGAAATTTAATAGGGAAATAAAAATAAAGAATAGTTGCTTGTAATCAGATTTATACTCTGATAAGTAAATACTTTTGTGGCATATCTCCTTTTATCATTAAAGTGTATTAATATTAATTTTACTTTTAAAAAATTGGAAACATTTAATGAAACTCATTGAAATAGCTTAAAGGCACTCTGGGGAGCCACACGACATTGCTCTAAGCACTATTTAATTGAATAGAAACTTAAAAAATTAAAAGAGGCTGATGAAAAGAATAGACAGCTTTTCAGTCAGAAAAGTAGGCATAAAATTATAGAAGCATGCATGTAATGAGACACGTCATTGATAAAGTAAAACGAGGTTTCTAGCTTTTCTTTAACAAGAAAGGTACCATTTAATATTGTCCTCTACATAGAAGTACAGACAATGCTAAAACCTGATCAAATCATATAAAGTCATTTCAAGCATCCAGATGATGGTTTGTAGGACAAGAGGAGAATGTATGTCAAAAAAGAAACATTCTAGTGTCCAAATTGTCTTTAGAGTCCCTCCATAATGTAAGTGGTATTAGCACTTGATGAAGGGGTTTAGCCAGAACAAGGAACAAATTCCAACAATGCCTCAGAGGACATAAAGAAAATGTGGACCAATGGCAAGGGAAAAAATCAGGAGACCCCTGAAAATAAGATTTGAAAGGAAAGATTTGGCGGAACATTATCCCAATTTCCAACTTCCTTTGCTCTTTATTCTCTGGGTTCCTGCCATTCCCACTGAACACCAAACCAGGAGCAAAAATATTCGCTTCACAATTTCTGTCTCCTCAAGCATATTGCTAATCATCATTTGCGTTCCCCCCACCACCACCACCCAATCCAAGACTCCACCTTCTCCCTTATCACGGAAGGTGTAGGTGGAAGGAGTGCTGCTCCATCAGGACATCTCTGTGGTCCCTGTGAGGGCGGGGTGCAATGGATGTGAGCTCCATGAGGGCCAAAAAGAGTAACTGTCTATGACATTCTGGACATCTGAAATAATTCCTTATGTTTATGAATTATGCCTATACATATCACTACCAAAATAAAGAAAGCACCAAGATATGTTTTTAAAACAGTGATTTTATGTGCATACTCTCTGCGACATTCATAAGTCAGTTACACGCATCTTCATCTACCAGGAGGCTAAAGCTCATGGGGTTAATCTTTTTATCACAGGATATTTCTTTCTCACTAGTTGTGGTTGATGGGTGTCATCCCTACGTGAATTCAGCCTTTTGTTTCAGGTACATCTTGGTCCTTCCTGAAATGTCAATATTGCCAAAGGTACACAGAGCTTTCAATGGAGAGTAATAGTTTTTTCTTACATGTTGAAATACCTAAGCATTTATAGACAGCGGGGGTTTTCAGCTGGAAAGCTGTACATTTCATTTTGAAGCATGACTTTCTCATCATGAATATATTAAAGTATAAGGAAGGCATTTGGAGGTATTACTAGACCAGATCACTGATGACTAATCAGTTCTTGTACACCAATGATGTCAGAAACCTGTATAGAAATAGCACTATGGTCTCATAATTAAATTTGAATATGATTTCTGCCTATAAATATTTCATTGGAAATAAAGGAGGATAATTCACTGTAGCAGAGGCTACAATGGAAATTGTGGGAAAACAAATAGTCTTGCTATATAGCTTAACTATGTCAAGTTTCTTCAAGAAGGGGTTGACAACATTGGCTCTTCAGAAAGGAGAAAAGTCTTATTACCCATGTACTCAATAGGCTAACATGTTCATTTTGTTAACAGAAGGGGTTTTTTAATCACATTTGGTTTAATGTGGTCCCCTCAGCTCATAAATCAATTTGGACATTACTGAATTTTTTTCCTTGGGGAAGACAAGGTTAATAGGCAGAGTTACAATGGAATTTTAGTCAACTCCCATTACATAAGGCATGGCAATAACCATAATCACCATTTTGCTATCTCCTTGGAAATACTTTCAAAGTTTTACAGTAATAAGCTCCTAAAAATAATAGAGTATATCAGAGCATATAAATAAATCATTTTACTAACAAATGTTCTAAATATAGGATTATCTTGAATACTAGATGTTTAAAAATACATTTGCCTTCACATGAATATTAATGAGGCATAGTGGAAAGAACATGGTCTTTTGAATCAACTGGACTTTGTTCAAACTTCAGTATTACTGGTATCCAGTTACATGATCTCAGACAAGCATTCTGACATTTTCAATTGTTTAGTTCATTATTTGTGAAATGGAAATATTCATACCTGCTTTCCAAAATTCTTTTTAGAATTCAAAGAGATAATATATAAAAAGTGATAAACATACTGACTGGTCATAGTAGGTGCATAATACATGTTGGTTCCCTCTCATTTGAACAGAAACAAATACACCATTCTGGGCAGTATCTTCTCCCTGCTCTGTCCCCCTCTCATCCTTCACTTGCTGCTCCTCATCATAAGACCTTAATCTAAGTATGACTATGAGTCTTTTCTATAACCAGGTGTTCATTCGTTTTATGTATCTTGTCTACCTCTCAGCTAAAAAAAAATAATAGTTAAGGAATAGAAAACTTTATACTGGGTAGCACAAGATGACAGGGGAAGAACCAGAAAGGAAAACTACAGGTGCACCAGGCAGGATGAAAGATCAGAGATAACAAGCCCACAGCTTCTCCTAAATAGATGTCTTCCTGATGTTATTTACCCTGAGTAAATTTTGGCTGTTGCCACCCAAGAACAAATGGAATTTCTTCTTCAGAAAGTTTATTCCTGAAAGAGATGGCTCATGTTTTGTGTTTTCTAGGGGGCCACAGTGCCCTAGATAGTTCAGCACCCCTACAGCGTCCCCTTAGTGCTTCCCATCCACCTCCTATTCTGAGTTTCAGAAGATCATATGACCCATTATTACATCAATTTGAAATAGATCTGCATTTTAGCACAGTCCAAATCAAATTTTGATTAGTTTTTTTTTCCCAAACCACTCCTAAAAACCTTCAAACTTTGTCTTGATGGCTACTTCTTTAAGAAGGTGGGAGGAACCTAAATTGAGACCCTAATATTACTCCCACATTTCTCCCTGTCTAGTCTGATCCTCTTCTCAATTTCTTGTATACTAGGAGAAGTTGTCAGCTTATTTATTTTCACTTTGATTCTCAGCCTCTCTTCTTTACACTGTGTGATAGCCTCATGGAGTCTCATAATCTCTCGGCCTCTGCTATGTTAATATTCTGGACAGACTTTCTCATTAGAGAAGTCAAAACATGTCACTCCTCTCTTCACAACATTTCAATAGCTTTTTATGGCATAAAGAAAAGTCCCAAATCCTCATTATGGCATGTAGCACTCACCACATGCAAGTTCCACTAATATCAACCTCCACTAAATATTCTTCCCTTTCCATGTTACCAAATAACCTTCCATATCCTAACCACTCAGTACTTTTTCCTAAGATTCATTTTCTTCAACTTTATCTATTCTCTACATCACTTTCCACCCATCACTTCTCAAGGCTTAACTCAAAATTATCTCTTTCAGATGCTTTCCCTGATTTCCCAAGCTATTATAGAATTAATTCTTCTGTCTGCACATTTTATACTGCTTCTGTATCAGTTAAAAGATTTATTACATTCAGATTTATATTTATGTGTGTGTTCATCTCTGTCTTTCCATGAGACTCTAGCTCCTTGATATTTGAAAACGGGTGTTTGCAATCTGCTTTCCCAGGGTGCACAGGACAAGGCTTTGGTTATATCAAATGCCAGGAAAGGCCTGGTGAATGAATAAACACAGAAAGAGGTGTTATTTATTTATGTATTGATTTATTTGCATTCCTCTTGCTATGACTGTTTCCCATGGCAGAGATTAGCACAATAAGATTGCTGACCACTAAGTGGACATTTTCTTTTCTTACACCCTAGATAGGGAGACTTTAGGGACTTTGAGACATAGACAACCCTTTACAAAATGTCCTTGACCTGTAATATACTTATTTTAGCATTGGATTAGAAGGAACCCCAGGTCCTAAGTACCAGATTATGTTAGAGTCACAATCTCAGTAAGGAACCAACTCCTGATCACTTCTCTAGGGCAAATTCCTAGAAGTCTACATTTTCTTCAATCACTTCCAATTCTATATAAGTGTACACATGGAACTCTGCAAAACACTAGGGCCATGGGACTTCAGCCAAGTAAACCCTAAAACCAGCAAGGAACAGGGAGAGTGAGTGGTTGTGACAGAAATTTATATTGGTCTTATGAGGCCTTCAAGGGACAGAATTTATTGTATGAAACCAGGTGCACCTGAAGACACAGTTTATCTAGAGGACCAAGTAGGTATTCAGCCCTTTGGAATCCATATTTCCAGAATAGTACTTAGTTAATTAACTCCATCACCACTACCACTTCTTACTCACAAACTTAGGCATTTTCTGGAGCGGAGGCAAAGATTCCAAACACAAGTGTTTTCTCAAGACTTTGCTGTTAATTTTAGAGGATTATAAATATATGTTTAGGGTTCAGTTGATTTTTGACTTTACCAAAAAATTCTAATAATGAATGATTAAATAATGAAAATATAATTTAAACTTTTTAGGGGAAAATAACTATATAAATGTACTGCAATTATTTAAAAACTTCTGATATCAAACAATTACTACTTTGGGTTCAAGCTACTATCAATCACTACTACCATTAATGAGTTTACTCTCTAACCTACAAGTCAGAGTAGGTGTGATAATTTTCCAAGGACTTGACCTACAGTAGTAGGTGGTAATAGATAGTTTTACTCCTTATGTGGTTAAATAATAGAATTGTGTTATCATTACTAAAGTGAAACATTTTAATATATCCAGTGTAAAATATATTTCTCACCTCTAACATTTGAATTCATGATTTTCAAATAAAAGTTTCCCATCTAACATTTGACTGTGCTGGGATTCCTTGAAGCTAAAAATAGGTAGTGTCTTTATTATAAACTTGACTTATAAGCTTACACAAATAAGAAGATGTTTACACATGGACTTTTCTATTTAGTATAATTTCAGATTACAACCAAGTTGCTCTGGGATAATGACTAATATCTCACTTAACTACAATCTCACTTCACACTCAGGAGAATCCTCTACAATCCATGAAGAGCTAGATTTCATGTTTTTCTCTATATAAATGCCCCAAAATCTTAGTGCATTTATATATGCTTTAAATTTTCCATAAAATATATTTTAAAACACATACTCAGTTCAGTAAAGTTATATTATTTATAAAGAGGATTTGAGAATATAAAAATGTATTTTACAGTTTCTGAGAGAAAACAATGTCTCTACCACAAAATTACATGTATATAGCCCATAAAAGAGTTCTTTTTAGCCAAATTTTTACCAAGTCAAGTACATTGTTAAACAAAAAGTATTTCAGATCTTAGTTCATGACAACAAATTATTTTCATCAAAGATTATGAATATCACAAAACATGATTATGAAAGATATTTAGTCTCAATATTTTCATTTTTATAACCTTTAATTAAATTGTATATCACTAGATTTTAACACTTCTTGTTTTTATACTATAGTTATCTTGTCATAAATATTCTTTTTTTTTTTTTTTTTTTT
>VBSM01003204.1:30165494-30188934 GCA_008086735.1 Cheirogaleus medius | reverse complement strand
TGCAGAGACGCTCTAACTTGCGGTGTTTCTCGTCCGCCATCTTGCTCCGCCCCCTCATAAATATTCTTAAAGGATTTCATTTTTATGTCTACAAGAAAAAGCAATGCAAATTGTGAAATGTAATATCTAACTTGGCGAGCTTAGAGGAAATAGCTAGTAATTTGCTTGGTAAGTGAAGCAAAATATTCAATGATTTATTATCAGATTTTATATTGTATTGAGAATCTGTGACATAAATCTTACTATATTTGAATTATAATGGTGGACAAATCACATTCTATGACTTCTCTATCACAGTAAAGGAACCATGATTATCCTTTCATTGATTTAAGAATGATATCTATTTGTCACTTTTGACTTGACAGAAGTAAGTGATATTAGGATATAATATGCTTCTTCTAACCATTTTGAATGTCTGCATTAGGGAAATGAAAAAATGGAGAAAAAAATACCAGTCAATAGTAAGGACAGTGACAAGAAGTTTGAAGGACTTCTTAAAAAAATATAATGTAGAGTAATATATTATGATTCTTTCAGATTCCAAGCCGTGTGTATATGTAATATTTGTAATATTCATACAAATATTACAGTACAAATAATTATTTGATAAATATATTTTATTATCGTATATGACTAATGCAGTTTTGTATTTAGTACTAGTATTTAGTATTGGTATCAATGGATGGGCATACCCTCTCACATACATATAAGTAGACAAAAAGTGAATGTGTAAACAGAAAGAAAAGTGGGTCATTAATGACAATCACCACCTTTGCTAAAATTTAATGAGATGTTAATGAACTATCATAGATAAGATATTGGTGTCAGAAACCTCTTTGAAGACCTATGCTCACAGCAAAATCTAGCCATTCCCCTTTCTATTTACACTTTGGATTAAACCACAGGTCAGAAGTAAGCTGTAATAGATTTTAACAGTACCTTAACTGAAGCCTTTCCTCTAGTTCTAGTCCCTGTCCTAAGCAAAATACTGGAGATGATGTGAAGCTTTGTTAATAGCCTATTTCACTCCTTAATTAGGAAGGTCACACATAGCAATACTACTTATCTCCACACCCTTTCAACTGCATGTGTATTACATTAATTCCATTTAATTTATTTAAATCCATAATATATGTCAGAGATCATACAGCATTTTATAACTATCTTGCAGTTCAGCCATAATATGAATTAATGAAAGGTCACCTTGAAGCTAGGTTTCATTAATTTAATTATGAATTGCTTTTACATTTACTACCGACTGACTAAAATAATGCAAAATTGGATGATGTTTTATAATAATGGAATACATTATTAAAACCATAATTCAATAAAACATGCTTATCCTCCTCATTCTAGCCAGCTTCATTTCACTTGCAAAGTAATAAAAATAAAAATAATATCTGGCATTATTTCCATGACCCACCAAATATCAGCTGGTACACAATATACAACAATGGAAGAAAACATTTTATTACCCATAAAATCCAGTCAGTATAACTCATTTAAATCTCAAATCAAAAGTTTTGTTGTTTTTCTGAATGATCTAACTACAATATCTACCTAAC
Source organism: Cheirogaleus medius (assembly GCA_008086735.1). Lineage (NCBI taxonomy): Eukaryota > Metazoa > Chordata > Mammalia > Primates > Cheirogaleidae > Cheirogaleus > Cheirogaleus medius. Next base: position 30,187,369 of record VBSM01003204.1, on the reverse strand, counting down.
ACAAAGACCCTGCCTTATACAAATTCCCCATTGAAACTGTTCTCCTCAGAGACGTGAGTACAAAGTCATGTGAAAATAATAAAGGTATCATACTTATAACACAGAGTGTTATTACTCATCAATATTGTTTCCTTGTATCTTCACTGTGGTTGTTTCATCTCTTTGTGGTGCAGAATGTAAGACTTAAAATTGATTTAGGTTTTCTTAGTCATGCTACTTTCCAGTTTAGAATGACATTTTGGGAGAAGATTCTCTGCTCCTCCTTACCACAAATACCCTCAAAAGAGAAGGATGTATCTGCTGTTTCCAATTTCTCTTCTTCCTTTCTCTCTCTAATCAGTCTAATACCCCCATAGTCTCCCAAAACTGTTCTGTTCGAGGTCATTAGTGAGGTCGCTGGTGTTAATCTACTGACCAAGTCTTCGTCCTCATCTTACTTGAAGCCCAACAGCATTTAAAAGAATTGTCCTCCTCTCCCTGCTGCACTTTGTTTATGTGGCTTGCAGGACACCTCACTGCCTGTGAAAAACTCTGATGCGTAGGTACTGCAAACCTGCCCTAACTAAGGGGAGATGCCAGCAGAAGGGCACAGGCAGATGCTATACAGAAGCAGTATACACTACAGCTGCGGTCCCCAGCGCCCGAGCTAGCCAGGTAGTAGTCGGTGGCCTGTTAGGAACTGGGCGGTGCATCACCGCCTGAGCTCTGCTCCCCACCCGCAACCCCCAACCTGGGTTGGTGGAAAAATTGTGTTCCATGAAACTTAGGAACAAGGGCTACACAGCAGTAGGTGAGTGATTGGCGAGCAAGAGAAGCTTCGTCAGCCGCTCCCCATTGCACGCATCACCGCCTTCCATCCCCAAAGCCCCATCATACATGGAAAAATTGTCTTTCATGAAATCAGTCCCTGGTGCCAAAAATGTTGGGGACCACTGCCTTACAGGCTCCACTGCTAAATCTCTTGGGCGGGGGTTGCAGAATTTATAAGCAAATGGAATGGCCTCTCTTGATATTCCTATTCATATTACTTAAGAACATAACTCCAAAATCAAAGTATATATTAGCTCCAAGATAATCAATTTTGGCCAAAATTGTCCAAGCAAGATCCCTACGGGGAACCCAGAATGAAAGGAAAAAATTAACTTAAACTAAACTAAATAAATTAAATTAGAATACAATACAACATGAGGAATCTTGCAAGCCATGATGAGAGTATACCATGAACTGAGGGATCTGAGTAACTTATTTCCCTGCAACTTAGATTCCCAAAAGAAGAAACATTTCATGTAGGTCTTTAGAGATAAAGCTGTATGAGTTTCAGAGACAAGAACAAAAACTACCAACTCAGGAAGTCAGAAAAGTTTTAGTGAGAGAGATGGTACTTTATTAGGGCATCACAGTCATTTATGCTTTGGAAGGTTCAAAACTAGAGGAGAGAGGTTGCCTGAACAGGATAGTGAAGGTAAAGGGAAAAGATAAATTAAAACAAAACCCAGAGCAATCGAATGACAGTGAAGCAATGAGAATTGTTGTTAGACGGGGAAATAGAGTCCATAGAAGTAATTATTTCTATGTAGTAGCCTGATAACCGGTATTGTTCCTTTCACATTCTATCCTCTTTCATTCCTCCTACACACCACTACAAGAAGAGGGATCCTAAAATGCTGCTTTTACCATGTGTTTTCTCAAAACACTACGCTCGCTTTCCAGGGCTTATGCAATGAAACGCAAATACTCTGACACAATATCCAGGATATCCCATAACCCCATTTTTCCTGACTCATTATTGTAGGAAATGTACCCTGAATATCCCTTACATGCCTACATTATGCTAAGCAATGTGTAAGGCACCAAAGATGGATCAACCATGACCTTTGCTGGGGAGATAGCTATTCCATCACCCACCTATATAAGCCTAAAGCTAATGTGAAATATAAGGCAGTTTTAAATTAAATGCCAAATCACTGGGACCACCAATAATCACTATAGAAATTGAGCAAACAAAAAATATATAGATATGTGTTCACGTAGTAAAGTGAACTTTCCTGAAGAAATAACTAGGTTTAACTTTACATTTATACTTAACAACCATCATGATGGTTTTCCCAAAAGCCAATGGTGAGCTCAAATAGTTCCTTTTGCTCATGGGCACAAGAATAATGTTTCTTAGATTTTTGACTTGGTTTCCACATAAAAGAGAAATTAAGAGATGAGGTTCTAATTTCTAGCTATAATGAATTCTCAGAACCTTGGGGAAGCCAACTAATTGTTGACTGCTATTTAATATCTTATACTCATTAAGAAGGGTGCAATGATTTTTGTCTAAATAATAAATTTTATTAAGATACTAAATCAAAAACTTATATTCAACAGCATGATTCTTTAAAAAAATCATTGCTTACATTAAAGATGAGTGGGCTTACTTACCTACAGAAAAAAAGTTTTAAAGTATAATAATTTCTCTTTTTTGATCTAAGTATGAACATGTATAACAGTTTGGAAATTATCATGGATATTCACTTAATTCTATATGAAAATTCTTCCTTACACTGTATGAAATATAGATGATTAACTTTGCAGTGGTGGTTTGAATCCATGTTTTTCCCTTATCAAACCCCAATTATCTATAGTAATGAACAAAAAAAAAATTCAAAAAAGTGAAAATATATCTGTAAGTGCTGCAAACTGGGAATGCACTATGAGTCCAGAGTTTAGCCTTTAGAAAGGAAAAATAATCCCACAGGGAATCAGGAAGAATCCCTGGAAACTTAGAAACTCAAAGACATAGAAATTAGGAGCAAAAGACAGATCCCAAGGCTTTGAGCAGTGAAGAAGTTGCTAACACCAGAATGACTCATTACTCCCAGCTGACAGTTAGAGGTCTCAGTATGCTAAATAGAAGGGGGAAGTCAACAGGATAGTGACAATAAACTCATAGATGACAAACTCATACTTATGGATAAGCGCTAGGTAGGGAAAGGGGAGAGAACTGCAGCTAACTCTGGACTTGCATAAAACATAGAAATATAAATTTCTTAGGTAGAGAAATTATTTTCCATGTGCTATGATTGCTCCCTATGTATTTTATGCAGGCCACTGCATCTTCGTGCTAACAACCTAAAGTGTATCCCCCCATCTTTCTCCAAACTCACATGCACAGGGCAATGTTTATTTTACAAATATTAAACCATTACATATCATTTCTCGGACATTTGGCTAAGATCAAGTGTAGTATCTGTTCTTATCAGTTTAATATCTGATACATTCTAAAAATAATAAATAAATAAATAAAATGAACCATTACATATAAAATCCAGTGGATCCTGATTTTCTCAATCAAGTAGAATTCAGAATTTAAGCTAAGGCAGGTATAACCAGAATCCAACTAATGTTTTCTTTTTTTCTGAATTACTCACAAAGTGTAGACATTTATAACCCAGTTTGACATGTTAGTGCTTTTTTCGAGTAGCAAGACAAGGTTAGCTGTTGCTAGTGGGATCTCTGCATAAGCAAAAAAGTATATATGTCCCAGTGTTGGGTTGTTTAAAATCCTGCAGTTAAAACACCAGAGTAACTGACAATGTTATTCATTTGCCAACTCTAGGTATAGACTTGCCCTTATTTATAATATACTTGCATGTGCCCTAGATATGTCAAAGTTAACTGAGATTTAGGTGTAATTTTTACAATTTCCTTCCAATAATTTACCTGTATAATTCAAATGTTCTAAGTGAACACTTAACTTGCATTTTTTAAAAACATATATAGAATGCAAATACCAAAAAGAAATCAGCCACATTTAAAACTATGTTTAGTCATTCTCTACAACCTTGAAAATGAGAATCAAATTTGGAAGACTTGTGTTAATGAACTTCAAGACTTATGATAAAGCTACAGTAATCAATACAGTATGGTATTGGCATAAGAATAAACAAATAGATTAATTAATCTTATGATAGAGTGTCCAAAAATAGACACAAAGTTATATGAACAATTGTTTTTCAATAAAGGCACCAAAACAATTGAGTGGGGAAAGGAAAGTCTTCACTACAATTGAAGAACAACTGAATATTCAAGTGGAAAAAGATAAAATTTCACCTTGCTCTCATAACACATATAATAATTATTTCAAGATAATAGACCTGAACATAAGAGCTTAACATATAAAACATTTAGAATAAATCATGAGAAAATAGTTATAACCTGGGAAAGAATTCATAGGTGAAAGAAAGCAAAAAATACAAAACAGTTTTGAAAGATACTATTTTCATCAAAATATAAAAATTGTCTGTTCATTAAAAGGTACTGTATATAAATGAAAGACAAATCACAGATTGGGAGAAAATGTTTGTGAAACACAAATATGACAAAACACTTCTTCCCTAAAGGTATAAATAACTCTTTCAAATAAATGACACCAATACCCCCATTTTTTAAAAGGGCAAAACACTACAGACACCTCACATATGAAGATTTCTGAACAGACAACTAGTAACAAAAAAAGTGCTCAACATCATTAGTAATGAGGGAAATGCAAATTAAAACCATAAGGAAATGCCACTACATACTCAATAGAATGGCTGAAATTTAATACACTGACATCACTAAATGCTGGCAAGGATACTAATGTGTAGGCAGCAGAACATTCATACATTTTTGGTGGAAATGTGAAATGTTACAACCTCTTTGGAAAAAGGTCTGGCAATTTCCTCCACATTAAATATAGTCCTATCTATTGACTCATCGATTCCACTCCTAGGTATTTAAGTAAAAGAAGTGAAAACGTACTTAAAAAATATTTATACAGCTTATTTATTCATAATATATATATGTATATATATGTATATATATATGTATATTTTTACAGCTTATTTATTCATAATATTGAGATGTCAAAACTCTTCAACAGAGGCTCTAAAAGTCTCATATCTGATCTCCTTTTCCATGTCTTTAATTTTGGGTCTAGTTTCTACGGAAGTTCTCATCTTTAAACTCTTCTAGTGAAATTTTTATTTCTCCAATATATTTTTTATTTCTAAGAGCCTTTTCTTGCTATTTTAATATTCCTTTTTATAACTTTCTGTGTTTTTTTAAGGTTATAAATGCTAAGCTATATGTGGATACAAATTATAGGAGGAGGAGGAAATAACTCAAATGTTCATCTGGACAAAAGTGAATAAACAAGTGTGTCCATCCTCCAGATGGTGTGCATTGCACTCATTATGTATGTATATACCCATCCCCTCCTCAAAACTCTGACTTGAGGGGGGAGGAGCGGCAAGGGCAATCAATATACATAACCTTAACATTTGTACCCCCATAATATGCTGAAATAAAAATAATAATAATAAAACTATTTTTAAAAGCAAAAAAAAGTGAATAAACAAACACAGTTGTGGTATATTATTGCTATAGAATACTACTTATCAATAAAAAGTGAAAACACTGATACAACATGGTGGAATCTCACAGACATTATACTGAGTGAAATAAGGCAGTTCAAATAAGTGCACACTGCATGATTACATTTATCTGATGTTCCAGAAGAGGAAAAATTAATTGTAGGTGGAAAACAAAGTGGTTATGTCACTTGCAGTGGGTGAGGATTGAATGTCTTAGAAGGGACATAAGAGAACTTTCTAGGATAATGGGCATATTTTATATCTTGGTAGGGTATGGGTTATATTTGTGCATTTCTATTTCAATGAAATTTTACCTTAAAAATTATAAAAAATAATCCAGTGAACATGGGCATATAGACAAAACAGGAATTAAAAAAATAAACTACTAGATAATTGTTTAAGCTGGGTGGTGGCTACGCTATTCTGTTTGCTTTTCATATGTTTCATTTTTCCATAATAAAAAGTAGAAAAAGAAAGTCTTGACAGTTTTCTCACACAGAGAATTACATTTACAAAATGAATCCTCTAACCTAATTATAAGCAATGCCTGGATAATACACATCCATGGTAAAAGAAAACTGTTTCAAAATTTTTAAATAATTCTCTAGTTTTCAAAATTTTATATGCTATGTTTTAACTGCAGGGGAAAATAGGCTCAAAAAGAAGCATTGCAAATTAGACTATGCTATAACACCATGACAGCCACTTCCTATACTGGAATGTGTACTTGTTGAAATGGCCACATTTCAGATGTAGTTAAAAAACTAATTTTCTAGTATAGAAAAAAATCATAGAAAAAATTATATTCCAGAAAAAAAATCACAGGTAAATATGTTTTAATTTTTACAGATCAATATGGAAAATAATAGTAGAATTAGGAAAAGAGCTATTTTTCTGAAAAGGAGATATGTATGGTAGTAAACAACTCATTTTTTAAATTACAGTCAAAATATTTTTAGTATTCTTGTCTTAACTAATTCATAGTTTATAAAATAAACAATAGTTACATGCTTTAATGACATAAATATGCAAATTTAATTAAAATGAATATTTTTGTCCTTTTCACATGTTTATAAATTTTCTCTAATCCTATCCTAGTCAATCAGTTTTATAATTCCCTTAACCTAATTATATTTATTCTCTTTTCTTATCATTATTCTCCCACATATGCTATCACGTTTATTTCTAGAATCTCAATTGTTATTTCACCATTATAACTTTTGCCCTATCCTTTAATAATCTTTTTAACAAGCTTTGTAATCTACTATAATTGATTCTTTGGCAATGATTTCAAATTACATAATGCCTTTCTTTATTCTAGATGGTATATAAGCATTCACTTAACAATTTACTGCATCCACAATTTTTTATTTCAGCATATTACGGGGGTACGAATGTTTAGGTTACATATATTGCCTTTGCCCCACCCGAGTCAGAGTTTCAAGTGTATCCATCCCCCAGACAGTGCGCACCCATTAGGTGTGAATATACCCATCCCTTCCTCCCCCCTCCCACCTGTCCGACACCCGATGAATGTTACTACTCTATGTGCACATAGTGTTGATCAGTTAATACCAATTTGATAGTGAGTACATATGGTACTTCTTTTTCCATTCTTGTGGTACTTCTCTTAGTAGAATGAGTTCTGATGCTATCCAGGATAATACAAGAGGTGCTATATCACCATTGCTTTTTGTGGCTGGATAAAACTCCATGGTATGCATATACCACATTTTATTAATCCACTTATGTATTGATGGGCACTTGGGTCATTTCCACATTTTTGCAATTGTGAATTGTGCAGCTATAAACATTAAAGTACAGATGTCTTTTTTACAGAATGTCTTTTTTTCCTTTGGGTAGATGCCCAGCAATAGGATTACTTGATCAAATAGTAATTCTACCTTTGGCTCTTTGAGGTATCTCCATATTACTTTCCACAGAGGTCCACATTTAATCTTGTTTCAAATGAGCATTACCTTGCAAATGCACAGTAATAAAAATTTCCATTTTCCTTTATTCTGTGTTAAATAATTGTTTAAAAGCAGATCATAATTACATATGAGTCTCTTGACTGCACTCTCTGAGTCAGTTTGTAGAAATGATACCCTCAACATATCCAAATCTAATGTACCCAATTCACTGTCTTGTCAATCTGAACTGAAGTCCATAAACCAAATTTGCAGTTAAGACAAAACAATCAAAAGTAGCATAAATTTAACTTACAATCAAGCCTATCTTTGAGACCCATAATGTCATGTAGAATATGTTCCAGAAGATAAATGAACAGAAAAGGATGACAAATCTATTTCTTCTTCAGAATTGTAGCATTTTTTGAGATATCACCATCTTACTTCCAAAGCAAAAACCAAACAAAATCATAATGTCAATTTGTAGTAAATGAATCTTGGGCTAATTTTAATGTTTAGTTATCAGTATATAACCTCAAAATACCCCTTTTTCATTAAAATAGTGGTTATTTGTAGTTTTCTGCCATTAACTCTCCTGTTCTGAATGATAAATATAGTTACTGAAAATATCAGGATTAGAAAAGATTTGGAAGGTCTTAAGTACAATAACTATGAAGGCTTTCCATTTACAACTTTCCTCGTTTCTCCCAACATTTATTATTATGAGAATAAATCTGCTTTGCCATCAATGGGCATGTTTGGAGTCATTATCTGCTGGGCCAGGGCTAATGAATTTAAATATAGACTCTAGGCCTAAATCACATAGCACTTATGCATGAAATTTAAACAAAGCCATTGGAAATTTCAAAATGTTGATCTAGCTATGCACAGCCCATGAGTTGTTTTTTGACAGCTCCTGCAGATCCACTTCTACAAACTCTGCACCCAGTCTTGACAGAGCTCACCACTCACACAAGGTTACCATGAGCATACAGCCCCGTGTTTCCTTCTGCCAATCCAATTGTTTATCTTGCTGTCCAATGTTGCTCACATGAGGCTTTAATTACCAGGATACATTTTGGTGACTAGGACACTCATTTTATAGACAACACTGAAGCATTTATATTTAAGCTAGTTTTTAAGCTTATAAACTCAAGAGCCCTTTCAGTCTACTAATTAAGTCTATCCTTTGGTTCTTATTCCAGAGATTTTAATGCTACAGGCACAATATCCTTATATTGACTGGTAATACAAGCAAGGAAAATAGATCCTTCTTTTTCAGCTTTATCATTTTTCCTCAATTCATCCCTAAGATTAATGCAAAAGTCACATAGTAATACAATGCCTTTGTAATGAAAATTAACCATTATTCCCATCACCACTTCCTTCTCCCATCCTTCCCTACTCCTAATTCTACACATCAGAAGCAATGATATTTAAACTTGGCTATGTTTCCCTTTTAAAATGATTTTCTTCATGTTGTGATATATGATATATTTGCAGCTCTTTCTTCATGTATCAAATTTATATATTCTACATTTTCTTGTTTTTATTTATGTGGGGATTTAGCTGATTTATAGAATTCCTTATTTCACCTATTTCTATCTAGTATAATGAATAATTATTTTTCATTTCTCCATTGAACTACCCTGAAACTTTAAAGAATATAGTTAACCCTCCATTTAGAGTTGCATCCACTTTAAGACAAACAAATAAAACTCTTGATTCATTATTTGGTCACAACAGGAAGAAAACCACCTTAAAAACTAAAATTAGCTAAAATGTAAAAATCATTGCTTCTGAATGTAGAATTGGGTGGAGAAGGATGGTGGGAAGGATGGCTAATTTTTATAATGAAGCCTTCAATATGACTGCATGGCATTTTCACTTAGGGATAAATGAAGAAAACAATACAATAAAGATGTGAGAAAAGGATCGATTTTCCTTACTCTTATTATCAGTCAATAATACATGAATATTTTCTACATTACAGTGGTTATAGCTTCATTTGGTATCTGCACATACCCTCTCCATTTGGCATTCACTTCCCAAATTCTTTCAACTATACCTTTGCTTACATATATCAATATAGGAAATATTTAACTTCTTGGTATTCAAAGTCTTTATTCAAAGTCTTTCACAGATTCTAAAGTTCAAATCTAATAAATAAAAATTACCGTAGTAAAGTTATAAAATATTGTTTACTATGGAGTCAGGTAATGTATACCATAACATTCCCTTTTTTATTCATTCTATGTTTTGATTCACTTCATAGTCACATCCAGCCTTTCTAATATATTTCCTTACTAACCCCTACATTGCATCCACTATTTCTGATTACTTTTTTGTTGTTATTTAGAAGGTGGTGGTTGTTTGGGGGAGAAGAATCACTTATCTTTTTCACCATACCTCTGATGTCTTCCATCTTCTTTATCATTCTATCTTTCTGTACTCATTTGGGCCTTTTCTTTCTTGTTTGGACTACACCTCTGGGATACAACATTTTTGTCTTTTCCTGCAGCATCTGTCATCCTTTACGTCTTTGTTTTCACTCCTTTAACACATTATCAAGATTTTGAACCTCTCGGTTCATCTCCTCCATCATTAGGAGGCCTCCCTCCGAGAGCTTCAGCCTGGGCTCTAGGTCTGGTGCACAGCTGTTATCCGAGGCTACTTCTTACTGCTCTGTTTGGTTGATCCACGGTTTATTGTACTTCAGGTCTTTCTCATTGGGGAACCTTCCTTCATTTTACTGGAATGCAATACCTGAGGAAAAGGTACAGATAAACTTTCTGAGTCCTTGAATGTGTGAAAATACTTAATTTTGCATTTACACATCATTGATAATTTGGCTGGCTAAAGTATGCTAGGTTTAAAGTTCTTTTTACTTAAAACTTTAAAAGCATCATGCCATCATCTTCTTGATTGCTGAGGAGATGCCTAAAGCCAGTTCAGTCTTGTGTGTATTATTTTCTCTTATGAAAGGTTTTAGAATCCTCTATATTTGGATTCTGAAATCTCTCTTAGATGTCTAAGTTTAGGTCTTTTTTCACATAGAGACCTTTCCCATATCAAGATATGCGATACCCTTCAGTTCTAGGAATTTAGTTTAAAATGTATCCTTTTGGTAACATTTTCCGCTCCATTTTGTCAGCTCTCTTCCGGAAATTTGAATCATTTGGAAGTTGAACTTCTTAGACTGATCTGTTTCATATCTTCAGGGAGCTTTTTTTAAGTCTTCCAACACTTACAAGATTTTTAAAATATATATTTGAATTCATATTTTTAATTTCTAAGAGTTCTTTCAGCTCTCTTATTCCTTTCATTGCATTTTTCTTTATGTTCTGTGGGTAGAATACAATGTATTCTTAAATTTGTGTAGGCTTATCAATAAAAGTGAGGGGTAGAGAAGAAAAGTTGTTTAATTCTGTTACTTCCAGGGCCAATTTTTCTGTTTATTTTTCTTGGTTTTTATTACTTTGCCGACTTTCCTCTAATGTCTAGTGAATGTTTACAATCTCTCCATATTTTAAAATAAGGGGAAAGAAAAGTTGCTTGGACTGTCTCTGTTCATGGGCTGCATTTGGTAACTTTAGGCTCATTTTCGTATGACTGCTCGAGGAGTAGCCAGCTTGCTGGGGGACCCTTTAAAGGGTAAACATATGTGGCAAGCTGAGTAAAGGTTCTCCATGGACGTCCATATGCTAATCCCCCTAACCTGTGAATATGTGAGGCTGCATGACAAAGGGGAATGAAGGTTGCAGGTGGCATTAAGATTGCTAATCAGCTAACATTAGGAAAAGGAGGTTATCCTGGCTTATTCCAGTGGAGCTAGTGTAATCACAAGAGTACTTAAAAGTGGAAGAGAGACTTGGAAGAGAGAACCAGAGGATGACAGCATAAAAAGGACTCTGCCCAACATTGCCGGCTTGAATGATGGAGGGACGGGTCCATGAGCCAAGGAAAGTGAGCAGCCTATACATGCTGGAAAAGGCCAGGGAATGGATGCTCCCTAAAGCCTCCAGAAAGGAATATAGCTCTGCTGACATCTTGGTCTTAGCCCACTGGGGCTTGTGCTGGGTTTCTAACATAGAGAACTGTAAGAAATTAAATCTTCATTGTTTTAAATCGCCCAGTGTGTGGTAATTAGAAACTTAATACAAATTTTGGTACTGAGAGTGGGATGCTACTATATAGCAAATAACCTGAAAAGCTATTTGTTAAAATTATTTAGTTATTAAAGTTAAGTTATTAAAGTTATCTTGTGGAAGTGGGTTTAGAATTGGGTAGTAAGCAGAGGCTATAAGAAATTTGAGAAGCATGATTTAAAAAATCTTGGAGTGATTTCAATAGACCCTTAATAAAAATATGGATGATAATGATTCTGCTATGAAGGACTCACAGGGAAGTGAGGAAAAGGATAGAGAAGACATATCACTGGTGTGCAGTCTGTTAGGGACCAGGCTACAGAGCTCTTCTGCCACCCCTGTCCATGGAAAAATCGAAACACAGGAGGGTGGTGAGGGGGCCACACAGCAGAAGGTGAGCGTTGGGTGAGCAAGCTTCATCTGTAACCTGTATTTACAGCCACTCCCACACTTCCAATCTCTCGCATCACTGCCTGAGCTCCGCCTCCCCCCGCCCCCCCACCTCCACCCAGCCATGGAAAAATTGTCTCGAAAAGGTTGGGGACCGCTACTTTAGAGAGTACCTAAACCAGGAGACTGCTGGTAGAAGTATAAACACTAAAGGCACTGCTGGTGAGGGCTCAGAGGAAATGAGCAGCATATTATTGAAAACTTTCAGCTCTTTTATTATTTCTTTATATTACATTTTCTTTATATTACATTTTCTTTATATTGTACAATGTATTCCTATTAACTAAACATGTGGAGGAGGAGGGAAGTTGGTTGTTTGGTTAAGTATGCTTCCTTCAGTTTTTGTTTACTTATGTCATTCTTTCATTACTTTCCAGACTTTCCTCAAATGTCTAGGTAAATGAATCCTGAATCCTTTTAATATAGCGTTTTAGTGGAATTGTGTCTTACAGTTATGTGGAAAACAGAATTTGTAAATAATAAACTTGAATATTTAGTGAGTGTTGAACTGAATAGGTTTCTTCTTGCTGGTCATCACAAAATGCAAAAGAAAAGAGATAAAATGAGGAAGAACAGTTAAACAAAAAGAAACCAAGACTTAACACTTTGGAAAATTCTTTGTCTACCCTGATTGCAAAAGACAGTAAAATTAAGAGATTCATTCTCAGAAAAATGTGCTTGAGAGAAAAAATTGAGGGTGTGACTGAAAATCTTTTCCCTATACCTCAGAGAATCACTAGGTCAGAGTATTCAGTCACACAAGTCTCTTTGAGAAGATTACGCTTGTGATTAATAGATCCACTCAACCATCTAAACAGAAAGGATATCCAGGAAAGATCAGGTAGGAGGATCCTCTGGTTTATTGAAGTAAATCCCAAGACATATGTAAAATACCCACAAGGTTCTTGAGAATGTTAGCCAGCAGAACATTGACAGCTGGGACAAAAAGGTGTAGAGAGAGGATAAAATGGAAAAAGGTTATTCATTTTATTAATAGTAGTAGGGCTATACTGCAAATTGTCCTGAAACCTAGTAATGAATAAACCTAATTTATTCATTGACCTATGTCTTTAGATCCAGGTTCACTATTTTTGGCAAAACTGCTTCAGAGGTGGTGTAGCAGCAACTGATGATTATTGCTTATACTCACTAATTCCCTAGGAGTTGCAAAGCAGTATGATATTCTGATTCTAACATTTCTTCGTTTACCTGTTTTATTATTTATTGCTGCTAAAATATAACTTTCAAAATTTAAAATTATGACATGCAAATTTAACACACACATGTATAAGATTTCACTCAACTCATTAATTAATGAAGAAAATATTAAAATATTGAGTGATTCAAAGTACATTTTGAGGTGCTAGGACTTTATTATCAATTTAATAAGAGAATGTTAGAGTCAGTTTCCTAGATTATACACCAAACTGGTTGATGTCTTACCTTTGGGGTTATCTTTTCCACTGGACAGAAACTATTTGCTTATCCACTACACAAAAATCCACAGGATAATATATAACTTCACTAAGACTTGAATCTTTAATCAATAGTCTTAACATTACCTAACTTCATTTATCTTCTTAAAGTCAACTTCCCTTATGAGTCCATTTTTTTTTAATCACCAAGAGGTACAGTTCATATAAGAGAAAGGCAGGATAAATCACGGGTTCTTTCTCTCTATCCACCCATATAAAATACAATGAGTATTTTTTAAGTATCATATTATCTCATAGATTCTTAACATATTTGATGTGTTTCAACCCATTGTAATTAAACACCTCACACACACACACATACCTTCTTAAATAAATCAAAGCATAATGCTATGGTCTGAATGCTTGTGCCCCCCTCACCCACAAAATTTATATGTTGAAATCCTAATCCCCAAGCAGATGGTATGAAAAGTTGGAGCCTTTGGAAGGTGATTAGGTCATCAGAGTAGACCCCTTATAAAAGGAATTTATACCCTTATAAAAGAGACCCCAGAGAGATCCCTCATCTCTTCTGCCATGTAAGGTAACAATGAGAAGATGGACATCTATGAGGAAGTAGGCTTTAATCAGACACTGAATCTACTGGCACTCTGGTCTTGAACTAAATTTCTATTGTTTATAAGCCACCCAGTCTGTGGTATTTTGTTATAGCAACCCCAATGGACTAAGACACATACTAAACACAGTTGAAAGAGATTGAGAAAGAAAAGACTAGCAAAAGATTAATGTAAAAAGAACCAGTGCTAGTAAGAGGGATCTTCTAAGCTTCTAGTGTGCTTATGAAAACTATGATTCTGTGGAGAAATGGATATCATGTTGGAACACAACAAACAGAAACAACATCATAAAGAGGTTAAAATCAGAAATTCTCAGATCTTCTTTCAAATTTCACAGTAAAATTAAATGCAAAGTATTTGCCATAGAAAATTGCATTCTTAACACTTGAACAGAAGCAAATTCTTCATGTACAGCTATAAATATCAACTTTTTTATTAGTCACCTTGGCACTTGTGTGCAGATAATTAAAACTTGTATCATATAGTAAATCCCTGTTAGCTCTCTAACTCAGGTCTCTTAGGAAGAGACTTCACTAATGTAGCATTGAATTAGGTTTTGAAGTCAATCTTTCACACAACAATAGCTCATTTTGCAAAATAATTTGATTACAGAAATGTGGCGCACACAAGCATTTTTGTAATGATTAGTGAATATCTTCATAAAAAGTGAGATTTCCACTGAGCTGAAAAATTTGTGTCAATTAAAACTCAATAAATTATGTTTACTGAATATTTTATTTAAGTAAATTAGTCACTGGATATTTTTAAATAAATATTTTAATGATATGGAGACCTAAGAATTTTAAAGCCATGAAAAATAATCTAAAGTTGCTGCTCATACCTTAAAGTCTTCTCTAAATTAATGCAATAGATAGAAATATGTTTCCCAAAGTCATGTGGGCTCCAAAATGCCTTTCTTATCCCTCCCTTTTTTAATTGTTTGGGATGATCTGATAGGCAGTGCCCCCCTTTTTAAATCATTAAATTTATGAATTTTTCCTCAAGAGTCACTGAGATGTTTTCCTTGAGCTATTTTTTCCCTGATGCAGAAACTTCTACTTCTTGGAGTAAATAAGTTTTAACTTTCCTTCCTGACAGTTGCATTGGGGGATGGAGACAGTGTAGACAGACACTGTACATGATGTTACGCTGTGAAGCTACCAGTGTGTCCAATTCTTAATACAAGCTGTCTTTTGAGATGGTCACTGTGAGGTTCAGGTGACTGAGGACAGCTGAAGTATGTGTAATTAAAATGCTGTTGTTATTTCAGGGACACACTTTTAATATATCTCTTGAAGATATTTTAAATTTACATAAAATATGTATACATATACATACATATTTTAAATGTTAATAATTTATGCTGAAAGTCAGCATTCATTTCTCAGAAACTTACAAAGCAGTCTATTCATTCTCGCCCTGCAGTTCCTTCACTTGGCTCCAGAATATCACCATCTTCCAGAACTCCTTTTACCTCTTGAGCAATTCCTTCTCATTCTCCTTTGCAGGTTTCTCTTCATTTATTTAATCTCTCAATATTCAGCTGCTCCAAGCCTTAGTCTTTGGATCTCTTCTCTTCTGTTTGCTGTCTTTACTCAATCACTTAGTGATCACATCCCATATCAAGGCTTAAATACCATCACAACACAAATAACTTCCAATTTTGTATCTCTAGCCTAGCTTCGCTGAACTTCAAGGGACCATATCCAAATGGCAACTCCATTATTCAACTTTCTAAGGCCACAAATGCAAGTATCACCTAGAT
The DNA here is from genome assembly GCA_008086735.1 of Cheirogaleus medius. Classification (NCBI taxonomy): domain Eukaryota; kingdom Metazoa; phylum Chordata; class Mammalia; order Primates; family Cheirogaleidae; genus Cheirogaleus; species Cheirogaleus medius. Next base: position 30,171,644 of record VBSM01003204.1, on the reverse strand, counting down.
GTGTTTACACATCATTCCATATTCCACCCATCAGTAAATCTAGTAGGTTCTGGCTTCAAAACAAGTTCATAATTCAACCTCTTCTCACCACCTCCACTACCATCCCCCTAGAACAAGTCATCATCATCTCTCTCTAGAATATTGCATGGCCTTCAATCTAGTGCATGAGGCACCTGTAGGGAGGAAATAGATGGCAAATATGAATACTTACATTTATCGGGTGTCGGGCAGGTGGGGGGGAGGGGATGGGTATATGCATACATAATGAGTGCAATGAGCACCAACTGGGGGATGGACACACTTGAAGCTCTGACTCGAGGGGGGAGGGGGGTAAGGGCAATATACATAACCTTAACATTTGTACCCCCATAATATGCTGAAATAAACAAATAAATAAATAAATAAATAAATAAATAAATAAAAGCATTTATCTTGCTAGACTTAGGATTTTTTTTTTTAAAAAAAGAAGTGTTTAATAAAGGTGCTATTTACAATGGTGTAAGCAGAAATCAGAAAATGCACAAGGGGTAGGTGCAGGGAAACATTACCATCCTTAGACCCAAGGAGTCCTGAGAGGGCTTCTGGCAGGAGCCTGAAACGACAGGAGGAAAAGGGAATAAGGACATGAATTTTACTCTCCTCCCAATCTCCCCTGTTGGTGCCTCTCAGTTGAACACAATGCAAGCCAGAGTCTAAAGAAGTCAATTAGCAGTTAATGCATTTCATATAGATCAGCTTTCTGAGGCTCAGAGCAGGGAGAAGGGATGGCAAGTGACCACCTCTGCTCTTCTCCCTTGCTCCTGCCTTGCTTTTTGGTTAAAATCTATTTTTAGCACACAGAGCCATTCTGTTAAAATAGAAGGCAGACCATGTCAGGTGACTGTCCAAAAGTTCGCAATGATTTTTCTATCTCTAGCCCCTAAAAGTCCAAGTCCTGAAAGTGGCCGTGGGGCCCCTCTTCCAGGCTCCTGCCACTCTGCTGCCTCATCCCATACTGTTGTCCCCTCATATTATGCACTTTCCTTGAGCTCCTCCTGGCACAATCCCGCTTCAGGGCTTTTCATTCCCCTTCCTAATGCTTGCAGTTGTCTCCCTCCACTACTCCGTGACATTGGCTTCAGGTGCCACTTACATGCCACCCTCTCTTCAATGCCTTTCCTGGCCATCTGTCTAAGTTACACCTGCCCTCACACTACTCCCTGCCTCCTTTTTCTCCAGAGAAAAATTCTACTGTCTATTCTATGTCTACTTTCTGTTTTATTTTATATTGTATATTATATAACTTGAATATGTGTTTTATTTTATGTTTAGTCTAATGTAAGCTTCATAAGTCTGAGGATTGCTTTTCTCTTTGCTTCCCTGTTTTTTACCCCAGGACCCAGATCAGTGCTAACATGAAGTAGTTTCTCACTAAACATTTGTTTAATCAATGAATAAAACCATAAAAGGATAGAGTGTATCCTCTTTCGTTAGTATTTCCTAATGATAAAATACATGAAATCCTGTGAGTGCTACAGGAACCAGCCTATTGATTAATAATAATCAGGTATTTAAGCATAAACTAGCAGGAGAAAGAAAGTTGACCCTTCCCATACAATTTCAATTAACAGCAGTGAGATTTGTAATATCCTCTGGAAGGAGAACAGGCCCTTAGCTATTTAAATTCCATGTGTACAGCTAACAGTAAACTGCCAAAGAGCATATCTGATGTGGGTGGTGATATAAAGAGAATTAATGAGAAAAATGTGTTCCATCACTTCAAATATTATCATATGCTCCAGGGACTTACACTCTATCAGCAGCAAAGTCAAAAACAAGTTACAGTGCTTGGCACAGTGGTCTGTCTTCATTTAGCAAACCAATTTGCCTCCTCTTTGAGAATATGATCATGGAATTTATTTATCTTAAGTTGCTATATTATAAATGCTGCTCAAATAAACTCAAGTAGTTTCAGTTTAGAAATACAAGTAAGAGTGATGATGACCTAAGCGTGGTATTTAGGCTAAAGTAAAATCCTTTCTGCTTTACTTTCCCCATCTGCACAAAATTTTAAAAAATGTACAGAGACATTAGATGTCCTCAAACAATATCAGGGTAGAAGAAATATTTCAGCATGTAATATGTCCTTTTGAAAATGTATCTCGGTTTGAAAAAATAATTATAATTATAAATGAAATGCATTTAAATTGTATGTTGAAATTAAATTCATGCTTTAAATATGTTTGCTAATTACTATAGCAAAAATATAATTCAAAGAAACTTCCAACCTCTACAGAAAAAGGCAAATAATTTAGTATTACTTTATCAAGTAATCAAACACAGGCTCTTAAAAGTAATGAGGTTTATATTCATTCTTTTTTCCTATATACCTATCTTAATTATTGATTTAATATCTCCTCTCCACCTTACACTTATCAGTATAATCCACCTCTTTGATTTCAAAATAGAGCTCTTTAAATCCTGAAAGTAGAGAATTAGAAAACACCCTGTACATTTCTGAGTTGTCTTTAGGAAATATTCCAAATATAAAACACTAAATGAATCTGGTATGTGATAGATGAAAAACACCCGGGCACTCGTTAAGGTCAAACTACCTATTTGAATAGAAACACCAATTAACTGAGAAATGCTGAAGCTAAAGAACTTGTCAGCAATTTCAAGCTCACATACACACACACACACACACACACACATGCACACGTACACACACACACAAATATCAGAGAATATAAAAACAAGATCCTTATGAAAATTAAACCACAAGTTTACTGTGAAATACATGTATGAAAATATTTGTTTTGGTGATCAAGATATAACAGTTTTCTTAGCCAAAATAAATTCCAGATGGATTAACTTTAATCTGATAAGGAAAATAAAACTGAATAAATTCTACCTAGAGTCTAAATGTTTTTTGGCACTCCACCCAGTTGAACAAGTTGTTCATTGTTTTCTCATTTCTTAGAGAAGCTGTTTAATAGTTAAAACTCTGCCTAAGTCCTCTGCTTACTTCACCTCACCAACTCTCCAAAGAGAGAAGTCTGTCATTTCAAAAGACCCTCCAACTTTCCTTGTTTTCATTTACTAATTTATGTTGATCTTGACCCATCTTTAAGTGTCTAAATCCAGCAGTTCTAGTCTGGGAATGCCTGTTCTGTACCCTCCCCGTTCTGTGTGCCTCAGTTTCCTCATCTAGCAAGTAAAAGCTGCCAATCAGGTTTCAATGAGAGGACACACATCTAACTACTGAGTCTAGCACACAATAAGTGCTCAATCTAATACTTGAATTGTGAAAGAAGAATTACATGAATCTCACGTCTTACCTGACACCAAGTTTCACTAAGGATTAGTAAAATAGACATGTGACAAACAGCATTTGTTTCTGGAAGGCCCTTGAGCTATCAGTTGCAACTTCCAAAAAGATCCTACACTGGGACACCTTTTAGTTTCAGAGTAACTAACCATTGAGCACTCAATATGCATGTAGTCGAAGCTTGGAGAAAGCCATTTAGTTTTATGGTTTCTTAGGTTTTGTATGTGGCTAGTTTTGGACTTGGCTAGCTGTTCAGGTGACTTCCATTCTTCAGTTAACTGAATCCCATAGTAATGTGCTGCCAACCAAGGTGTGCCACTACTTGGTCTTCTGGCGTGGGTGCCCCCAGCTCTTCCTGATGTCACACCAGTCACCCTGGCCCCTGCCTCCCTTTTCCTACTTAAGTCCCCACACTCAGTATCCGTGCCTAATGGCAGACATCTCTGTTTATTGCTACTCGACCTGAGGGAGAGAGGGTTGCAGAAGATTTTGATCCACCTGGATCTTCCTACTGCAGTACATTAGCTAATTACACTACCAGAGTTACCTGTGCCAGATTTGGAGCACTCTGGGATTTGCTCCTACATTTGAACCAGTCTTCCCCTTGCCACATTTTGACAATTGTTTCCTTATTCAAATAACCTCCCATGTATTTCATGTTCCAGCAATGGAAGAGGAGGGGATACCTTCACTTTAAGTTTAGCCTATAGTCCAGCCAACTTATTTTACAAAGCGATTATATGAAAGAATTTCTATCCAGTTAATTGATATATCTATAAATTTCAGTACCTGGGGAAAAAAATTAATGTGAAATATTAACATTGAAGTGAGATCCTACAAAAAACAAGACTGGTTCAACTAAAATTGTCCCAATGAGGGATGATGCTAGCATTTTAAAATTTCCAATCACCTTGATTGCTGTTATGATGAAGCTAAGTTTTAAAGATTAGTTGTCTTTCAAAAGCGCCTTTTATTTTCTGTATATCTTTTCACTGAAATTGGACTTTCTAACAATTGATTATCTCCTACCTTATTTTTTACATATATTGAGTTGAAACCCAAGTATATCCACCAAATTCCATTTAATTATCTCATTCTTTAGAAATAATCATTCACCTGATTTTGATATTCATCATTCTCATGCATCTTGTATACATTTAGTACATACACAATTTCCATTAATACTATGAATAATATTTTGCATATTTTCACCTTTTTATATAAATTTCATATTTTATGTACAATTTTGCAGCCACATTTTTATTCAAAATTATGGTATGATTTTTCTAGTGATACTCATAGCCAATGTCCATTCATTTCCAATGCTATATAATAAATACTTCATTGTATTAACTTTCATAATTTATTTGTTCCTCTTGCTATTTGATATGAAGGTTGCTTCCAGTGTTGTAGTATTATAAACAATACTTCAATTAACATTTCTGTATAAGACTCTGAATATAAAATCAAATTTTCTTTAGGGTTATAGTAGCCAGTGGGATTGTATACATATTTTCAACTTTATTAAATAGTGACAAATTTCTTTGCCATGTGGTAGAAACAATATATCCCCAGCCACCCCAGCGTTGAACCAGCATTCCTCTCTTTCCACAAGCTCATCAACAGTTGGTACAGTCAGATTTGGTTTTTCTTTCTAATTTTTCTTTTTTATTTAATCCTATCTAGTAGTTTTCAAATGACATTTCATTGTTTTATAAATCTCCTTGATCATTAGTAATCTTATGTCTCTCTTCTCTGCTGGGAATTGCAATTGATTATATAATTAAATGATATTTTAAAAACTAATTTTCATGTTCACAGCTGCTCTTTATTCCCTATACTTTCTCTGTGTCCAATCTTTCTGCTAGTGAAAAAATCTTTGAGTGGTAAACTCTTGATCTTCATATGCCTTAAAATATCCGTATTTTAACCTAACTCTTAAATTAGAGAATATGTGAGTATAGAATGATAGGTTGGTAGTTTTTAGATATGTTCAGTATGACTTTCCATTTTCTCTTGCCATTTATTTTATTGAGAGGTCTGTTCAAAACCTAGTTGTCACTTTTTGTAGATAATCTGCTTTTTTCTGTGTGATAATTTGAAGATTTTCTTTTTCTTTATCCTTGATATTATTAAATGTCTACTTTTATATGCCAAGTATTTTTCACAATGTATATCTTAATCCACATAAGAAACTTCTGTATATTTACAAATATTCTACAGCTCCATTAAAATCTGTCTTGTTGAACATTTATTTTTATTTATTCTTCCTGTAACTTGCAGTGTACTTTTTTCCCCCTAAGAACTTGGGTCTTTGAAAAGTCTTTGAAAATTCTTGAAAAGTCTGTCACTCTCTTTCACTAATGGTTTTATTTTTATCAAATGTATGCTATTATCTCATTTAAAAGAGTCACATAGTTGTATGAAGTTTCCTGGGAAAGGTAACAGTTGCCATCACTGACCTCTCATGTCCTTCTTCTCAAAGAAACCCACCATTCTTTCTTTCTTTTTTTTTTTATTTCAGCATATTATGGGGGAACAAATGTTAAGGTCACATATATTGCCCTTGCCCCTCTTCCCCCTTGAGTCAGGGCTTTAAGCGTAACCATCCCCCAAATGGTGCGCCTCCTATTCATTATGTTTGTCTATACCCATCCCCTCCTCCTACCCACTCCTGCCCGACACCCGATAAATGTTATTCCTATATGTCCACTTAGGTGTTGATCAGTGAAACCAATTTGCTGGTGAGTACATGTGGTGCTTGATTTTCCATTCTTGGGATACCCCACTTAGTAGAATGGATTCCAGATCTATCCAGGAAAATACAAGAGGTGCTATAT
>VBSM01003204.1:30133433-30159928 GCA_008086735.1 Cheirogaleus medius | reverse complement strand
TTTGTTTTATTGATCTTCTGTATAGCTTCCCTGTTATCAATTTCGTTAAGTTCTAACATGGAACCTCTCCTCACACAATACTGGCTACCATCACAGGCTTTGTTTTTGCTATGTTAGTGCCAGTTGCACTCATATTTGTTGTTTGAAGCTATCTTTCCTTTACTAAGAGAAATATAATAAAAAATTAACAATCAAGGAAAGCTTTAAGTAATCTGTGAAAGCATAAATAAGAAAATTAAGATAATTATTCTATATAGTGGTTCAGTGACTTTTTTGTCTTTGCTAAACTTACTAATCAAAAATATTTTCAGGAAGAAAAGCACTTGAACTATGTTTATGTCTGCATAAAATACTAAAAGGAGAACTTATTACTGACTATTCAAAGTCATCACACTGTTGCACACGTTAAAGCATAAAGAAATAATGTATTTGTAGTAATGGAAATGTTTACATTATTTTGGGTTTGTGATAAATATGCAGAGTAATGCTCAGTTTTAGTGAGATAGGTATATAAGTAAAACAAATTTTGTGCATTTTCAGATTGATGACTTCTCTCATTTTTTGTCCAATAAAACATTTTCTTTTCTAATTAGCATAATCACGTATCAGAGCCATAAAATGCCTCTGTTCCTAAATATTATGCTTATGATGAGTTTGGAGTTAATCATCATGTATGGTAGTGGGAACTATTGTAATGGGACCATGCAACTATACAGTTATTAAAAGTAATAATTTAATAATAAATGCAAATATGTTATTACATATTTTCAAGACTGTCTTAAATATTTAATGCTTTTTTCTATTTAAGTTTCACAAAACATTTATCAGATAGTTATTACTATATTTTACAGGCATTATATTAAGAATATTAATCCACCAAGCAAATGGTGGAGCCCTCAGGACAAAACCCATTTGTTCCCCTTGATGTTATGGTGCCTGAAAATTATATTTTAGAAACATTCACATAAATGTTAACTATCAGGGTATATTTCCTGATTTCTAAGGAATTAGAATCTCAGAGAAAAACATTAAAGGATACAAAAACTATTACATATTTCTTGATTGAAACACAAGACATTTTTTATTACAATTTAACTTCTTAAAACAAAGCAAAACAATACCAAACATGTACACCATAATTTGGAAAATTATTAATTATTAATCATTTAATTTTAGGGGAAATAAAGCAAAACAGTTTAGTAAAATTTCAAGGATGTATGTGTTTTCTGCACAGCACTTTTTAAAAATTGGAGCTAAGTAAATGAAGATGCAACCATTTTCTTTTAAATTTTTTATCTTTTTAGTTGACATATTATATAGTCTCTTAAAATTTTGATACCTAACTGCTCTAAGTATTTGCATGACTAGTCAATTCCCATAACTATGAATCAAGAGAATTGACAGAAATTGGCATAGGAGAGAGCTGGAGAGTAATGATGCTGCCATCTGTATAATGATCACAAAACTAAATTCAAGGCCCTGTTAATATTAATGTCATCTAGATAGACAGGAGTTCATTAAAAAACTTGAGATCTTTCAATTACAACTAAGAAAGTCTTAATTTTGAATATATGTTTCAAGTGACCAATGAATACATTGTTTTATACTTTATTGTTTTCTTTGTCTAAAACATTGCTTAGCATGTAATTGAGGTATAATGAACACATACTTACAAAATAAATCATTTAAGTAATATCAGTACACAACCTGATTAAGTTTACTTTTAAGGTCAGGCAGAATGACATCAAGACAGGGATCATGAAGGAAGATTGTTGATTTGACCAACTTCTACCTTAAAACTTTTGTATAAAAACAAAAAAAAAAGACTACAATGCAAAAAAACAAATCTACTATAAAAATAGAAGGCAAAGAACAAACTGGGAAATTATTTGTAATAACATGAAACAGCTTGTATACCAAAACCAACATACAACTATTATAAAATAGCAAAATAAAGATGGCTATCTTAATTTAAAAACACACAGAGACCAGGAATATGTAATTAAAAGAAGAAAAATGAAAAACTTTTAAAAAATATTTAAAATAATTGGTAAGCAAATCCATCTAACTTTTTTTATTTCAGAAGATTTGGGCATACAGTGTTTTTTGTTACATGGATGAATTATATAATTCTGAAGTCAGGGATTTTAGTCTATCCATCACCAGAATAGTGTACATTGTACCCAACAGGTAATTAATTTTTTATCCCTCACCCCCTACCTATACTCCCCCTTTCTTAGCTTCCAACGTCGATTATACCACTTTATGACCACATATACCCAACGTTTAGCTCCCACTTACAAGTGAGAATGTGTGGTACTTGTTTCTCCATTCCTGAGATGCTTCACTTGGGATAATGGTCTCCAGGTCCATATAAGTTGCTGCAAAAGACATTATTTCATTACTTTTTTATGGCTGAGTAGTACTCCATGGCATACTCACACACACACAAACACACACACACACACGCAGTTTCTTTATCCACTCATTAGTTGATGAGCACTTAGATGGATTCCATATCTTTGCAATTGTGAATGATGCTGCAATAAACATTCAGGTGCAAGTGCCTTTTTGATATAATGACTTCTTTTCCTTTGGGGAGGAAGAAGGAAGACGGGAGAAGTCATCAATCTGAAAATGCACACAATTTGTTTTTTGTTTATATACCTATCTCACTAAAACTGAGCATTACTCTGCATATTTATCACAAACTCAAAATAATGTAAACATTCCCATTACTACTACTACCCAGTAGTAGTAGGATTGCCGGATAGAATGGTAGGTCTGTTTTTAGTTTTTTAATGCAGCAGTCCCCAATCTTTTTGGCACCAGGGACAAGTTTCATGGAAGACAGTTTTTCCACAGACTGGGGGAGGTGGGTAAGCAGAGCTCAAGCGATGATGCAAGCGATAAGGAGCAGCTGTAAATACAGGTGAAGCTTCACTTGCTTGCCTGCCACTCACATCCTGCTATGTGGCTGGCATCCTAACAGGCCATGGAGTGGTACCGGTCGGCAGCCTGGGGGTTGAGGACCGCAACTTTGATGAATCTCCATACTGTTTTCCATAGAGATTATACTAATTTACATTCCCACTAACAGTGCGTAAATGTTCCATTTTTACTGCATCACTCCAACATCTATTGTTTTTTGATTTATTAACAATGGCTAGTCTGATAGGTGTAAGGTGGTATCTCATTATGGTTTTAATTTACATTTCCCTAAAAATTAGTGATGTTGAGCATTTTTTATATGTTTTTTGGCCATTTGTATATCTTCTTTTGAAAAAAGAAATCTGTTCTTGTCTTTTGCCCACTTTTTGATGTGGTTATTTATTATTTCTTATTGATTTGTTTGAGTTCTTGTAGATTCCAGGTATTAGTCCGGGGTATAGCCTGTAAATATTTTCTCCCATTCTGTAGGTGGCTTATTTATTCTGTTGATTGTTTCTTTTGTTATGAGGAAATTTTAAGTTTAGTTAAGTCCCATGTATTTATTTTTGTTGTTAAGGCATTTGCTTTGGGGCTCTTACTCATAAATTCTTTGACTAGACCAATGTCCAGAAAAGTTTTTTCTACATTTTCTTGTAGAATTTTTATGGCTTCAGGTCTTACATGTAAGTGTTTAATCCATCTTGAATTAACATTTGTATATGATGAGAGAAAGGGATCCAGTTTCATTCTTCTGCATGTGGCTATCCAGTTTTCCCAGTATCATTTATTGAGTAGGGCTGCCTTTTCCCAGTGTTTGTTTTTGTCTGCTTTGTCAAAAATCAGTTGTTTGTAATTATATAGTTTTATTTCTGTATTCTGTATTGTATTCCAATGATCTATGTGTCTACTTTTATACCAGGACCATATCTTGTTGGTTGCTACAGCCTTGTAGTATAATTTGAAGTCAGGTAATGTGAAGTCTTCAAATTTGTTCTTTTTATATAAGATTGCTTTGGCTATTCAAGACCTTTTTTGATTACATATGAAATTTAGGTGTTTGTTTTTCTAGTTCTATGAAAAATGATGTTGTTATTTTGATGGGAATTGAATTGAATCTATAAATCACTTTGAGCAGTATGGATATTTTAACAGTACTGATTCTTCCAATCCACGAGCATGAGATGTTTTTTCATTTGTTGGTGTCATCTATGATTTTTTTCATCAATGTTTTGTAGTTCTCCTTGTAAAGATCTTTTACTTCCTTGGTTAAGTATATTCCTACTTATTTTTTTTTTTTGTACCTATTGGAAATGGTATTGAGCTCTTGATTTGACTCTTAGCTTGTTTTTTATGAGTGTATAAAAATGCTATTGATTTTTGTACTTTAATTTTATATCCAGTGAATTTACTGAATTTATTTATCAATTCTAGGAGTCTTTTGGAGAAGTCTTTAGGACTTTCTAGATATAAGATCATATCGCTAGAAAACAAGGATGTTTTGATCTCCCCTTTTCCAATTTGAATGTCCTTTATTTCTTTCTCTTCTGTGATTAATCTGGCAACTTATCACTTTGACTTTGGCCAGTCTGATGACAGTGTGCCTTGGAGATGTGTACCTTGGAGTTCAATTACCTTCATGTATCTGAATGTCTAAATCTCAGCATGACCAGGTAGGTTTTTCTCCATTCCAATTTTAAAATATTTTCACATTTATTAAGTAGGAAAAAATGAATAAAATCTCTCATGGTAAGGTGAGAAAGGAAATGCAATGTCATCTGCTGGTCTTAGGAGGATGAACTTGTATAACTCTGTAGGTACATTTGGAAATAATTTCGAATATTTATATCCAGTGAGGAGATTAAGAAACTTAGTTAAAAATTATTTTTTGATGAAGAATGCACAATATAAAAGTAAAGACAAAACTTCAGAGAAAAATAAATAAAAGAAAGTTATGGTTCAAATATGAAACAAACCAAATGAAACATAATTTAGTGAACTGTAAGACTACATTTTACTACAGTTCAAGATTCTTCTTTGAACAGCACAGGTTTTGTTACTTATAATTATATTTTTTTTCTCCAAATCCAATCCCAATATGAGCTTCTAATTGTGACTGATATTTACATAATTATATTTCTGTTCATTATTTATCAAATTTTAAATTGACTTTGAAGGCAATTCCTGGGAGAATTGATTACCATAATGGAACAGCATGTAAGAATTATAAACTCTGATAGCAAATAATAATGTAGCTGAGAGAAACTGGCAGAAGAGAGAACTGGCGAGAAATATAGGGACCCTTATTTCTGCATTTTGCCTAATGAGGAGTCAATAGTTATTGTCCAAAATTGACTAAATAATGCATCAGTTAGTAATGTGTTCAACTACAAGGGACAGGAAAACAAGGATTAAGAATATTGAGAATACACATGAGTTTGTCTATCTCAGCCCTAGGCTGGTACACCTTGTCAACAATTTAATGAAGACCTGAGATCTTCCTATCTTTCTTCTCTTCAGGGCCACAGAATGGCTACTGCTACTTCCAGCTTTATGTTCATATTCTAGACAGAATACAGACAGCATAGCCACAGCTGAAACAAAAATACTATTGATCTGAAAGTCATAGTCAGCTCCTAATGCAGGTCCAATAAATACTTGTGGTTAAAACAAACAAAAATGCTGTTGAAAATGGATATTGACTATATTCCACCACCCCTGCCCCCGAAAAAAAGACTATATAAGTATTTGGGCCCCATTTGGATATTTGGGTAATCATTCAATGATTCTCCCCTGTGTAAGTTAATAAATTTATATGCCATTTCACCTTAAAAAATGAAATAAAAAATGGGTATTGAGTGATTCATTTTATAACATCAATATAATGAAAAAAATAATGTTTAGGATTTAATTCGTGGCCTTTAAAGTAATAATACTGACAATAGTCAGGAGAATAGCTAAACTGAGCTAAAAAGCCTCATTATTTATAGCAGGTTGTCAAAAATAATTTCCTAAGTTGATATATTAATAAATAAAGGTAATAAATAGAAAAATTATAAACAGAATTAAAGGCAATTTTGCCTTAGGAATGGGCATAAGATGTTGGTGTATAATAGTGTCCAACAGGAGAGTTTTGATTTTTTATTGCAATCAATTATTCCACGAATGCTGATAGGTTGACACTTGTTGTCCAAGAAGATGCTCTCATTACTGGAGATGCAGCCAAGGATAAGACAACAATGTCCTTGCTCTTCATTTATATTCTAGTATCAAATACAACAAATAAGATATCAGACAAATAAGATAACACCAGGCAGTGTTATGTGATGAAAAGATAGAAAGAGATGTGGTGAGGGTGATTTGAGATGAGGGACAGGAATGCCCTCCCTCAAGAAGTGACCTCTGAGCAGATACTGGAATGATGTACACAGCAGGCCTTGTGAGAGATGCAAGTACAGAAAAAGTTGACTAGAGGTCTGTTGCATCTCAGAGCATGGGACAATATTTTCTAGCCTGAGAGCTGACTCCCAAGTGCTCTACCAGGCACTAATGAGGTTCTACCTTTAACTGTCATTGATCAAGGATGTCAGAAGTGCTGATCAACTTCATTCAAGGCCATGAAATAAACTCTGGCAGGGCTAACCTTGAATCCATTGCTTTAATACATATCCTGAGCCCTTAAAACAATGTCCATTCCAATGAGATATATTTCTGAATCTAAACTTTACCCAGGCATCAACAGTCACTTTCACTGCAGCTCTTAACCACTTTCATCAGAGCATCCTTAGTCCTCTGCTATGTATCCAAAATCCATGCTTCAAACATGTAATCTTAATTCTGGAAAAATGTCTACATGTAATTTTGTCTTTTCCATAGTGTTTAAGACACAGGCATAAAATTCTCTGGAAATTTAATTTCAGTTAAATTTTACAACTTTACTTTGTGTACCTCCTATGCAGAAATCAGAAACTGGGTGTTTCAGGAAATATATATGTAAATAAATGGGACAAGGCACATATCCTTGACTATTCAAGGAGCTTATTCTCAACAGGGAAGTTAAGGCTAATTCAAATATAAGTGGAATAGTATATAAAGTATTGAGAAAAATATACAAATCAAATGCTATGGTAATCTAAAGGAGTGAAATTTACATGCTACTTAGGAATTATAAAAAAAATTTTAAAGATGTGATGTTTTTCATTAGCTTTATTAGATAAATAAGATTTCAACAAGTGTGACCGAAAGCTTGGCACTTGATCTCAAGGCTGCATCAGAAGAACAAGAACAAATGATTATGCACTTTAAGATAAGTAACATATTTTGACATCTGTAACTTAAGAGTTTGTTGTAATTCACAATGAAAGCGCAGTTAGTTACATGTATCATTTGTAAAAATGCTTACCTTCCAGTTTATATATTGATATTTCCTTAGTATTTTTTCACCTTAATATCTTTGATCGTTTGGCAGCATTATCTCCTTTTCTGTCAGTTTTTCCTTTTTAACTTCTATGGGATACTTTTCTACTTCTCTGTTTCTCTTTCTAACATTGCAACTACTACCCTACTTCCTGGGTTTGTTTTCCTCTCCTCATTTTCTAATTTTAGGTTGTTTTTTGTTCTCCCTCCTGCTTCACAGTTAAACCCTAGGTACTTTCATCTTCCTTATATAAACACAAGCTGTTCTTTGGAAATCTCATCCCATGTCATGGTTTCAGCTAACATCTATGGCAGTGACTATAATACCTACCACCACAGCTCTTGACTCTCTTATGAATTCTGGTCTTGCATCTACATCTACCTGCATAAAACATCCCCTGAAAGATTCATCAGTATGAATTCCCTAATACATGCACAGCTTTTTGAATGTGTACATCCCTTGTATCCCCAATTTCAGATAAGAACAACAATATATCTTCGATCATTCAGTTAAAAAGTGCTGTTGTTCAAAAATCTTCAATAGCTCCCCTTTACCTACTGAAAACAAGCAAGCAAAAAATCTTGAAATGGTCTTTAAGGCCTTCATGTCTGTCCCCAGTCTTACTAGCCTTATCTTGCTGTGTGCCATTAAAAATTCCATGCATTACCAAACCGAATACCACTTCCTATATCATCCTTTGTTTGGTTTTCATTGTTCTCTCTACCTGGAGGGCTCTCCCCGGCAATCCAACCCCACTTACCAAAATATTAATTAGTGTTGAGGGGGTTCTGTCAAATGCCTCCATCACTGAAGTGGAATGAGTATAAACAGTATCTTTCTCATAGAACTTTACCCATTCTTATTTTGTGGGACTTAATCTTTTTTATCTTAATTATATCTTGAATAGATGTTGACTCATTACCACTATATAACTGGTCAATAAGATTCATAAGACTGAGTTTATGTCTCATTAATATTTTATTTCTCTTTTCTGCAGCTCCTTTTAAGGAACCATACTTGTACTAATCAATCAGTCTGTCCTGAATGAATGAATAAAGGAGTGACTAGGTGAAATTACGTAGACAACTTAAAAGAAAATCAGCTGGAAATGTGCCAATAAGAGTGCTTGAAGATGTTCTCTCACCCAAAATGCATCATACAGAAGATAAATGGAGAATCATAGGACTTAGATATCATTAATGCAGATGAATATTTACTACATTATGAATCATGTTGAAAAATTATTCCTAAAGTATTTTAGAAGCTCATTTTTCATTAATGCTGGTTTTCTACATGTATATGTCTAAATAGTTCCAAGAAAATCTAAATGATTTTAATATTCCTGTTATGATAAGAGCAAAAGATAGATAGCATTCAATTAAGATCACAGCATGCATTAAACTATCTCACAGTCTAATGTAATTAGTTACTATCTCACCCCATAATGTCAGAAAATGTGGCTCCTTTGTTCACTGTTGATTCTCCTTATATTCAGCACTGTAACAGACATATAGTAAATAATATACATCCAACATATAATATTGGTTTTTAGCTATTTCCAATGTATTTTTCCAGCTTTACTGAGGCATAATTGACAAGTAAAATTGCTTATATTCAAGCTGTACAACATGACTTTATATACATATACATTGCATAATGATTATAGTTCAATGAAATTAATTTAAACATTCAACACCATCCATAGTTACCATGCCTGTGTGTGTATGTGTGTAGTAAGGACACTAAAATCTGCTCTATTATCAAATTTGAAGCAACAATAGAGTATTATTTACTATAGACACTGTGTTGTGCATTAGATCCCCAGAAATTATTCATTTTATAACTAATAATTTTTACCCTTTGATATACATATCTCCCCATTTTCCATACCCCCAGACCTTGGCAACCATCTTTCTATGCTCTACTTCTATGAGTCTAACTTTTTAGATTCCACATATAAGTGAGATCATGAAGTATTTGTCTGTGTCTAGCTTATTTCACTTAGCATGATGTCCTCCAGGTTCATCCACGTTGTTGCAAATGGCAGGATTTCATTCTTTCTTAGTGCTAAATAGTATTCCATTCTATATATGTACCACATTTTTAAAAAACTCTATCACCTGTTCATTGACATTGTCAATCCCCTATCTTGGCTATTGTGAATAGTCGTGCAATAAACTTGGGAGTGCAGATATCTCTTCAACATACTGATTTCCTTTTTTTAAATAAATACTCAGTTATGGGATTGCTAGATCATATGGTAGTTCTATTTTTAGTTTTTTGAGGATCATCCATATTGTTTTCCATAATGGCTATACTAATTTACATTCCCACAAATAGCATATAGGAGTTCCCTCTTATCCTCATCCTCACCAGCATTTGTTATTTATTTTTTTATTTTTTTGGTCTGTTTGATAGTAGCCATTCTAAGCGGAGTCAGAGTATATCTCATTGTGGTTTTGATTTGCATTTCCCTGATGATTAATGATGTTGAGCATTTTTTATGTACATGTTGACCATTTGTATGTCTTCTTTTGAGAAATGTCTATCGAGATATTTTGCCCATTTTTAATCAAATTATTTGCTTTTTTTTCTATTGAGTTGGTTGATTTCCTTGTATATTCTGTATATTAATTGTCAAATGAATAATGTATAAATATTCTCTCCCATTCTGTAGGTTGTATCTTCACTCTGTTGATTGTTTCCTTCCCTGTATAGATTTTTAGCTTGACATAATCCCATTTGTTTGCTTATTTTTATTTTTGCTGCCTTTGTTTTAAGGCCTTTTCCATAAAATCTTTGCCCAAACCAATTTCCTGAAACATTTCTCCTGTATTTTCTGCTAGTAATTTCATAGTTTCAAGTCTTATAGTTAGGCCCTTGATTCATTTTGAGTTGAATTTTGTATATTGTGAGACATAGCGATCCAGTTTCACTATTCTGCATATAGATACCTAGTTTCCCCAGCACCATTTATTGACAACATTGTCCTTTCCCTAATGTATTTTTTGGCACTGTTGTTGAATATCTATTGGCTGTAAATATGTGAATTTATTTCTGTGTTCTCTCTTCTGTTCCATTGGTCTATGTGTCTGCAAAATACCAACTTATTTTCATTGATCTTTTTTATTTTTTTTCCCTAGTCTGTGTTTCATTTATTTTTGCTCTAATCTATTCTCTTTCTTCTGATGACTTTGGCCTTAGTTTTTTTCTTCTTTTTCCAGTTCATTGAGGTGTGCAGTTAAGTTATTTGAGATATATTTTTTCTCTTAATGTAAGCATTTATCACTAGTAACTTCCCTCTTAAAGCCACTTTTGTTGTATCTCATATGTTTTAATATGCTGTATTTCTATTTTCATTTTTCTCAAGATATTTTTGGTTTCCTTTTTTATTTCTTCTTCAACTCCTTGTTTGCTCAGGAGTGTGTTGTTTAATTTCCACATATTTGTGAATTTTCTAAAATTCCTCCTGTTATTGATTTCTAGTTTTATACCATTGTCATCAGAAAAGATAGTGGAAATAATTTTAATCTTTTTAAGTCTGGAAAGACTTGTTTTGTGGTCTAATAATGATCTATCCTAGAGAATGGTCCATGTGCACTTGAGAAGAATTCTGCTGCTATTAGATAGAATGTTCTGTATATGTCTATTAGGTCCATTTGGTCTATAATGGTAATCAAGTTCAATATTTCCTTATAATTTCTGTCTGAATGCTCTACTCATTGAAATGGGGTATCGAAGTCCCCTATTATTATTGTAATGCTGCCTATTTCTCCTGTCAGTTATGTTAATATTTGCTTTATATATTTAGATGCTCCAATGTTGGGTGCATACATATTTACAACTGTTATATCCTCTTGATGAATTGACCCCCTTTATATCATTATATAGTGACCATTTTTGTCTCTTGTGACAGCTCTTGACTGAAAGTCTAGTTTTTCTTATATAAGTGTAGCTATACTTTCTCTCTTTTGGTTGCCATTTGCATGAAATATCTTTTTCTATCCCTTAACTTTAAGCCTATGTGTATCCTTAAGATTAAAGTGAGTTTCTTGCAGGTAGAATATTTTTCAATCTTTCTTTTTTATCTTTTCAGCCATTCTGTGTCTTTTGCTTGGTATATTTAGTCCATTTACATTTAAAGTAACTATTGATAGGTAGCCAAGTGCGGTGGTGCACAGCTATAGTCCCAGCTACTAGGAAGGCTGAGGCAGAAGGCTCACTTGATCCCAGGAGTTCAAGACCAGCCTAGGCAACATAGTGAGAACCCATTTCTAAAGAAATAAAAATAAATATTATAAAGTAATTATTTATAGGTAAAGACTAACCATTGTCATTTTATTAATCATTTTCTATTTTGTGATTCCTTTGTTTCTTTATTCCTACACTGCTCTCTTTCTTGTAATTTGTTGTGTTTTGGTTTTTTGTTGGGGTATGCTTTGATTCTTTTCTCTTTATGTTTTGTGTATCTACTGCAAGTTTCTTTGTGGTTAACATGAGGTTTAAATTAATACATCCTATAACATGCTTTTTTTTTTTTTTGAGACAGAGTCTCACTTTGTTGCCTGGGCTAAAGTGCCGTGGTGTCAGCCTAGCTCACAGCAACCTGAAACTCCTGGGCTCAAGCAATCCTTCTGCCTCAGCCTCCTAAGTAGCTGGGACTGCAGGCATGCACCATCATGCCCGGCTAATTTTTTCTATATATTTTTAGTTGGCCAATTAATTTGTTTCTATTTTTAGTAGAGATGGGGTCTCGCTCTTGCTCAGGCTGGTTTCGAACTCCTGACCTTGACCTATCTACTCGCCTCGGCCTCCCAGAGTGCTAGGATTACAGGCGTGAGCCACTGCACCCAACCAATAGGCTATTTTAAGTTGATAACAACTTAATGTCAATCACATACAAAAATGCTAAATTTTTATTCCCCTTCCATCCCCTTCTTAGTCTGTTCAGACTGCTATAATAAATTACCTTAGACTGGGTAATTTATAAACAGAAATTCATTGCTCAAAGTCTTAGAGGCTGAGAAGTCCAAGATCAATTCACCTGCAGGTTTGATGTCTGGTGAGGGTTCATTCCTAATAGATGGTGTCATCTAGCTGTGTCCACACATGGTGGAGGAAGAAAGCTGCTCTCTGGGGCCTCTTTTATAATGAAATTAACTCCATTCATAAAGACAGAGCCCTCATGACCTCAGGACCTCCCAAAGGTTCCACTTTCTACTCCTATCACCTTGGTGATTAGTTTTCAATATATGAATTTAGAGGGGACACATATATTCAGGCCATAGCACCCCCCCTAAATTCTATGCTATTGATGTCACAGTTTACATCTTTTTTTATACTGTGTATTGTTCACAAACTATTTCAACAATAGTTATTTTAATACTTTTGTCTTTGTGTTTTTATAGTAGAGCTAAAAGTAAGTTATACACCACCAATACAGTAGTAGAATATTCTGAATTTGACAATATATTTACTTTTACCAATGATTTTTATACTTTCATATGTTTGCATGTTCTTGCTTAGTATCCTTTCATTTCAATTCAAAGAATTCCTTTTAGGAATTGTTTGTAAGGCAAGTCTCATTAGATGAAGTCTCTCAGCTTTTGTTTGGGAATTTCTTTATTCCTCCTTCATTTCTGAAGGATATCTTTGCCAGGTAAAATATTCTTGGTTGGCAATTTTTTCTTTCAGGACTTTTAATATATCACCCAACTCCTTCCTGACTTACAAGGTTTCTGCTGAGAAGTCCACTAATATCCTGTGAAAGTTTCCTTGTGTGTGATGAGTCTCTTTTCTCTTGCTGTTTTCAAGATTCTTTCCTTTTCTCTTTACTTTTGACAATTTCATTATAATGTGTTTCATAGTATTCTTCTTTGACTTGATCTTACTTGGGATATCTTGAGCTTCATGAATCTAGATGCCCATATCTTTCCCAAGGTTTGGGAACTTTTCATCTTTTAATAAGCTTTCTACCATCTTCTCTCTCTTTTCTCCTTCTGGGACTTCCATAATTCATATATTCATGTGCTTGATGGTGTCTCATAGATCCCTTTTGCTTTCTTTACTCTTTTTCATTCTTCTAGTTGTTGTCTGTGTTCCTTTAATTGGCTAATTTCAAATGACTTGTCTTTGAGTTTGCTAATTCTTTTTTCTGCATGATTGTGTCTACTGGTGAAGTAGAATTTTCTCTTGAATTTTCAGTTCCATTATTCTTTTATTCAGCTTCAGGATTTCTGTTTAGTTTTTTTCTATGGTTTCTATTTCTTTATTAAACTTCTCATTTTGTTTATGCATTGTTTTCCTAATTTTCTTTAATTTTTTTAGTTTTCTTGTATCTCATTGAGATTCTTTGAGTTGATTTTTAAAAATTCTTCTCAGGCAATTTATAGATTGCCATTCTTTGGGGATCAGTTACTGAAGCTGTTTTGGTTTCCTTATATGGTGTCATGTTTGCCTGATTCTTTGTTATCTGTGCAGCCTTGCACTGGTGTCTGTGTATTTAAAGGAGCAAACGCTTATTCTTCTCTTTACAGACCAGTTTTAGCAGGTAAAGACCTTCTCCTATTGGGTTCCCAGACTGATGGGATTGCCTCTGGAATCACAGCCAAGTGGGGTTGGAGCTGGGTCACATGGCTGATGCTGGGTCAACAGTGGAGTCCATAGTTGTTGGGCCTGTTACCAAGGTATCAAATGGGCACAGATCCTATTTGGGCCCTGGGTGGACTGGACTGCATCCAGGACCTTCATCAATAGGGCTGAGATGTGGATCAACTTCAGAGTTTGCAGACAGTGAGCCTGTTACCAGGCATGTGGACAAGTGTGGCTTCCTGCAGGTCTCTGGAAGAGATCCCACTGCAACTGAGTTATAGGGCTGCTTCAAGGTTCATAGCCAAGACAAAGGTCTGCAGGCCTGTCTCTGTGGGGATGGATGAACATGTCTCCTGGTGCATCCCTTGGCCCCCCAGTTTGTCCTCAAACTGCAGCTAAGAGGGGCAAAAGCAGAATTACAGAGCTATTTCAAGGACGTCAGTGGGAATAAGGCCTGTGAGCCTGTCTGCAGAGGTATGGATGGTCTCCCTCTGGGTCTCTGGGTTGCCTGGTCTGCTCCTCAGCCTATAACAGAAAGGAGCTACAGTCAAGTTACAGAGCCATTTTAGGATCTTCTATGGTGTAAAAATAAGCAAGCCTGCCCCACAGCACAGATGGGTTTGTCTCTCAGTAGTTTTCTATGTGTGCAGGGCTGATCTCTGACTTCAGCAGAGAGGAGCTGGAGCCAATCCACAGGGCCATTTTAGGGTCTGGAGCCAGACCAAGGTCGTTGGGCC
This sequence comes from Cheirogaleus medius, assembly GCA_008086735.1. Classification (NCBI taxonomy): domain Eukaryota; kingdom Metazoa; phylum Chordata; class Mammalia; order Primates; family Cheirogaleidae; genus Cheirogaleus; species Cheirogaleus medius. The sequence continues at coordinate 30,145,255 of VBSM01003204.1, read as the reverse complement.
TGGTACCTGAGGCACAAGTAGACACAACTCCTCCTGGGTCCCTTGGTGGATGGTTTTGGTGGCAGGACCAAAGCCAAATGGGGCTGTAGCCAAGTCCACAGGGGGATAGGGCTGTTTTGGGGTCTGGAGTTAGGACCAGATTCAGTGAGTCTGACATCTGTGCACATGTCTGCCATCTCACACTGGCCACCCTAGTTTTTAGGCTCCATCAGATGTTCACAACCTCCTACTTGAATCCCAAAGCTCTCACAAAGGCACCTTTGTCTACTGTGAAATTATTGTTGCTTTGAAGGGATACAATCTAGGGGTGGGTAATTTCAATTCCGGCATCTTGTTCCATATTTTGTCATTTTAAGTAAAGAGTAAAATGCCCTCTCTGATTATCTACTCTTGTTCATCAGCAAAACAACCATTGTTACAATTTGATGCAAACTATTTATTATATTTTTGTATGCTTATACACCTCACTTCCATATGCTTACTCTTTCACTCTTTCCCTCTCTCTATTCCCATAGATATGTTTTAGGTACATGAAATAAAGCCATCATGCAGGAAATAAATGTTGTTGAGTAACCAAATAAATTGAAATTAATTGGATTCTAGCTTTCCTATTTAATTAGACTGATATATCTGAGATAAATTTTCGCATTCTGACATTTGCCTTTCTCTGAAAATTTTGATTTCAAGTATTTAAATTAAAATTTCTTGGGTAAAACATACAAAATTCATTATATAAGCATGTAAATATAATAGACTTTTAAAGTATCTGCTCTCTAATCATGAATATAAGCTCTATCACTATGAGCATCACTCACTAGGGATTGAGTATGATAAAGGTTTTAATACTCATTTATTCTCTCATTTTCTTCCCTCAGAACTATTTCAATTACAGATGCCATGTGGACTTCTCTGAGGAGAAATACAGACTTCAAAATGTCAACTGCTCTAGCAAAAACATGATTGTTTTCTCATTCCTTCTTTGGCACTTCTGGTTCCCAGACATATCTTTTCAAAGCATTTGACAGTTCTATTGCTTCTAGCTGATCTGCAGTGCTATAGTTTATATTTCCTTTTGCTTCAGAATATCCAGAATTCAGGGACAGATGATGGCTTAGAGGCAGTAATTCCCTCCAGCAAACCAAATTAATGGTTTTGAATACCTTATAAATATACTTCCACTTTCAATTTTCAACAAGGATAATAATTTGAAATATCAAAATAAACTAAAAATGTTAGTAATTCATAAGATTTTATGTAACATTCTTGTAATGGATACAAAACAGGGAAATGATAAAGTCCCTGTGATGGTTAATTTTATGTGTCAATTTGACTGGGCCACAGGGTGCCCAGATGTTTGGCTAAATATTATTTTGTATGTGTGTCTGTGTTTTTGTATAAGATTAACATGTGAATCAATAGAACTGAGTAAATCAGACTGCCCTTCCTAATGTGAGTGGGTCTGAATAGAACAAAATCAGTTGAAGGCCTGAATAGAACAAAAAGGCTGACCTGCCACAAGTAAAAGGGAACTCCTCCTGCCTGACTGATTGAGCTGGGATATCAGTCTGTTCTTGCCTTCAGACACAAACTAAAGCATGAGTTCATCTTGGGTCTCAAGCCTATCAGCTCTTGGACTGGAATTTACACCATCAGCTTTCCTGGTTCTTAGGCCTTTAGACACAGGCTGGAACTACATCATTGGTTATCCTGGGTCTCTAGCTTGTTGACCACATCTCTTGGAACTTCTCAGCCTTCATAATTGTGTGAATTAATTTTTTATAATAAACTGTGTGTGTATGAGTTCTGTTGGTTCTGTTTCTCTGGAGAACTTTGACTAATACCGTCCCAAATATAGAACACTTTTATTACTATGGGTGATTTATGTTCTTAGTTGCTGAAGGCAAAGATGGGAGTGGAAATACGTCACATCTGGTAGAAGAAAGGGATTTTTGAGCAACAGTGGAAGGTATGCAAGGCACCAATTATCCAAAAAGATATTCTCATTCTACACTCCAGGGAGATCCATGATATTCTTCCCAGAGACAACCTTTGTCTAAGAGCATTCAAGGAGTGTTGCAATACATTTCTGAAGGACTTCTTCAAATGTTGAAACCTCTAGCAGCTCTAGCAAGGAAGAAATTTTGAGCAACCACCAATAGGAATAGAACTAGAGTAACATCAATATAATTTGTGAAGCAAGTCTCTTTTTCCTCTAGCCATTTGTTTCAAATTTTAAGGACACTAAATATATGAAAACACATTATAAAATTCAACAAGTAAAATATTGGAATGTAGTATATGTTTAAGAATGGAAAATGGCAGAATCATGCAATGAATTAGGCAGACTTTTTTTAAAGGCCATATTATATACAGGAACTTTGATTATATGAAAAATCATAATTTAGAGAGATGTTATGGATTATTCAATACATGTTTTGAGGAGAGCCAAATTTCAAGTTAAATAATAGAATGCAGTAAAATATCAATCAAAAAGTACATGTATGTGTGTATATGTGTGTGTGCATATGTGTATAATGTAGTGTAGAATACAGGATAAATAATACTTAGCTGATCCCTAGACATAATAGGACCTTCTAAACTTGAAAAACCAATTACAATGAAAGTGATATTTAAATTTGAATTTTAAATTCTGACAGTTTAAATATCTTTATATTATAAACTTCCATAGAATCAAAACAAACAAGTAGGAAAACATATTTTAAATTTGATGGGCAAGAGGCACACAGCCTTAATATATGTAGAATTCAGATAAATAAATTAGAAAAACTTGAACTATTTGGTATAAAGTATTCCAAAGACCTTTATGGGAAATTTAAGAAAGACTATCGAAAAACCAATAAACCTCTGAAAACATACTAATGCTACTTATTTATTATAATTAAAATTAAAATCTTTACTCCCTACTCTCCTACTCGTCCTCCTTTTTCTTTTCTTCTTCTTCCTTTGTGTTTTTGTTGATTGTCCACGTTTTCAGTACTGAACATGTATTACTTTTCAAAATTACAAAGATTAACATGGCATAAAGTCACAAACCATAAAATTAATAAACTTAACAATAATAAAACTAAAAATTTATCTTCCCGACATAATGGAATAGAAGTAAAAAAGACAAAACTGGGAAAATATTTAAAACTCTTATAATAGACAAATACTATATTTCTAGTATATATAAAGAACTCCTATAAAATAATAAGAAAAAGACAACAGAAAAAAAGGCAACAGACAAGACAAAGGTATTTCACAGAGAAGGAAACAGAAATGATCAGTAAATATACTATTACTATCAGAGGAAGCAAATTAAAACCATAGCAAGGTAAACCTTATTTTGAGTATATTGGCAAAAATTAAAATTCTGAAAGTGCCACATATTGATAAAAATTGGAAATTAAGGGAATTTTTGTGGGAATGTTCATTGTTTCAGTGACTAAGTTAAGCAATTTGGTGTTAGATTGCAAAGTCCAAAACGTACCTATGCTATTACCCATTAATTTCACCCCTAGAAATTACTTCACATGAACACACAAAAACATGTACAAGAAAGTTCAAAACAGCCTCATTTATGATACAAAAAAAAACTGAAATCAAAGCATATAATCATGAAAAGGAAAACAAGTAAATTATTTTGATGTATTTGCACAATAGAATACTACAGAGGGTGAAAAATCAATAAACTAATGTTATACCTATGAACATGGAAACATATCAAAAAACAGATAATTAATTGGAAAGGCAAGTTGCAGAATTCTTACAGTATGATACCATTTATCTGAATTTTATGAATAATAAAAATCAACAATATAATCTTTATATTGTGTATATATGTACATATTTATCAAGAGCATGATAGACATAAGATTCAAAACAATGTTTATCCTTGAGAGAGGGAGGGAAACATGAAGGCCAGGAAACAGATTAAGAACAGCATACAAGGGGTTATAATTATATTAGCAATAATTGTTTCCTTAAACTTGGTACACAGATGTTTACTTTATTGTTTTTTCAAACTTTTTAAATTCATCATATATCCTTTTTATGATTGTCATGTTACATAAATTAAATAAATAAATATACAACAACAAAGATGCAGAAAAATGATTCTACTTAAAGCAAGATCAGCTTAATAGTAAAAATGGATGGCAGCCACTTTAATGCCTATGGATAAAAAAGAAAATAATGGAAAATTTTATAACAGATAAAAAAAGGACTATTTTGGAAAAAAAAATCTTGTTCACACTCTTGAATTTATTCCTCTTTAGCCAAAAATTACACTGTTGTACATAATTTAATACCTAATATAATAATTGCAATTAACAAGCCTGAAGATTATTGCTTTGGAATTAAAAATTGGTTTCCTTGAATAGCCAGTTGTTTTATTACACTCTATAGTTCAATAAATGAAGTGTTTCATTATCCTGCTTCTTATTTTCTAATATTAAATTCAACTGCAATCTGATTTAGTTCCTTAAAATTCAAACCCATACAACTTAGGGCAATCATTCTTTCATTTATTTTGGTTGAGGTTCCTTATCCTAAGCACATTTTTCCACTCTGCTTTCCAAGCTCCTTAAATCTTATTTTACATTTCTAATTAGAGTATAGTTTTGTACTTCACTATAAATTAAATGTAGCATACAGTAGTGAAGAGCACAGTTTTGAATCCTAACTCCTGCACTCAACATTTGCAAAGGCATTAACCTCTCTGTGCCTGTTTCTTCTTCTGTAAAATGCAGATGATACTAGTATCATCCACATAGGGTTGGTCTGAGGATTAAGAGAGTTAATGTATGTGAAGGGCTTGGAGTAATGCCTTGCAAATAGTAAGTTCTACATAAGTGTTTGCTATTATTATCATCATTATTACCAGTAGTACTGGTGGTAGTAGTGAAGGGGGAGGAGTGGCAGTGGTCACAGTAGCAGTAGCAGTAACGCCATGAGTGACATGAGAAACTCCCAGCCATGTATACATATATTCCTATTGATATGATATCTTCTTAGACATACCAGTCTAATGAAATATTAAGTTCTTTGAAATTTTTAACTGTTAACACTGTGATACTTGAGACATCAAGTCTGCATAGGTTAACTTGGTATTTTTCCCATTCACTTCTATTATCTAACCTCTCTGGGAAGAAGATATAGAAGAGGAAAAAAAGAGGTAGGAAGAGAGAAAGGAGTAGAGGAGAATTGCATATATGCTGCTTCTATTTCATGTATTAATAATACCATGAAATAAATATTTAAGAAGTTATCTTATTTGAAGAACTGATAAAATGTCTCACCTTATCAACATGAAGGATCACCTAAACATAATCTAGAACTTTTCATAATCTAAAATCAGTCATTGTCATAGCAGGGACTTGTGAGGTTATATGAGAATTTTTTCAAAGAAAATCATATTATACACTGTCATCTCAATTTAGACTTGAAATTTTTTAGGTGCAGAAACTCTGTGGATGAGTAAATTGTGATGTGAGATTTTAGGGTAGAGTTTGTAATTACAATTCATCTTTTGGAGGTAACGGCTCATATTGTGTTTCTTATTTGTTTCCTAGAATAAAGTGTTCTTCATATGTGAATAAAGAATAAACAAATCTTCAATTTCCAATGTGCCATATTACCTAATAGATTTGTATTCAAGTACTCAGGTACATTTTACAAGTGTGCGTGGCCATTGCTGTGCACGTATCTGCATGGCTTTACATTGCACCATATGGCTCTGCAGAGCTCTTCATGGCTGCTGCAAACCTTTGGAACTGGTGGTTTGGTCTAGAGCCCAGAGCATTGCTGATTTTGACCCTCATGTGCTTTCTGTAATATACGGCCACCATAAAAGTTCCATGCATAGGACCAAATAATAATCAACAAATGTAGAATCATTCCTCTTCCTGTTTTTCTAAGGCAGTGGTTGTTAACACAGATACATATTAAAATAATCTGAGGCACTTGTGAAAAATATTGAAGCCCAGGCCCAAGATCCAGAGGTTTCATTGTTCTGGAATGTGGTGTGGGCAATGGTACTTTTAAAAGTGCTCTGGCAAGTCTAATGAACAGTGTTGAGAATTACTGATGAGGAAACAATCTGTATATTACTACCATGCAGGCTGTTTACAAATGTTCCCTTTTTAATAGCAAAGGCAAAAAAAGTGGTTCAAAGGAAGATTCTTATCTAAGAAGATATTAAATTGGCTTATCTGAAATAGACATATAAAACTGTTATATTAACATAGAAGATAAGCATGATCTGATCACTAGAAGGTGTTAGGAATACAATCATTTTTCAAAGAGGCAGATTTATTTATTGAAGTTATTTCAAAGAAATATGCTATTCCCATGGTGACACCTCTTAAAGCTTCATATCCTAGGTATTACTGATTGAAGTAATAATCACCTGATTATACCAAAGAGGAAAATGTTATCAGTTACATTAAGTGACTAGTTTCTTTTAGCACATATTTAATTGAATAAAAAATAGTAAATTAAAAATTTTTCTAAGAAATTCCTGGTACTCATTATAATGACATTTTTAAGCTTCTTTTTAATTCTGTAGGCTTGAAAGCTCTGAAACTCAGAGAATAGAACCCATATGAGGTTAGAACAACCATTAACAGAACATGGAAAAGACTTGCATAACAACACTAGAGCAATAATCCTGGCTACACCGCCCCTGTTCCTAAGAGTATTTCCAGAATAAAAAGCCAAAGTAGAAACAAAGTATGTGAGGAAGTGGCAATAATAAATAAAATAATTAAAGGAAATATGCCTGAGCTTGGCTCTTTAAGTAGCAAGGGCTCCCTCCCTCTGAGTGCAAAGCATAAATATTGATAGAAGGTGCACATTTAGAAATATCCTAGGGAAAATTCTAAATTGCAATGACTAAAGAAATCCCATAAGCTTCTATAAAGAAAAATAAAATAGGTTGTCTACAAAGGAAAGAGAATTAGGCTGCCTTTATATTTCACATCTGCAAGATTAATGCTAGAAAACAATAGAGCAATATTGCAGAGCTCTGGATAAAAAGGATTGTGACCATGGGGTTATACTCAGACAAATTTTATCCATGTACATGGCAAAAGAAAGGCATATTCAGACACATCAGAATTCAGAAAATATAGCATTAACTTTTCAAAAATATTTTTGAGGAATTACTCTAGGAAAATAAAATAAATCAAAAGAATTATATTGGCATAGTTCTCAATGGACTATTTTGAAACTCTTAAAAAGATAATGTACAACCTTATGAATTAGAATTGAAAAGGTTCTACAGGTTATTAAGGAAAGGGGTTTATACTGAGACGGTAAGTCCATTATGATTCATTCTGAACATATATATGTGTGTGTGTGTGTGTGTGTGTGTGTGTGTATAGAGAGAGAGAGAGAGAGATGCTATCTGAATTCTAAAGACTGGTATGGTTAGTGCTTCTATTTTTCAAAGGAAAAGAGACAGTAGAGAAAAATGCCTGATACACTGACAGACACCTGCATTATTTTTTAATCACGTCCAGCTTAAGTAGTAACAAGGTTTCATATCTGCTCAGACTGGAAGAATAGCTCCAAGACTTCTTATGAAGTTCGGGTCAGGGAAGCCCTCTACTGGCCTAGCCTGGATGACCAGAATATATTCGGGGTTCAGGGACAAATCCTCAGCCCCGTGTTGCCTTTCTTTGCGTCTTTATACATCTCTCTCTTCCTCCCAGGTACCTTGTGGAAGGGCAGATGTGGTTCAGTACGACCGACATGCAGGCATCGCCAGGACCCTCTCTAAACACTGTCACGATGTCAAACTAACGTCATCACATAAAGGCACCCTGAGCTGGACCAGACGTACAGCCTGCTCCACATTCGTAACTCAGGGGAAAATGTCTTGGCCTTACTCAAGATGTGTTCACCTTGATTTATTTTCAAACCAGTAAACAATGGTGTAAAGGTTGGTCATCAGTTAAAGATACAAGTGAATGAGTCTCCAGAGATCTCTTGGCTTTGCAGTTTTTCACACAAGCAAGACTGAAGTTTGGTGGTCAGAGGTCATCTTCATACAGCCAGGAACCAGTCAGGTCACAAGCCACATTGCGTATTGCACTACACTATTAACCCAAGAGAGGATTCTCCCAAGGGTCTGTTACCAGCTTCTATTTCTTCTTGCAGCAGGCCTGCCAAGGCCTAACACATACACAACGTCCGACTGAGAGAAATCAGGTCTCAACTCACAGATATTTTCCTAATTCTTTCATAGTTTAATTGTACAGAAATACTCATACTTTTGCATATATATCCCAAAGTAATAACTTAAAAATAAGAATCCATGAAAATTAAGATATCTACTACAGTATTCTTTATGTTAATGAAAGCTAAGAACATTTTTAATGTCTAAAAATGTAAAAATAGTTCTGTAAATTATGACATTTCCATTCCATGGAATATTATGCAACCATTATAATTATAAACATTTATAATAGTCTAAAAATATTTGGGCATGATTGAATGGAAAAAAAGCAAAAAACAGAGTACAAAATTATACCTACCCTTATTTTAATTGGGCAGACTAGCTATTCAAATAGACAATAACAGAAAGGCAACCTAGAAACATAGGAATAATATTTCTGGAAAGGACAGAATTCTAGGTATGATTACTTCTAATTTGTTTTCTTTTCATTTAGTAATCCATTATTTTCATTCAGAAATCTGAATGGTCTAGAAATCTGAATCTGGTCTAGTAAAGCCTTTTTAGATTAAACTTTGAGTATATACCATATGTAAATCATTTTGCTAAGTACATGTAGTAGTGCCAAGATGACACTTACAATGCAATTCTTTCCTGTGGAATTTATAATGTGATTAGTGGAAAACAGATATATGTGATTTTTGCAAGTCATCAAGGGTGAGGTACTCTCAGAACTATGAAAGAAACACTTAAAATCCATTCTTCAGGTAAAAGTTCACCTGTAAGTAGAAGTCATCTCAAGACAGTAGTCTTAGGCTTCATGCAGGAAGAACAGGACTTAACTGTAGTTGAATATAAGGTTTGAAAATTAAGAAAAGAAGGAAGAAATCAACAGAAGGTATTTATTTAGTATGGAACCGTGGAAAAGTAATGTCAATGAGGTAGAATTTGGTAATAACCATCCAGGATTGCCCTAGAAAAAAGAAACTATTCCCAGCAAGGGGAAGAATGGAGTCCTGAGTCTGGTCCATTGCTAGAGAGTGGAGGTAGTGCATTCATTTATCATCAGCTGGCATCATTCATTCATTACCAAGGTAACTCATTGCCAACATCCAGCTAATTATAGTCTCATTGTCTTTGAAACTTTGATATATGGAGAAGTGTGCCCTTCAAAACATTCTGCTCTGAGAGACTCTCTGTTACAGTTTTCATTGGGAAATAGTGAATTAACTTTTCATTTTTTATGACAATGTGGTTAGTGCAAAGTCACCTAATGAGGAACAAATCTCTTCAGGATCCTGACCACGTGGGACTCTGCATCTGCAAAGCTGAGGACTGGACACTTGAACAGAGTGACTGCTCTGAGTCACTGCTCTGAGATAATTCTGCCCTCTTTTGCCCTGCCTAGGGCCCAGAGAATTTTCTTAAATAACAACCAGGTTATCTTCCCTTCAAAATGTAACTTCCCTCTCGCAGAGACCCAGAAAGTAGAGTAGGTTAACTCAGGTGCCAAGATAGAGAAACTGAAAATCTGCGATGTGGGCCCAGAAGAAGGGAGGATCCATTCCAATGGAAGCATTGGGAAGAGATGCAGCAGGACTTGTGAGGTTGGAAAGGGCTCTGAGAAAATCTTGGAAAAATATAACATACATGATAAGCTTTGAAAGATGTGTGTTGGGAGGAAACAACTTTTCATGTTCCTGAATGCTTGGTATTCAAGCAATTGAAGGAAGGGAAAATACTGAGTATAGGTGCCGTGAGTTATGAGAAAGGGCACCACTGCGTGATATTGCTCCCCTGCCTCCCAGGCCTGGGAATCCAGCCTAAGATGCAGAGATGAATGTGAGGTACAGCCACAGAAAGACACTTACAGATTAAATTTCAATATCTAAAGTAGATTGCAGTTTACTGTTTAGGAACTCCTGAGTTAAAAGGGATGTCCTAAACTTCTCTCAAACATAGCAGGCATCCGTTGCAATGATATACTTTTCCTATTGCAAGATTTCCCAAAAGGCAGCTTGGTATTTTGAGAATTTTACACCCAACAGTGATCAAGAATATGAACCACAATATTGGTCCCTCGAGAGATTTGGTCTCCAAGACAAGATAATTTTCTCACTGAAAAAAAAAAAACTCTCAAAAATAATTCTATCAATATATATGCAAATTGGATATTATTCTCTTATTAAAATAAGTTTAGTGAATGAAAAATGATTTTTATGCTGTGACATGAATATTTTGTTTTAGTTTGGTAGCATTCTTAAGTTTGCATCCCAAGAGTAGGTGTTTGTCAAGAAAATGAAAAGACAAGCCACAGACTGAGAGAAAATATTTGCAAATGGCATGCCAGATAAATGACTATTGTCTAAAATGTACAAAGAACTCTTAAAATTCAACAATAAAAATATAAACAATCCAATTAAGAAATTGGCCAAAGACCTTAAGATACACTTCACCAAAGAAGATATACAGATGGCAAATAAGCATATTAAAAAATGCTCCACATCATATGTCCTCAGGGAAATGCAAATTAAAACAATAACAACATACCCCTATACACCTATTAGAATGGCCAAAATCCAGAAGACTGACAACACCAAATGCTTACAAGGGTGTGGAGCAACAGGAACTCTCATTCACTGCTCATGGGAATACAAAATAGTGTGGTCATTGTGGGAGACAGTTTGGTGCTTTCTTAAGAAACTAAATATACTCTAACCATATGATCTAGCGATTGTGCTCCTTGATATTTACCAAAAGGAGTTGAAAACATGTCCACATAAAAACCTGCACACGGGTGTTTATAGAACATTCATAATTGCTACAGTTTGGAGGCTTGCAACAAAAGCCACTATAATTTCTCATGCTGTCACATCTCTACAGGTCAGCTGAGCACTTTTTCTGGGACCCAGCTCACACACGCATCTATGGTCAGCTAGAAGGCTGACTGCAGGAAGGCTGGTCTATCTGAGCCTTGTTGTGGAAGACAGCACTGCCCCTTTAAAGGAGGAAATTCTGGATTTATTCTTAGGGTAGCATTAGAGCTCTCAGAGTAAGAATGGAAATGTGAAAGCGACTACCTTACTGTCACTTCAACCACATGGCAGGACCCAAAATAAGTTGCAAGACAAGTCCAAACCCAACAGTAAGAAAATATACTCTACCTCTTGGAGACATAGAGAGGAAAAATGGCAGAGTAAAGGTGACCTCCTGGCTCTCTGCTCCCAGAAAAAGAGGTGAAGAACTTGGTCTGCTACCCATGAGTGGACCATTCCCCCGCAAGAACAGCGTTGTGAAACTGCAGAGAAACAGCGTGGGACACAAACACGGGAAAAAAGGTGAATGGGAGATAGGCTCTTGAAATCTAGATAGTGTGAGATAAACAATAGAGAATATAGCATAGGATGGTTGTGGCTGACCAGCCAGCGAGTGCAGTGGGATCTGACCCACAGGAGAATGTCCTGCTTCCCCACTGACCTCCACACCCACTCAGGGACCTGCGTGAAGCCCGTGCAAAATCACAGCAGGAGACAATGGACTCTGTGGAGAGGACGATGGCAGGAAGCAGCTTGAACTCCCGGGAGCTCTATGCTAGGACTGCACTGGGCAGGGAGGGACTGCTCTGAGCTACCGCTGGAGGGAG
>VBSM01003204.1:30121028-30133333 GCA_008086735.1 Cheirogaleus medius | reverse complement strand
GACTGCGGTGAATCTGCCAGGCCTTGATGCAGATCAATAGTTGACAGCCCAGTGGCTCTGCCTGTCAGACTGGCTTAGGTCATCCAGTAGGATCATAACTCTGAGGCCTGATCTCCACATCTAGGCAGCTGCCAACAGTGGGGTTTGCAGTCAGGGAAGGAAAATCCTGGCCAGAGGCCACAGCAGGTGCACCAAGCAACCCCTCCCATCAGGAGCAGCCTCCAAAGTGTGGTGGAAGAACCTTGAATGACATATTAGCAGCTCCCCGTAGTGGCAGATCAAGTAACCATAGAAGCACACACATCCAGGCTGGTAGGCAGCAGCTGCAGTCTGCCTTGTTCTTACCACCACTCTAAGGGGGAATAGGGTCCAGGTAACCCTCGGAAATGGCAAGATCTTTCCTAAAGATTGGGGCATTAGTATTCCTCACCTGGGGACCAGAAACCAACACAGAGACAACAGATTACCTAGATAATTGGCTCCTCCACACAATCTACAACCAATGACAGTGAGGGTAACCTGATAGTCCCACACAGTGCCCTCCATCTCAAGCTATTAGATGGCAGTGGAGTTATACACATGGGTGTGATTCACCACATGGGAGCTTAAGCTGGGGGACAAAACTCACTAATCTCCATTGGCAAGAGGTGAAGACAACAGGTCAGAGGTAACCCAACTTACCAAAATACCTCTAAGGCAATACAAGACCAGCTGCCTCCTCCCACCACTGTTAAGGAAGGTCCTTGGGGGGCTTGAAGTTAAAGGCACAAACCAGTCCTAGCAATCCCAGTTCTCAATCAATTACCCTGATGAGAAAGAACCAGAGAAAGAACACAGGGAATATGAAAGAGCAGAGAGAAAAGTCACCCCCAAAAGAAATCATGAGACTCTCAGAATCAGATACAAATTTAAATGAAATGATTAAATTCTTTGGATTATAAGAAAACTCAATGAAATTGAAGAGAAAATAGAAACTCAACACAAAGAAACCACAGAACAATACAAGAAATGAATGAAAAATTATCTAAGGAAATTGAAATATTATGGAAAAAAAAACAGAAATCTTGGAAATGAAGGAGGCATTCAAGGAACTTCAAAACACAGGGGAAAACCTTAAAAATAGAATGGATCATGCACAGGAGAGAATCTCAGACCTTGAAGATAATGCCTATGTGCTAAACAAATCAGATGAAGAAAAAGAACACAGAAGCAAGAGACAAGAGCAGAACATACAAGAAATGTGGGATTATGTAAAGAAACCAAAAATGAGAATTATAGAAATTATAAGCAACCCAGAGAGAGAAAAAGAAAATACACAAGGGCTGGAAAATCTATTTCATGGAATACTAGAGGAAAATATGCCTGGTCTGGTCAGAAACCTAGATATCCAGGTACAAGAAGCACACAGAACTGCTGGGAGACTCAATGTAAAGAGGCAAACACCACATCACATGATTATCAGACCGGCCAAAGTAAACATGAAAGAGGAAATGGAGAAAAACTAAAGATCTGAATAAATGGAGAGATATATCAATATATATATATATAGTCTGCCTCTTGCTAGGGAGAACTGCAGAGTCCCATTACAGAATGTGTAGATACTGGAATACCAGAAGTGGGTATAATTTCCATAAATCTGCCACAAACATAAATATTGTCCAGGGGTGGGTGTCTAGGAACATCACAAGTGAGAAAATACAATGAGTCCTTAGTGTCCCAAACCCACAAAATGCATCTTCTTACACATCTGAAAAAACCTAGAAACTCAGTAAATAAAAAATAATTAATTAATTAAAAATAAATAAATAAACTATTTCTGATATATAAAGTATAAGTTCTCCCCCTACAAGTATCTATGATATTTGGATAGAACTGTAAACAGCAAGAAGATTTTTCTGTCTTGGTAACTAATATATCTTAGTTCATTTCTCTTCCGTTTAATTATTGCCTAGCATGTTTACTAACTAAGCTTGGTGCTATGAACTGAGCACTTTTATACTCAAGCATAAGTGTAATTCTCTATTCAAAAATACAGCTATCTCTTGTGTATAATATATACCAAACTAATTTTAATCCATCCCAAACAAAAATATATTTAAACTTTACCTCTCTTTGGATAATGTTCAGTCCATTGGAATGAGAATACATATTGTTTACCAAGTATTATCAAGCATATGAAACAATGGGAACACGGAGGCTACCCTGATAGATGTGGGAATTGGTTAAAAAACATTTAGAGAATGATTTGGCATTACATGGTAAAGTTGAACAAGCATAAACCTAGCAACCCAGAAATTCCCCACTCCTGGCTACAGAAAACCTCGGGCCCTGGAGAAACCCTCACACATGTGCTCCAGGGATGTGTACAGGAATGTTCCTAGTGGTCATAGTCACATTGTTGTAAAAATGGAAAATGAGAAACAACTCAAGTGTTCAGCAACAGTAAACTGAACAAATAAATTGTTATATTCATACAATTAAATGTATAGAATGGGATTTGAACAGTTCATATAATGAGCTTTTATATATTCCTATAATGGTTGCAGTGAAATGAATTAAAATAAGCTAATACATCAATATGCATTAATACAAATCTCAGAAATATGTTGAGTGGAAAAAAATTACTAAATACTATTATATTTCCATTTTTCTGAAGTTCAAAAAATCAAACCTAAACAACATATTATCTAGGGCTGCCTATATTTCTGGTGAACTGATAAAGAAAACAAGTGAAGATACCAAATCCTACACAATGGTCACTCGGAAGAGGAGATGACAATTGAAGGAGCTTGTGGAGGGTTTCCAAAGTACTTAATTATTGTTTGTATTGACATTAGTTGTATAGCAGTATTCTTGTTCTGTATACTCTGTATAAAGAGTGTGTTTCTCAGTGACAAAAATATGAAAAGGTAAATATTGTTCTGCCTGATGTTACTTTGGATATTCTGGGAAGGGAAAGATGAGAAATGTAGCTTTTCTCTGGCTTGCTAGGAATTAATGCTATTCATACAAATAGAAGTTGTAAAAATACCTAAGGAATCTAACATAAATTCTCAATTCACATTTCTTTAAAAGGTCTTTGAATATGAGAAATTGGTCATAGTTCCATGCTGTGCCTCCTCCACTGGCTGGGTCCCCTGAAGTCTTTCCATTATTTCCAAGACTCCCAAGCCCCAGGGGCAGCTGCTTGAGTTGCAACGTTAAGCTACATTTAGTAATAACGGTGTGGACTTCCATCTTAAACTATGCTTCTTTCGATCTAAAACAACCCGACTATAAAGAAATTGGTTCACAATTACGTGAGAAAAATATGCAATGCCATTAGTTTGGTAGATCTTGTGGTTTATTAAATAATAAATATCAGGCTTTATATCTACCTATTGTTGTGATTCTGCCTTCCAGAGTCTTTTTCCCATCTGGAAATTACTTCTGCAGAGAGCATATCTAATTCATATTTATTTCTTCATATTTTGTACTACTCTTGAAATCTTGAGAATGTATATTAAAGGTGCTCTTTTCCTAAAAGCCATGATCTTGATAGAGTTCATATAGAGCATTGACGTGATAGATTTTATGAATTTATAAATACTTTATAGACTTAAATGTTAGAATTTCGAGTTTCACGTTAGGAGTTCCAAAAGCCATAATTTTTAAAACTTTTACAAGTTAGGATCAGTCTTTTTGTCACATTAAAAATTATAGTAAATAAAGCTAAAAAATGCAGAATAGCTTTTTCCCCTCTTAGTTGATATTAAAAGACATTATTGCTTTCTCTCAGGATTATTTTAGTGTCTTAATTACAGTAAATTAGAATAATAAGAGAGAAATTATGTGAACCCTACCATTCCCCAAAGCCTTTATCCTGCCTCTTAGTCAGATAATGAATGTTAATATAAATAATTGATACATTCTGAGTGCCTCCAAGTCTTCACACCTTACATTTTTCTTGTTAATTTTACTCCAGATAGAAGGTGAATCATGTCAGGCATTATTTCTTTGCTCTAAAGAGTGCTAATTAAGCTCGGGGTGAACCTTATTGCAAATAAAACAAAGCAATTCCATAGTAACAGAGAGGCATATGCATTTATTTTTACTCTTTCATCTTCATGGACTCAAAGACACACACAGTCTTTCCAACAAATGTAGCCAAAGCTTTTTGATTCTTTTTGCTTTCATAGACATATTATTTAAAGCTTAAAGTTTTTACAAAATGTGTTTGGTTACACTTTAGAAAGGAAAGGATAGTCAGATAAAAAAATAATTGGAAACATATTTAAGCAGTGTGATGAGGACTGAATATTCAACATTTAAAACTGACAAGAATATAAGGAATGCAAACCTCGTGCCAGGGTCTGTGCTGGGCACTGGCGATACAGTGGTGTTTGTGGTACACATCGTTATCCCCTTTGCCGTTGTAAGGTTTGTAAGAAATCGCAAGTGTGGAGCACCTCACCAAAAAGGAAATACAGATGCCATAACAGAATGTAACAGAGGGACTGCTCCGGTCTGAGAAGTCAGAGGAGACCTTGCCGAGGAAGCCCTAGCTCAGGGAGGGGACCGCAGAAACACAGGCTGAGGCAGCAGAAGAGACTTTCCAGTGGATGGAGCAACGTGCGCAAATATGTGGAGTGGACGGAGAGCACGTTTGGTTCCAGGGATAGAGAGAACCCCAATGTGTCTGAAATACAAGAAGTGAGGTGTGTGGGGGAGTGAGATTAGTTTGGAAAGAGAGCAGGGGCCCCTAGGCAAGGCCTCAGAGGCCATGTCGTACCTTTTAGGGAAAAATGCACATTCTCATGGGAATTAAAAATCCAAATGAAAGCAAATTTGGAGTGCCATTTTGCCTGCCACACCTAGTTTAGGGGGAAAGAAACGTTGGCAAATACTTCACACACGGTAACTCACACATTAGTACCGCCCATCTGTTCTCCTCATGCAGATCCCAGAGTAATAAAACGAGTGTTTGAATATTAGTTTACTAACGTATGTAGCAATTGGCAAATAGAAACTTGCCTCACCTGGCTAAGCTTCAGTTTCCTCATCCGCTAATCTGACGTGAACATCTCTACCTCAGAGAGTTGTTGGGAAAATAGAATGAGGTGATAATGCAAAGGCCCCACCTCACCTCGAATGATCAGCACACAGTACGCTAGGCCTTCAATAAATGCTGTTTCCTGTTGGCCTCCCTCACATTCACGTCTGGATGTGCAAGATTCCAGACATATGTTGTGTGGGGCCACAATGACTTTTCCTCTGATCTAGCCAGACACTAGCCTGGAGCAACCAACCAGCCCTTTCAATCATCCCTGTCTCTTCTTAAAGCTCTTAAAGCATCAGACAGTCTATGCTATTGGCATGGCAAGTATCGTTTTCTTCCATTCTCGCTACCGGATCCACATCTCCCCTCTGTTATCAGCAAAGGAAAATTAAGAAAAAAATACATGGTAAATAATTCAGATCCTTCTTTCATGTCTGATTTTATAATTTAAATGACCACATAATTTGTTATTCAAATAAATTTGTTATTCAAATAAAGACACTTTGTGAGTAAACAGAGAATGGTATTAATAATTATTCCAGAACTACAGGGGAAAACTGGAATACACAGTCACTCTAGTTATAATGCACATCATAGATACCAAAAAAAAAAAAAAGATTGTAAGTCATTCCCTGTATCAATCAATTATGGCCGAGAGGGGAGAAGTGATTATTAAAATGCTAGTGAATTCTTGCTTTCCAGATTTTGCTGTAGATATCATTAATAATTGGGGAAAACAAAAGTTAAAGAATACCATACATATGTCAATCTAAAAATAATTTATACTCTGGTCTTATACTTCTATTAGTCTGATCTAAAAGAATACATTTTACCTTGCAACTTTAAATTAACATTAGTGTCAAATACAAATCCTCTGAACTTGTCCTACTAACAGATATGAGTGGATATTGTTATAGTTGCTGTCCTATTAACATTTTTTTAAAGAATGCTCATTTCATATTCATCTGTGTGACATTTCTTTCTATAAAATATATAACAAATTTTGGTATTGCATGCTCTTTTTGAATGATGGTATTAAATGGAAATTTCTTTGTGCAACAAATGTTTATTGGGCAACATGAAAGAAACTGTGTTAAGTATCGGATGAGCAAAGACTCAGACTATGTCCTCCAACTTCTTGGGGCATATAGAAAAGTGACTTATTGCAGTCACTTATGGAACTTTGATAATAACTATGATGGGGAAAGTATGAGAGCTCTGAGAATGTACTTGAGGAGTAGCTAACCCAGCCTCACAGTCATCGGGGCAACATGATATCTATTTTCTGACCCAAAGCATAAGATTTAGCTCTGAAAAATGGAGTGTATGAAGATGATACTGGGAGCAGAAGGAGAAGCATGTGTGCAGGTGTACAAAGGGCACGGGATGTTACAGGATTTCTTGATAGGGAAAAAAGCCACCAGTTCTGGAGGATGCTGAGATGAAGAGCTCCTTTTCATCTAAAAGAAGAGGGAAGACCCTAAGTCCTGGCCAACTTTGTTAACAAAACCACAAAGGGAGTTTTTTCCTAGGCTCAGTTGCTTGCCACACAGAAAGCCAATTACTGAGACTAGGATTGTCAAGAAAGAAAGGAAGTTTATTCAATAGGACATCAACCAAGAGGTGGGAGGATTGCTTCAAATCTGCCTCCACAACTGGCAGGGTCAGGGGGTTTTCTAGAGGTAAAAGGAATAATGCATGAAGTGAGTGTGCATCATTACATGTTTGGGGTGGAGTACAGGGTGTGCAAGCACAGTGAGAAATCATACTGGCACATATATTGCATAATCAAAAAAATTGGTGAATAAGTCCCTCCCAGGGTGCAGATTTTAGTAGGTAGGAGGTAATATTGGCCATCCTTTCAGACTTGTGCACATGTGGGTGGTGGGAAGTAGGATGCTCAGGGTCCTTGGGCAAGATTTGTGGTGAAATGCTGCTTACCTCAATTTCTCTGAACAATTGGGTAATGCAAAGCCCTGTGATTATCTTGTTACTTCAAGGTGGGGCCACTGTTTCCGAAAAACTACTCAAAAGAGAGGGGGTCAGTGAAACAGAAAATTACGAAGTTCTGGCCAGCAAATCTTACTAGCCTGGGGACTTAAAACATAAGGGAACCACAAAAAGGTGTTTTTGTTCATGGAACTGGTTAACAACTTCTTGTCCAGATACCCTAATGTGAGCATCCCAAAGCTTGGAGAGACAATCCTATTCTTTGCATAGTAGCTCTGAAACTCTACAATGAAAATGACATGTTCTAAAGGAAATGTACCAACACTACCTAAGTATTAGGGAAATTTTTTTTTAAAAAAAAAAGGTATAATTAAAACATCATTCAAAGACAAATTGGAAAGCACCTGGAAAGGAAGTGTCTGATTCAATTGCCAATGTTCAGCTTGAATTAATGAAAACAAAGATGATGTCTAAAAGCCTAGGTATGTCTGATCTGGAAAAGTGTTTACGTTCTAAAAATTTTGCTTGCTGTAAAACACTGTTTTTAAAACACAATGTTTTGCTATATGTCTGAATAAATAACAGTTAATTTGTTCCCTGTGTACATTGTATTCTTCAAAATAAGTGTCGTGCTACAATATGGAAAGTTTATACTATAATTACCCTTATCTCCCACAAGAATTCAAGCAGGATTCCCATGGATAGATAGCATTGACTACATTTCCCAAAATATTTGGCATGAGATATGCCCAAATTGGTCAGTGTCTCCTGGCCTCTTCTGAGTCTCTGTTTTCTGATCAATAAAATGTTTATTAAAATATAATTTAAACTTAATTATATTTACCTTCCTTCTACCTTTAAAATTCTAAACTATAGGAGTTAAGTGGAGAAGAAATAGAATGGAGCTTTTTCATTACAAATAAATTTGAATAGAAACCCTAAATGAATAGATAATAAGATAAAACTAGTAATTTTACTTTCTGATTCATTTTTTGTATCAAATTTGTTAGTTTATTTAACTACATCTATTAACTGACACTGTATCAAATCTGTTAGTTTATTTAACTGACATCTATTAACTGATACTGTCTTACATACTAGAAATGTAATGAAAACCAAAATAATCATTTTCCTATGCCTCATAGAACTTGCAGTACAGAGGTATAGATAGATTTGAGATAAATATACACAAGGATGCATATACTGCATCATCATGGAAAAGCAAAGGGTTTGGAGAGACTTGATTTAGACTGGTGAATGAGAAAAGAATGGGAGGTAGATGGTCCTGGGTCTGAGGAAATTCCTTGGGGCAAGAAAGAACAGGGAGAATGTGAGAAACAGGAAGAAGTCTGTTGTGGCTGGAGCCCCATGAGAAGGGGAAAGCATTGTAAGACGAGTCTGGGACCACATCACACAGACCTGTGCAGTCACCGACCTTGATGCAGTGAAACTTCACTCAAGAGTATTAAGCAAGGTTGGACAGGCGCAGTGGCTCACACCTGCAATCCTAGTACTCTGGGAGGCCGAGGGGGGGGGGTGGATCACTCAAGGTCAGGAGTTCAAAACCAGCCTGAGCAAAAGCAAGACCCCGTCTCTACTAAAAATAAAAAGAAATTAATTAGTCAACTAAAAATACATAGAAAATAAATTAGCCTGGCGTGGTGGCTCATGCTTGTAGTCCCAGCTACTTGGGAGGCTGAGGCAGAAGGATTACTTGAACCCAGGAGTTTGAGGTTGCTGTGAGCTAGGCTGATGCCATGGCACTCTAGCCCAGGCAACAGAGTGAGACTGTCTCAAAAAAAAAAAAAAAAATGTATTAAGCGAGGGAATTCTATGACGCCCTTTGGCATTAAAATAATCACTTTAGCACTGGAGTAGAGAAAGGTTGGGGAGGAGGAAATGCAAAAGTGGACAGAATATTTAGAAGACTCTGCCAGGGTTCCAAGAGAAGTTAATTACCATGACCTGTCAGGATGGGGGAAAAGAGGAAGCTTTAACATCATGCATAGCGAACGGATACTAAGACAAGCATTCAAATAAAACGAACTTCAGTCTTCACAGTCTCAAAGAGATTTTTTTCTTTTACCCTTCTTTCCTATTTTAAAGACTTTCAGGGAAAAGTAGAAATTGCCCTTGCATTTTCCACCTAAACAGAGAAAAGCGATGACACATACACACACTTTACCAAATCTCTCTGACCCCCCTCCAGACATGAATAGACAAGCATTATAGCCTCTACTATTTTCATCAACTACAAAATATATTCACAGACTAATATTAAAAGCTTTTGATATTTATATTTGCAAGGAATCAAAATTCTTGATTTCTTTCTAGTATTTTTGACTTTAACACTTTAGGGGATACTGTTAATAAAATATATGACACCATTCATTTTTCAATTTTCCGAGCATCAATGGTTAATCATAACTGTTCATGATATAGGTCATCCTTGTATGTTGATGAAACAGCCAAAGATCTTCACCCAGAAATCATTCATTTTACCACAGAGCTGTGAAGACACAACACAAGACACCAGCTCATGTTTTAGGAAAAATGTTTTGGCATTCTATGCATTTTCCCACACAATACATGAAGGGGAAATATTTTGCTACTAATAGATTGTTACCAAAAAATCAGTTGACAAATGAATATGTTTAATCCATCTTTCAAGTATGATTTAACAAAATATGAGTACCTTATATTTAAAACTAAAAAAGAAAACTAAGCCATTCTGCCCTCAATTTGGAATAAAAAGAGTCTCATTCCATATATTTTGCAGATATCTAAATCTAGGCCTGTAATCATTTCTGACATTTTACTGTCTCAAGGTTCATTATGTCTAGATTGTTTTCCTTCAAATAATCACTCTACCCTGATTTATTCTGTGCATACATGGTTAATCTTCAGATTTTAATTGCAACTTGACCATACATTTTAATCTAATTTATTGTCTCACATTCAAAGGCATTTCATATATTTTATTTAAAGTTAAAACTGGAGACAGCTAATATTTCCATTATGAATCTTCAGTTTAGATTTGACATTTCCTTTGCTAATATTAAAGATAAATTATACTCTCCTGTTATCTAGGATGTAATGAGTGGGTTTTGGTTTTCTTTTTTTTTTTTTTTTTTTGAGACAGAGTCTCACTCTGTTGCCTAGGCTAAAGTGCGGTGGTGTCAGCCTAGTTCACAGCAACCTCAAACTCCTGGGCTCAAGCGATCCTTCTGCCTCAGCCTCCCAAGTAGCTGGGACTATAGGCATGCGCCACCATGCCCAGCTAATTTTTTGTATATATTTTTAGTTGGCCAGTTAATTTATTTCTATTTTTAGTAGAGACAGGGTCTCGCACTTGCTCAAGCTGGTTTCAAACTCCTGACCTCGAGCAATCCACCCGCCTAGGCCTCCCAGAGTGCTAGGATTACAGATGTGAGCCACCGCACCCTACCCTAATGAGTTTTTAAAATGCTTTGTTAGAGTATAAGAGATGTACAAAGTGAACACATCCATGTAATGACTACCAAGATCAAAACATAGAACATACCAGCATTCAGAAACCCACCCTCTTCAGCTTCCAAGTCCTTACAGGCCCACCAAAAGTAACTATTATCCATCATCATAGATTAAATTGTATAGTTTTGAACTTCTTATAACTAGAATTGTATAGTAATTATTTATCAGCCTTCTTCCCTCAACATTGTTTGTGAGCTTCAATTGTGTTGTTCTGTGTAGCAATAATTCATTCATTCTTAGTGCTATAAGTTATTTTGTTTTATGAATATGCCAACATTTTTTATCCATTTAACTATTAAATGACTTTTTTTTATCCATTTATTTTTTTATCCATTTTTTTCCATATTTTTATTTTTTTCCATATTTTTATCCATTTTTTTTATCCATTTAACTATTAAATGACTTTTAGGTGTTTCTAGATTGAAGCTATTAACAAACACTGCTATGAAAATTCTTATACATATTTTTGGTGCACATGTGTATGTGTTAATTCTTCTTGAATATGCATCTAGGAATGAAATTGTTGGATCAAATGGTAAGAGTATTTAGTTTTATTATGTAATGTAAACAATTTTCCAAAGTGGTTCTACCATCTTAAGCAGTGGTTCCAGTCCTCGTCAACTTTTTATATTATCATTCTTTCATTTTAGCCATTATCGTGTGTGTATTGTAGGATGCCATTTTGACACTGAAGTTTCAACTTCCATCTCCCTGAAAAACAATAAGGTTCAACACATTATTGTTTGTTTATTGGCTATTCGGATATCTTTTTGTATATGTGTGAGATGGTGCATTTTGTCAATTGAGTTGTCTATTTTTTCCGTTGAGTTGTAGGAGTTCTTTATATATTCTGGATGCAAGACCTTTGTCAGATATATGTATTGCAAATGTCTTCTGCCAGTCTGTGATTTTTCACTTTCTTAGTATAATACTTGGATGAACATCAGTACTAAACTTAATGAAGTCTGAAATTTGAATGTTTCATTTATAATTGGTGCTTTTATACCCTATTAAGAAATTGTCACATGCTGCAATATTATATTCTTCTGCTCTACTTTTAACATTTAGACCAATAATCCATCAAAAATATATTTTCATTTATGCTACAAAGCAAATGTCAAGAGTCATTTTTTTATTCACATGGACATTCAAATGACACAGCACCATTTATTAAAAAGACCATGATTTTTCCACCAAACTGCAGTGTCACTTTTGCCATAAATCAAGTGACCATACATGTATGAATCTATTTATATACTTTTTATCCTGGTTTTTTTTGGTCTTTTTGTCATCTTTGTTCAGTAACATACTGTCTTAATAGCTTTTTAATGTTTGGTTTCTGGTAGTATAAGTGTTTAAGGTTTCTGCTTCTTTTCAAGATTTGGCTATTTTCTGGTCCTTTGAGAAGCTGATCTTGAAATTCATATAGAAATAAAATTTACATATAAACATCACACTTAATGGTGAAATATTGAAAACTTTCCCCTTGAGATCAGGAAACAAACAAGGATGTCTGCTAATACAGCTCTTTAACAATACACTCACAGCATAGAAAAATAAACACAGAATGTAAAGACTGAACAGGAAAAAACAGAACTGCCATGACTTTCAAATGACATAATTTTATATCTAGGAAACCTTTTTAAAACTATGGAAAAACTATCATCTTTCAGTTAAAAATATTTTAAATTTACATGGTGATTTTTTTCTCTGCTGATATGTTCTACTGAATAATATTGCTTCATTCAAAACCTGGAAAACCCCATGTACTCTTCCAAGAGACTCCTAGATTTGATAAATGAAT
>VBSM01003204.1:30097479-30112267 GCA_008086735.1 Cheirogaleus medius | reverse complement strand
TGGGCTCCACATCTACTCGCCATCAAATTGGCACTGACTGATTAAAACTATGGTTCTCAAATGGTGATAGTGTTCACCAGGGTTTTGGGAGGGAGGCAAGACCCACATCATAGAAATGTGGAGAGCATTGTGGGGGAAGGGCATACCTCTAACCCTTCTTAGGGAGAGGCAAAGTTATACAATGTATCCAAAATGTAAAAAAAAAAATTTTTTTTGTCGGATGGAGGGCAGGCGGGAGGGGGGATGAAGTGTAGAGTTACTTAATGTGTGCCGTGCACGCCACCTGGGGATTGGACTCGCTTGAAGCTCTGGCATGTGGGGGGGGGGGTGGTAGGGGCAATGTATGTAACCCTAACAATATTGTACCCCAATTATATGATGAAATAAAAGGAAAAAAATAAAATAAAATATCCAAAGATGGAAAAAAGATAAATGCCCCAAACAGCAAAGAAATATATTAAAACTATCAGGAAGCCCATAAATTGAAGCCAGTGATTATCATTTGCTATATTCTGAGTAGTTTTTTCTAAATAGAGCTGTATTAGCCTTATGATTGTTGTCAATTTCTCCAAGATTACAGTTTTAGGCTGCCTGATAGTTACATCAAATAGTTTGGTGTTTACATTCAACTGAAACAACATTCTGATAAGTCTCATTTGTTGAGCTTCCACAATGTGCAGGGCCCAGAGGCAGGTGGGGCAGGGAAACGCAGATGTAAGAAGGTCAGGAGACACAATGACTTCCTCCCAAATGGAAGATGTCATTTTATGGTAATTCCACTCCCACTGTAGGAGGCAGAAGCGCTGAGAAGGACCCTAAAGCTGAGTATGGACTCAAGGAGGAAAGGACAATGTTCTACTGGTTCTGGAAGGAATAAGCCATAACAGTTATAGTAAATATTTAGAGACTCTGTTGCAAACGGATCATAGATTTTGATTCTAGTTTAAACAAGGAGTTCTACTAGAAAATGTTTTCTAAATAGCCAAAGTGTTAAGACTTTGTTTTCTAAATATTCAAAGTTTTATGACTTCAGTTTTCTTCTACCACTTTACTCCATAATCTTGGCAGGGCAAGTTGCTTAAACTCTGTGTCCTTATGATTGGAAGCAGCACACAGCTAAGGAAAGACTCTATTATTATAAACTGTGCATCCTAAGACAAGTCCTTTAATACCTGTGAGTTTCAGTTTGCTGATCATTAAAATATGGATGATGAAAAATAAACTTCTACTTAATTTACCAGGTTTTACAAAGAATACATCTAGAACCAAAAATCACATAAAATGTCTTTTAAAATGCATTTTATTTCTTATTATGAATACTATTTCTAGTGATAGCATAATCGCTGTCTAATGAGGAGTCATAGTACTCTATATCCATAGTGTTTCCACAAAAACTAATGTTCATTTCAAAAAAGGACCTTGCCTATTAACAATATTAATTAATAAAGCCAAAAACATACTTTTCCCCCTATTTTTGCACATTTAAGTGAAGAACATTTCATTAGTACATAATTTTTTTAAAATGACAAACTAGTAGAGAGATCTTTTCATGCAAAGAAATAATTGTCTAATTCAAAGTTTTCCTGACCTCAATATCAGTTAGGCTATTCATCTGAATTTGGTTATAGCTTCAATTTATTTCACTAGAATCTTATTTTATTACTTATAGTCCTGTGTCATCTGGTAGCATGGCTGAGTGTCTGAAAAGATTAGTGTAAATTGAATTTTATGAATCAATTTTGGTTGTAAGTGCTCTAGATTACCTCATAATTCACTTCATGAATTTATTTCTTAATTCACCTATTTGCAAGCTCAGAAATTGTTAAACTGGTTTTCTTAAAGAGGATGTGATGTGGCACAAAGGGGAAATTCATAGGAAAGACATATCAGTGCTTGGGACTCTTCGAAAAACATGCTCCTTTTATAGCAAAACTGACACATACATGTGGGCAATCCCGTTGTCAGTATTAGCCACTTAGGGGAAAAAAACAATTCACCTTTTTAATCAGAAATGTCAATGGTACAAACTTTTACAATAACTGTTAAAATTTCAAATTCAAATATTATGTGTTTGTGTGAATATTGTGTAATACTCATCTCTCCATTTCTGTGAAAGGAAAGTAGGATCCATTTTTGTAGATTTCATATTGTAGAAAACTAACTGCTTTCTTAGTAGTGGGGATCCACTGAAAGGCAAGTTACTCAAGATTGACAAGTAAGCCTTTGTCAAGTTAATGAGCTACAGCATGTCTTGCTTTGTTGATATTCTTCATTACATTTATTGTCGATTTCATGCTAATATTTAATACAGTGAAAAAGATAGACTATTCAGAATGAAAGGGAAATGATCTTTCAAATAAATTCAAGACTCAGTCTACAAGATTCCTTGATTATCAATTACAAGGGTGCATGAGTTGCATACCATGCATTTAGACAAAGCCTCCTGGTTTCAAATCTCCTTTTCATTTGATCTTTAATTAAAAGATCAGAAAATATCTGCACATATTTGATATTATCTATATGAAGGATCTTCCAATAAGAAAATCTCATTAAAATATGATTTGTAGGCTGGGCGCGGTGGCTCTCGTCTGTAATCCTAGCACTCTGGGAGGCCGAGGCAGGAGGATGGCTTGATCTCAGGAGTTCGAGACCAGCCTGAGCAAGAGCAAGACCCCATCTCTACTATAAATAGAAAGAAATTAGCCAAACAACTAAAAATAGAAAAAATTAGCCAGGCATGGTGGCGCGTGCCTGTAGTCCCAGCTACCTGAGAGGCTGAGGCAGGAGGATTGCTTGAGCCCAGGAGTTTGAGGTTGCTGTAAACTAGGCTGATGCCACGGCACTCTATCCCAGGCAAGAGAGTGAGACTCTGTCTCAAAAAATTATATATATGATTTGTAAACATAATGCTGATGGAGTTATGCTAACTTCTGATTCAACTGGGAAATTATAATTAATAATAAAATGCAGTTGATGAAATATGAGCTATAATACTGGATATAGTAATACCAGTCATTTTGGTAATGACAAGAGTATTTGCAAGTGGATACTGAAGAATGTCTGTGTTCCAACAATATAGATCTAAGAAGTACTCTGGCTGATATGACTTTTCTGGTTCATTATAATTATGTAAATTAAATTGATAATATATAAAGTATTATAAAGCCATTCCACTAATTTATTTTGACCCTCTACTTACCAAATAACATCATTTGAAAGTGATTTTGTTTCTTAAATAATTGTTCCTAATGCAAAGAGGATGCACTGATCAACAAACACAAGTATCATAGATTGCCTTTCTCCAAATAGCAATTAATCTATTTATATTTTTTTCTATAAAGAGTCCTATTGTCAGTTTGTTAACACAGATTAACTAACCTGTCTCCAACTAAATGTCATCATGGTGATCTAATGAAGTCCAATTAATGAGAAAATAAACCAAACACTGTTTATGACCTTGACAAGGACTGGATTTCCTATTGCTGGGTTCCCCAGACCCTGTGCAAAACAGCAGAATAGCTTTTACTTATATATTAAAATATGTTTTCTGTAAATAAACTGAAGTTTAAATAATAATCAAGGAATCTTCAAATATTTAAACTGAACTTTTCTTTATTCACTCTATTTTTTCTTTTATGATTTGGATGACAATACAGGTGCTTCTACAAATAGGTTAGGACATAAAGTCCAATGCAGGACTATATACATATATTTTTTAAGACACTATTACAATTAGAGACTATTTAAAATCCCTTTACCAGTTTTATCTCTTTATTCAAGTAAAATCTAAAATCATCTTCAGAGTACTTTTATATCTTTTTCCCAGCAAGACAACTTGGTGAACTCCAATTCACTGTGACATCAAAGTAAAATAATGTTATAATTTAAAATCAGGTTAAAACAGAAACCCTCTGCTATCCTTGGATTAAATTTCTAAGTATTTATATAATCAATTTTTGCTCACTTTTCCATGAGTAGGTTTATAGCACCTAGGGAAATACTACTCTGACCTGTTTTAGTTACAAGTAAAATAAACCTAAATTAAGTTCACTGAGGCAAGAATAAAGAAGTTTATTGACTCATAGTCAAAAATGAGGCAGAACAAAAATTCAGCTCTCAGGAACAATTGATACATGGAATAACAAAAAACAGAGAAATTAAAATAATCAGAAATATCTCTTTCTCTATCTCTCTTTCAGCCTACTGACTTTTTCTGTCAGAACTACTTTTTCCAGCAAGAGCTGGAACAATAGTCATTATAGCCATAGTTGGCCCAATCCTTACCATTCATAACTCAAGGGCTATCCACTTTCAGCTCCACATTGAAAAATCCAAAAGATAGGCTCTGACTCTGAAGTCATCTACTCCTTCGTCTCTAGAATACTTTTATAACCCAGATATGAAGATTTACTATGATTAGCTCAACTTAATCAGATACCCAACTCTTGAAAAACCGTGGCCAGAGAGGCATGGATCTAGAAGTACCTGTAAAAGACCAATGTTGGAGTGAGGAAGTATTTCTCCAACTGAAGTAGAATACAGCAAAAATGTGGCAAGAATATAGCAAGAAAACCACTCCTATTTGTGTCAACTACCACAGTGCATGGAAGTAATAAGAAAATATTTGCCCTTAGGCAAGTGAGTAAATAAAGGAATGATTAGATTACTGCCTTGCTGCTATATCTCCTATTTTTATTGTCTTGATGAAGCAATTCAGTATGATCTTTCTCCCCAAAGCTTATTTTGGCAAAGGTTTTATTTTTACTAGGGATACCAACAAACAGACAAAGAAAATACCACTAAGAGAGAGTCTCTTAATTTTGGTGACTTCTACTTACCATCTAAAAATCACAAAGCTGACTTAGACATGAGGATGTTAAAATGATAAACTAACCTATGATAAACACACAAAACAAATAGTTACATAACAAACTTTGAAAAGGCCAAGATTCAGAGAGGGTGTTAGATATATGAGTTTGGGAAGATCAAGAGCATGGCTTCTCAAGAAATTAGAAAGCAGGAGCATATTTCAGAAAGCTGGCAAAAGTCAAATGAGCAAAATTGATTATTTCAGCAAAGGGTAGGATAAAGTTTTTGGAAGTATGAGGATGGACAGTACTTACAAAGATTTTTCAAATCATTCCTTGTACTTTTCTTGCTTCCATTTTTTCCCACAGATAATTGCCAACATTCTCACGTATTTGTATAATAATTGTGGTAGTAATTGAAAACTCCTCACAAAATATTTTTATTCTCATTCCAGGCAAATAGTGGGCTGAACCTCTGTGCCCACTTGAAGTTAGATGACTTGCCTTCAAATGAGATCATGTGATATTTATCACTTCCAGGTGAAAGTTCTAAGAACCAGTGCGCAATTGGCCACACTCTCTCTTTCCTTCCATCTAAGGGACTGACAGTTTTTTAGATAATAAGCAGCTGCTATGTCATCCTATGAACTTTTGAGGATGACACAGAGGAAGGCTAAAGCAGCTGATATAGCAAAAGCAGGAAATAGCACTTTGTTTTAAAACACTGAGGCTCATGGTTGTTTGTTGCTGCAGCATAACAATCCCATCCTGACTGATATAATAATTGTAGAAAAATATGTATTTAGAGTCTTAGCATCTAACAATACAGGAGTAATAGATAATAACTAATTAAGAATGAAATTCCAAAGTAGATATTTTTACATGTTAGATTTACTGGTTATATTTTCTTTGTAATTTTCTATATGTTTCAAATTGTCTTTAATGTCTGAGTGTTTAATAATCATAAAATATACTGTATGTTAAAAAGGAAAAGAATTATATTAAAAATAAATAATCTTCAGAATGTTAAGATAGATACTTATATTGAGACCTTTTATTTATTTTATCAAGCCCAACTTATTTTAACTACATTCTCATTAAATATTTTCTTCAAATACAAATCTTTTGTTTCATTATACATATAGATATTTTTATATATGTTTGTGCATTACAGATATAAAAATAATTTTCTGCATTTGGAAATATACTTACTGCACTGTAGGTATTCTTTTAATGCACATATTAGTACACAAATGGCATAACCAATTGTTTCAGTTTTATCTTTTGTTTCAATATCACATTTGTACATACTGCAATTAACTATTTTTATGTAGCATTAAGAAGAGTTATTGATAAGCACAAAACTTGTTTTCTATTAGCTTTTTTTAAACAGGTACCAGATTATAGAACAGAATAAAGGACTGACCAATGGAATTACAGCTTTCCTTAAAAATAATAGCCAATATTTTGGGGCACCTGCTTTGTGCAGAAAACTAGGACAAAAATATTATTCATCCTCTAAAGAAAACATCATTAGCCCCATCATCCACACTAGGAAATGCGAGCCTGTTTAAAGAGATATAGTAACTCAAGTAGCGTCACCCAGTCAGTGAATGGCAAAACTGGGACTCTCAACCAAGCCTGTTTGACTCCACAAAGAGAACTTTTAACAGTCCTATTCCACTGTTTTCTTTAGTACGACATAAGCCAAAGCACATTGCAATTTAAGTGACTTTCCTTATTTTCAAAAGTTGTTGTTTTAATAAAGTTTAAGATGGGATGGTGTTTAGTGTTGATGTGTACAATAACAATAATTTTCAGGGGTAAGCTCACTTTCAATTTTTGAAAACATTTGTCAAAACTTTTTCAGGCTAATGATTCATTCCTTTAGTCATTTCTCAAAAGGCATTAACTCTTTGTTGTGTCAAACTACTTGCAGTTTCCCCAAAAGCCTCATATGTCCCAATTCTCTCACCAGTGAGGTTTTCATGTTACCTGGTCTTGGGAACCACCCTTGACTCCCCAGGTAGACAAGATGTGTCTTACTTGGTGTGGATGTGCATATGTATGGATCCTGGCACTTACACTTTGCTGTGTTTATTTCTTTTCCTTCCCTTCCCCAGATGACAAACTTTGTAATACCGTGTTTTCCTGAAAATCAGACCTACCCATAAAATAAGCCCTAGCAGGATTTCTAAGCATTTGCACAATATAAGGCCTACCCCGAAAATAAGACCTAGTGATGGGTGTGGCTACACAGCGTATCTGTACAACCCATGCATTTCGTCACGGAGTGGTAAAGAAGATGAGCAACCCTTCTCATCTGCCCCATCATGACAGCTACTATCCCAGAGGTGACCAGAAAGGTGCTGGCAGTCCCACCAACAAGGCCGGCTCCCCCGTCAGATCCTGGCCATCCTGTGCATGCTGCAAGCTAAGGCTTTGAGGGGAAAATAACACATCCCCTGAAAATAAGCCATAGGGTATCTTCTTGAGGAAAAATAAATATAAGACCCTGTCTTATTTTCGGGGAAGCACGGTAAAAGGGACTGGTTGTACCCGATTTTGTAAATCTAAGCGCCACCACAGTGTCAAGCAAGTAGTCAAAGCCTAATACCAAGACTTTGAAAGGATGACTGAGTGCTCACATTCCATATGCTTCCCACTACTTTGATGTTTTATCAACCAAAAACAAATCTAGTTTTGTTCATAATTTCCATGCTTGGAAATACTAGGTCTATCAAACACATCATACTTTTTTTTTTAATGTCTTTTTTTTTATTTCAAAGTATTATGGGAGTACAAATATTTTTGATTACATGGATCACTTTAATATAATGCTTGAGTCACAGATGTAAGTGTGCCCATCACTTAGATAGTATTCATTGTACGTGTTAGGTAGGTTTTTGCCCATCCCTCCTTGCCACTCCTCCCTACTTGATTTTTATTAAGTTATACTTCCCTCTATGCACCTACAGAATGGGAGAAAATGTTGGCAAGCTACACATCCAATAAAGGGCTAATAAACAGAATCTACAAAGAACTCAAGCAAATCAGCAAGAAAAAATCAAACAACCCCATCAAAAAGTGGGCAAAAGACATGAACAGAAGCTTTTCAAAAGAAGATAGTCAAATGGCCAATAAACATATGAAAAAACTCTCAACATCACTAATCATCAGGAAAATGCAAATTAAAACCACATCATACTTTTAAAAATCATTTTTTCCACTATGGTTATTTATATTAATAATTAGATGCACATATTTAAATTACATGTATATAATACTTATATTTAAGTATATTTATATATCAAACATAAAAATACATCCTAAATTAGAAATTGTCAAATAGTGTCACCAACAGAATCTCCACAATTTTACCAAATGCAAAATAGTGCTATTTTCTTGTGGAATTTTTACACTGAGCTCTTTGAAATACTGACTTCAGTTGAATCTCAGAATTCTGAAAACATGTGACATTGTCAACATGTAAACACATTTCCTGATCCAGGGAAAATATGTATGGGTTTGACAATTTCTAAAAAAAAAAACTATATAGATGAAAATTTAAAATCCATTGAAAATTATGGAATCCGAGTTATTAAAAATTAATAGCAGAGTGTGTGTGTGTGTGTCTGTGTTTACATTAAAGTCTTATCTATGTTTGGAAACTAAGATTTATAAAAAAATGTGACAGCATTTAGCTGTAGTACACGAAAACAGAATATAATACCATGTTTCCCCGAAAGTAAGACAGGGTCTTATATTTATTTTTCCTCACGAAGACACCCTAGGGCTTATTTTCAGGGCATGTGTTATTTTTTTTAAGCACAGTACAACAATCTACATTTATTCAAATATAGTTAAGTTGTCTTCTTCTGGAACATCATCATAACTCTCCAAACCCCGAATTCCATCCTGAATTTCTTGCAACTCAATTTCCTTTAGAACTATTGGCCCCAATCTCTCATGTTGAGCAATAAAGCTCTCATGGGGCAGATGAGTAGGGCCGCTCATCTTCTTTACCGCTCTTCAAGGAAATGCATGGGTTGTGCAGATACGCTGCGTAGCCACGCCCATCACTAGGCCTTATTTTCTGGGTAGGGCTTATATTGCGCAAATGCTTAGAAATCCTGCTAGGGCTTATTTTATGGGTAGGTCTTATTTTCGGGGAAACATGGTCCTTCTAATATTGACACTTCCATTTGACCCTGTTGGAAGCATTTCAGTTAGAAGTAAAATGTAGTACAGTACATGGAAAAATAAATTATAAAAGGAGGACATCAAACTTTTTTAAGCAATCTGAATTTGATTTTGGTTATGCAAGAGTTTTTAGACAAAGATTAATGTCAGTTTTTGAAGAGTATAATGTCACAGTTCTGTTAAAACTCCTCTATTGAGGTTTTTTCCAGTCTATAAAATGAAAAATACCATTCTTAGTTATTATTAATGGGCTTTTTGAGACATCATGGGGAAAGTAGCCAGCAGTATGTGTTTTTAGAACTAAGTATTGGGAAGAGTAAGATAAGAGAGGAGAAACTATATTCTGGTCTTAGAAAAATGCTTGCACAGTCCACTTTCTAGTTAAAGTGCAAATGAAAACATAAAAAAAGAATTTTATTCATATAATAAATGTATTCTAAATTCTTGAGGTTATGCTGAACAGAGGTGAACATACAAACAGATAAGTAGATAAAAGTATGATTTGAATAACCAATTTACCTAATAGGAAAGCAAAATAAGTTATACTTTTTGAAATTCTAAGAAGAAAACTTAAAGAATTTTCTAGCAACCAGCACAGGTGAATGGAAATTAACAATAATGTTCACAATATGTAAAAAAAGGAATTGTTTTTTCATAATATAGGCAACTCTATTTACTTGCTAGTTAATAAAAAATTATTTCTATGGATTTCATATACAAGGGGTTCTGTTGCTCTTTTTAAATATGTTTGAAAGGGCTATTTAATTCATTTTTATTACCATTTAATAATTAAAATTATTAATTTTCCTCTGTAAACAACTTGGACTGAACCACACACATTTCCATTAGGTCCGGAGCCAAGAGAGAGAGAGAAAGAGAGAGAGAGAGAGAAAGAGAGAGATGAACGAAGTCTCATGTGTAGCAAAATGCTGCTTATTTTGAGTATTTAGGTGCAGATGGGCGGAGGCCAAAAAGGCATGGAGAGTCTAGGGTTTTATAGAGGGTTTTTCTGGGCGGAGTAAACAAATTATTTTCAAACAACTGGGAGGGAAAAGGAAAGTAAGTTCCTCTCTTGCATTCCATTCCTTTATCTTGGTAGGGAACAACCCAGAGGGATAAGTGTCCTCCTTATCAGGAAGGATAAGTAAAGTAACTTCCCTTCTTGTATTTCATTCCCTTATATCCCTAGGGGTCTGGCAAAGGCGAGGTGCCTAATACACCCCTAGGAAGGGGAAAGGAATGGGTTTTTTAGGAGGTTTCGAAAGAAGTTTGGGAGGTGAATTCTTTAAGCCTAACAATTTTGATATGTGGAATTTTACGTTCATCTTTCAGAAGACCATGCACACTTCTGAATTCTACTTTCAACTAATGATTATTTAGAAAAGTAATATTCCAATGGGCTTTTTAGTTTCTCTTTTTGTTGGTTTAAACTTTGGGCTTATCTTCAAGTTTTATTGTATCATTGCTATAAAATGTAATATATACCTTTTTTCAAATTTATTGTAATTTTATTGTGGCTCAGTTGTCATCAGTTTATTAAAAATTATCTAATATTAATAAGGTGCATTTCATTTAATGTATAAAATTTGACAAATATATGCTAATGCACATATTCAGATATATATTTCAGACTCTCTAAATGCTGTTTTTATTCAACTTTTATTCTATTAGATTTGTCAAGAACTAAGAATATAGAAGTCACCTATTACACTTATGATTCTGTCATTTCTTAATATATATTTCTAACATACTTCCCTGGACTTCATATATTTTCAGTCTAACCTTTTGCAAGCAAAAAATTTTATTTAATTAACTTTGAACTTAAATACGTTTGGCAATCCTTCACTATTAAACATTCTTGGTTACTATTTTAGGTGTGCTTCTTGTAAAAAGAATATATTTTCATTTTGATTTTTCACCCAAGTTGAGAGTATGGTAGTATATCATTTAAATGTGGTGAAAATTCTAAATGAAATTATACAACTTTCATTTTATTACTACCTTATAAATACCTATGTTTTCTCTCATTTTTATATGTACTCATTTTAAGCATAGATATCTTTTTATCACATAAACCAGTTCAAAAAATATAATATAAATTTCAAGAAAAAATCCTATTTAATGATTCCTCCTATTAAAGATGGGGAAATTAACATACAATTATTTCTCTCTCTGATACCCACCCACATCTGTACTCTGAAAGATACAAGTTACAATTCTAGAATCTAATTTACTTTTTTTTAAAGTTAGCCACACACTCAAAAATAATACATGAATTCATTCTCATTTATAATAAGAAATTATAGATCAAAGTCTCCTTTGACAACCTAAGCAAAACGCTTTTTTCCCCTACAAGAGGTTACAACTTTTTAAGTTGGTGATTATCACTGTAGAAATGCTTTTTAAATGTATATACTTTTCTTTACCTTTATATACTTGTTAAATTTTGCGAACATTTCTATATCCGTATAGTATACATTACAATTCGTGTCTTTGCAATCCTCTTTTTTCTTTGTTTCCATCACTGAGAAGTCTCCTCTTTGATCCAGTAGATTAATATACCCAAAGAAAGAATGGTTGTTGTGATATCTGAAGCAGTTATTAATTTTTCCAGAGCAGGAGTTGGCAAATATAGTAAATAGTTTAAGCTTTGCAGGTCGTTAGGTGTCTTTTGTAATTATTCAACCCCACCTTTGTAATGCAAAAGCAGCCATAGGCATTTTATTGGCTGTGTGCCAATAAAATTTTATTTATAAAAGCAGTCAGCGGACTAGATTTGACCTGAAGGCTATAATTACCTCTGTTCCAGAGCCTCAGATATTTTGTCTGTAAAATGGGAGTAATAATACCTCATAGAATGTGGTAAAGATTTATTAAAATAAACCATATATTCAACATGCTAAACATAGTCTTTGACATGTAGATATATTAACAACTTCCATTTTATTGACAACTTACTTTTTTCTGAGTAGTTTATTAATATTTGCTTGTTCTAGTCTTCATAACACATCTGTGAGATAACCATTGTTTGCCTCCTTTTAACAAATGTGGAAGCTAAAACTCAGAAAGGTTAAAGTAACTTGCCCAGTCTAGACAGTGAGTAATGACACAGTTGAGTCAAGGTCAGATCTCTCTGACTCCTGGATTTCCTTCACCCCTGCTGTGCCTATAACAGTTTTCTCTTTTTCTCTCTAAAGACAGGCTCTACGCACCTTATAAGGTGTGATTTAGAGTCCTGTGAATCAAAGAATTCCTTTGAGGTTTTCCTTCAAAACTCAAAGTGCTGTGTGAGTCAGTGCTCCTACTTCTCAAGTCTGGAGCCATTAGACTGGAGCCATTGGTTAGTCCGGTTGAACTCTGACCTCTGGACCATTCCTCTCTTTTTTGATACAGGAGAATGTTAGTTACATTCCTCCCTTCTTCTGATTTTCTATCAGCCCTGGCCCCAAAGTGTTTCTTACCAAATACTTTTAATAGACCCAAGAGAGGATTTTTCTGTTGCTCCTTCCATTAGCTTTCTGGTGGGTTAAATTAACACTAGTTAGAGTCTCAAAGTCTCTGCCTGAGGGTTATTCATTGACCAAGAACTGAATTAGCCAACAAGCACACTCCCTGGAGTCATCATCCCCTGGTTCATATACTCCTTGGTTCATTATTCTACTTGATTATCAAAAACAGAATCTCAAAGTAAGCAAAATTGTTCCTTCCTCTTCTTCCTGCCAAGAAGAAGAAAGGAAAGGAAAGGAAAGGAAGGGGGAAAGAGGAAAGGGGAAAGGAGAAAGGGGAAAGGGGAGAAAGAAAGAAAGAAAGAAAGAAAGAAAGAAAGAAAGAAAGAAAGAAAGAAAGAGAAAATACCTACTATTGATCAATTTTTGGCAGAATGAACTTAAGTAAAATATAAATTATTGGGCAAACAAAGTAAATGTGAAGAATCCCCAGAAAATCTGGAGAACTTAGATCAGAACCAAGGTGTGTCCCAAAGTTAGGAAGCTAAAATTACAGGAATGGAATCACAGCAGATATTGTGTAGTCAGTACTGACAATGGGATTGACAGACACTTACCAATTTTAGTCACTCTGCATAAAAATTAAACGCAGTATGGAGACTCATTTTGACCAATTTCATGTCCAGTGCCTGCCTCTTGGCTAATGCAGACTGGTCATCTGGCTAAAGCCCCAGCAGAGTGTGTCTACTGTGAAAGAGTAACTCCCTAAAAGGAAATCAGAGTGGTGTTTGGAAGGAAAAATGGATGTAAAGAGCTAACACAAAAACAACAAAAATATATGGTCTCCGTAATATCCAATACCATAAACCAGAGGTCCTCAAACTTTTTAAACAGGGGGCCAGTTAACTGTCCCTCAGACCATTGGAGAGTGCGCACTGTGGGCCCGGGACAAGTCTGCTGCTAAGCAGGACAGGCAGCGGCGGCAAAAACACCTGGCGGGCCAGATAAATGTCCTCTGCGGGCCGCATGTGGCCCATGGGCCGTAGTTTGAGGACGCCTGCCATAAACAATCCCCTCTGCTCCTCAGAAACTAAGGTGAGAAGTTCCTTAAAATGCTAAAGGATACGTAGAGAAAATATACATGGTATATTTTTCTGGAGGCATAATTTTATTTCAATATTTGCCAGGAACAAAATACTTTTTGATAGCAAAGTAAACATAGTAATATTATAAACTTCAAATTTTGCGTGAATTTTCAAGATAAAATCCTCCAAAGGCACTTCTATGCTTCTCATCAAGTCCCTTCAAACCAAGTCCTGTAAACTTCCCATAGGATTTCCTTCTCCCCTGCTGTGCCTTTAACAGGTTTGTTTCTCTTTTTCTCTTTAAAGACAGTCTCTATTTTATAAAAAAATCCCAAAACAACAAATACTGGTGAGGATGTGGAGAGACAGGAACACTCTTACACTGTTGGCGGGACTGCAAATTAGTGCAACCTCTGTGGAAAAGAATTTAGAGATACCTCAAAGAGCTAAAAATAAAAATACCATTGACCCAGCAATAGCTTTATTAGGCATCTACCCAAAATAGCAAAAGACATTCTATAATAAAGACATCTGCACCCAAATGTTTATGGCAGCATAATTCGCTATTGCAAGGATGTGGAAACAACCCAAGTGCCCTTCAATTCATGAGTGGATTATTAAAATTTGATATATGTATACAATGGAATATTACTCAATTATAAGAAACGACAGTGATCTAGCACCTCTTATATTTTCCTGGATTGAGCTTGAGCCCGTTATCCGAAGTGAGGTATCACAAGATCAGAAGAATAGGCTCCACATGTACTTGTCATCAAATTGGCACTAACTAATTAACAATGTGCTGCTCACACGGTAGTAATATTCTCCAGGGATTAGGGGGCTGTGGAGGTAGACTAATGGATGCAGCGAGCATTGTAGAAGGGAAAGGCACACCTCTAATCCTCGCTTGGGTGAGGCAAAGATATAAAAGTTAACCAAAATGTTTGTACCCTCATAATATCCTGAAATAAAAATAAATAGGAAAAAAATAATAAAAAATAAAGACAGTCTCTAAGTATCTGATAAGGTATGATTTAGGGCCCTGTGAGTCAAGGAATTTCTTTGAGTTTTGCCTTCACCCCTATCCCTGGGCCATTTTCACCAGAATTCTATCCTGTTTTTTTATATCTAGATTTTCCTTCTCAGTTCTGCCATTTGGATTGACAACC
Organism: Cheirogaleus medius; assembly: GCA_008086735.1. Taxonomy (NCBI): domain Eukaryota; kingdom Metazoa; phylum Chordata; class Mammalia; order Primates; family Cheirogaleidae; genus Cheirogaleus; species Cheirogaleus medius. The sequence continues at coordinate 30,097,556 of VBSM01003204.1, read as the reverse complement.
TGCTTTTTTTTTTAATTTTTTTATTATTTCAGCATATTATGGGAGTACAAATATTATGGTTATGTACATTGCCCATG
>VBSM01003204.1:30071658-30097379 GCA_008086735.1 Cheirogaleus medius | reverse complement strand
GATACAGCTGGAACCCGTTCTACTAAGTGAAGTATCTCAAGAATGGAAAAACAATTTGCTTTTATTTTTGCTTTTGCTCCTGCGGCGTCTCTGATTCCTCCCAGCTCTTCCTATATCCCACCCTCACATCAGCCCAAGGTCTTGGGCATTTTGGCACAGTCTGGCTCTTGCACTCTAGAATCTCTGTTACCCAAGAGGGTATATCAGACATGTATATACAGGAATATCTAACATCTTGAAAATATCCATATTTCACACTTAATACCTATGCTAGCAGTAAAGAGATATATAACTTCACTTTCATAAATTGCACCTTCCTTTAAAAAGCATAAAGCCAATCCTGAATCCCCTGGTACTCCTGTTTTGGGCAAATCTCTGTGTGTACCTTTCATGATTTATGGACTTTGATCATACATCCCTTCATCTTTCATCTTACATGAATTTTAATTTTCCCTTATCTATTCTCTTAAGGGAAATGCTCCAAACTTCTAAAAAGCAAAGAAGAAACCATCAATTCTTATGTCAACTGAAATATTATTGCCCTTCTCAATGTTTATTTCAGTTTTCATAGTTCCCAGTCCATGGTGCAGCCATAAATATTGAGAGGAAGAAAAAAATGAAAGAGGATGTCATGTGGATGTCACCTATCAATCAAAAACTAGATTTGCAATAAAATTTGCAGGTGGACTTTTACTGGTATATATTTAATGACTGTCCTTAAGTCACTTAACTTTTCTCAGTCTCTACATCTTAAGTGTCAACATTTCTAAAGTGGGGATAATTCCACCTACCTTACAGTGTTGTTTTGAAGATTATAGGTAATAAATAATGAACAAAACATGAAATATAGTTGCTACAATCATGGTGGAGAACAAAAAAAACAGATCCTCAGCAGTGGATCTGTCTAGACCAGGCGTCCTCAAACTACGGCCCATGGGCCACATGTGGGTGTTTTTGCCCATTTGTTTTTTTACTTCAAAATAAGATATGTGCAGTGTGCATAGGAATTTGTTCATAATTTTGTTTAAACTATAGTCCAGCCCTCCAACAGTCTGAGGGACAGTGAACTGGCCCCCTGTTTAAAAAGTTTGAGGACCCCTGGTCTAGACTATATCTCATGCTGCTGCTGCAACATTATGCTATTAATATCTTCGACTATATGTAGTTGGGCAGCTCCAATGCCTCAATTGTGGCTTAAGCCACCACCCATACTTGCTCCAGACTCATCACCTACTACCTTATTAAGACATCTGCCATGACCGGCATGTTCCTCCACACACCTCATGGCACTAATGCAGCAAGCACAGCTGCTTCATTCAGGGTTGCTTCTTGTGGCTGAAGTGAAAATGGATACGCATGTGAATATTCCTGACTGGCATGGAGCTTTTTAAGACCAGATTCCATAACATGGTCACTTGGAGGCTGAGATGTTTTGAATTTCTGTATATGCCACATATACCAGATTATATGCAACATGAGAAACAGTTGGGTGTTTTGGATTGGGTTCTCCAGAAACGGACTCTGAGACAGATACTTTCACACTGGAGAAAACTGAGAAGTGCACTCAGCAGTGGTATGCTGGAGCCAACTGGTACCAACTTGCAAAAGCAATTATGTGCATCTCTTCCCAACTCCGCATGCAATGACATCAAGTTGGTACTTTAAAATTGGCCATGGTGGGAGTCTACATCTTGGACATTGGCAATTGGCAAATTCAATAAATAAGTAAGAGTCTCCCCCACCTGCCGCCCTGGAGCTTTAGTTCTTAAACATTTACCAGCACAAAACTGTCTGAAAAAGAACCTCCTCTTTCTGCCTGAAAAGAATCAGGACTAGGCAGAGGAAGTTGAACTGCTTTGACTTGGCCTTACTCAAATCAATATAAGTCTTATCCCACAGGTCAAGAAGTCAAAGTGGGTTTTCTGCCAAATATTAAGTACATCCATTCCAATATTATGTTCATAGACTCAGTAATGACCATTGGTCCACTCTTTGACAAATCTGGGCCAGAACTCCTTCATTTGCTACATGGTCCACCTGTGCCCCAACTCTAACCAGGGAGTCATGAGAACACTCTGGGTCACCAGATATCAATGTCAGCTAGGACCCTATGACCCTATGCCCAACAGTCCCTGAATATCTGAATATTCTCCCTTTCCAAGTGTAAGTGGTACTCAAGTAAATGACTAAATATCCACTATAAAAATATCACCAGCACAATTCCAGATTAGCAGCAGTGATGCATCTATTTCAGGTCCAGAGATTTTGTTCCAGGGTGTCTACTGGGGAATGTGACCTCCTGATGCCTCATCACCTATAAGGAGCATGGAAAGAAGGATTAGGCAAAGAGAAAAATTGACTAAAATGCAGTGCAACAGAGGCCTCAGCCAATCACGCAGGGATTAGGGTATAGCCTTGACCAAGGCTATACCCTCTGCCGAGGGTAATTTCCAGAGAGAGGGACTAAGAAATTTGGTGCCAGGAGTGGTCCCAGGAAACAGATTCATCAGTTGTGAGTCATTGGTAGCCAATATTCCAGCAGCTGGGGGAATGTTCTAAAAGGGCAATATTGACATCATATTGCTGTATCTGTTACACTCAGTTAGGTTGAAATAAGGATCCCTACATTATATGCAGAACTATTATTTTCCAACCATACTGAGAGTTTTAGTTCCACTTAGCATACCAACCTCCTTCTTTTAGGCTATAGCCTCTCTCATCAATTCTAAGGTTCTTCCTTGAAATTTTGCATCATAACATCTCCATCTCCACATACCTCAAAGGCTTCCAGATATGTTTATACCTGTAGAAACAGGTATCAATGTCATTTGGGTTTGTTTTCCAGAAAGATCCTCAACTACCATGTAAAATTTAAACATATAAAAAAATGAAACAAAGTTTCCAGCCTCACGCAACCTATGCCTCTGATGATTTTCCAGGGCACCCTATTACAATTATCACTACTGGACCTGAAATCAGTGCACCATCACTGATAATCTTAAATTATGCTGATGATATTTTTACAGTAGATATTTAGTTTGCAAGATAGATGGGGTTCAAGCAGCAGGAGGAAGAAGAAAATACTTCTCTCCTTAGGATAATGAAGCAATTAGGGGAAGACCTTGACATATGGATAATGTTTTTAGAAAGTTTCAGAGGCACAGTTATATAGAAGCTGCAATTAGCATCTAACAAGGAATTAGATTTGTTTATATACACTTCACAGGGAAGAAAGATTATGGAGGATATTTTTAAGGCACCAAGTGTGCTGGGAATTGACAAAATATTGAATGATATCCTAAAAAAATTACTTTTCTGGAACTGAAACTCAGGTCTATACAACTGGCCATGCTGAGAGAAAAGTGAACTAATAGGTTTCAGGGTGATTTTCTATCCAAACAAGCTTGGAGTACTTTGAGCAATTAACAAGCTTTCTGGGCTAATTCAAGATTACAGGAAAAAATTTGTAATGTGCAATATGCTCATGTGGGAACCCTTAAAAATCATCTCTGTGATTATCAAGTGATGAGGCCACAGTCACAATGCATCCATAGACCTCCTGAATCAGATATTTCTGTGAATCCAATATTTTCCTTAATTGTATTTTTTTCAGAGCTCTGCATCAAGAACTAGAAAAATGGCCTTTTATGCATACTAGCAAGATATGATGTCTTAATGTGAATGGGTTCGTAACAGGATTGACATTATATTGGGTTTATAGGGGAAAGGGAGTGACTTATTCCTAAAAGAGCCGATTGAATACAAAAGAGGCTAGTTCTGAATGAGGTCATTTGTAAAACCACAAAGCCAACAACTTAACGTGTTAATGAAATCTATCTGTGCTAGAGATGGCTGCCTACATATATGGTACTGACTTACATAGACTGGTTCATACTCAGGGAAACATTAAAGATGTTTTGTTTACTACAAACAACAGGAAGCTGTGTACCCATTTTTGCTCATTAACAACAGTTTTAAATTAGTTAAGAAAGGTATGCCTTAAAGATGAATTAGACAGAAATGCAATTATCTTGTTCATCCTAGTATTGAGAATAGCCCGGGGCATAATTTCTACTTCCCATCCTCTGTCATTAGAGATCCTCTTTGAATGAAATAATACAGAGTTTGATTTTCCCTTTGCACTTTGGGTCTAAGCAACAAAGAATGAAACATGGATACTGCTCAGACCCTGATTACTGTATAGCATGTCCCCACCTTCAACCCCTGCTGCCATCCCTCCCTCCCCTCTGCCTCCAACCAGGCCTGTTATGGGAGCTATAATCCCCTGGCATGTGGATGCTATGCACTATGGCAGAAAGCTGGCCTGAGAATATTTTGTATTAAGGTGGTACAGGGGTTGTATCAGGAGATAAACTTCCAGGGGGAATAAATCAAGAGTCTTCAACCTGGAAAATATTAAAAGTTGTGTTATTCTCCTAAGAGTTGATAGTAGATGCAACTCTCTATGGAAAATGTGGAGAAAAATATTTCCATCTAGCCCTTAATGATGTAAATCAAATCACATTGCATCAGTTTCCCATTTCAAGATATTGTTTTTCTTTTTTTTTTTTACTTTATTTCTGTTTATTGAACTTTTTTTTTATTTCATCATATTATGGGGGTACAAATGTTGTTAAGGTTACATATATTGCCCTTGCCTCCCCTCCCCCCTCGAGTCAGAGTTTCAAGCGTGTCCATCCTCCAGGTGGTGCACATCGCACTCATTATGTAAGTATACACCCATCCCCTCCTCCGCCCTCCCACCTGCCCAACAAGGGCATACCTCTAACCCTTCCTAAGGAGATGCAAAGATATAAAATGTAATCAAGATATTATTTTTCATTGTTAATACTCCAGTATTTCAGATTTAGTTTTCATATGTAATAGTCTTCATATAAGACAAAGTAACACCTACATAATAGTGTTGCTAACCATGTGGTGATGCTTCCTCTAGATATTTGAGATGGCATTATTGATAACATCATATGCCAAAGTTATACTCATTTCTCATTTTATCTCTATCTTTTTTGTATTGTCTTTGTCTCTCTTGGTCCAGACAATGGAAATATTTTGGGTTCCTAACATTCCAAGGGTAAAAGTAGCCAGTAAGCCATTGCAAAGCCCCCAAGAAGAGCAGTGTTACCTTTCATGAAGATTCCAGGACTCCTCTTTGGGTGGGCAGTAGGGAGTAATGCATTAATATTTAATCCCATGTGTTATGCTGATAAATTCATAGACCTTCTGAAAGCACAATTTCAGCTGCCTAATTCTGTACTGGGCCAGCCTCCAGGAAGGCAGAGCCAGGATCCGTGAGGGGAAAAACTGTTCCTCCTCCCCTCCCTAGTCCCCAGCTCTGTAGTGTCTTATTTTCCTTCCTTCAGCCCTTTCCTCTGTCCGCTTGTGTCTTAATTCAGCTTAGATTTCTTTGTTCATTAGGAATGGCGTTCTCTTACCAATGTATTCAAGTCTTTTCCCAAGAAGACAGATTATTCTTCTATCACAACTGGCTGATAAATCCATGTCATGGTCAATCCAGCTTTTTATTTTCTCCAGAGTTATGTACAAAATCCTGAACAATGATAAAATGACAGCACAAATTTGCAGATTGGTGCCAGTCTACGTTCATGGTTTTAAAACTTGGATTGTCTCTCTGTAAAGCCCAGAAGCATTTGAACTGTCTCCTATTTTTTGGTTTGTTTTTGTTTTGTTTTGTTTTGTTTTTGAGACAGAGTCTCACTCTGTTGCCCGGACTAGAGTGCCATGGCGTCTGCCTAGCTCACAGCAACCTCAAACTCCTGGGCTCAAACGATCCTCCTGCCTCAGCCTTCCGAGTAGCTGGGACTACAGGCATGCGCCACCATGCCCAGCTAAATTTTTCTATATATATTTTTAGTTGTCCAGCTAATTTCTTTCTATTTTTTTTTTTTTTTAGTAGAGATGGGGTCTTGCTCTTGCTCAGGCTGGTCTTGAACTCCTGAGCTCACACAATCCACCCACCTTAGCCTCCCAGAGTGCTAGGATTACAGGCGTGAGCCTCCACGCCTGGCCTCAACTGTCTGGAAAACATCGCCACTTGATATCTGGCAGGCCCTTCAGACTCACTGTGTCTAAAACATTTTGTCTCCACCAAGCCTGTATCCACTCACTTCTTTAATCCCAGAAGTCGTGGCATCATTGTTGGCTCCTCTTTTTCCCTTTCCCTTCCATATCTGGTTCGTTCTTCTTCCTAACTGTCTCCGTGGAACCCACCCATTAATTTCCACCTCACTGCCATAACCCTAGTTCAGATCACCCTCATCTCCCACTTAGGTTATTTTTACAGCCACATAACCAACATTCTTGCTCAAATCTTGTGTTTCTCCAATCTATTATCATCCTACAAGCAGAATGATCTTTCAAAAAATCTTTAAAAGATATTATTTAATGGATTCTTATTATTGTAAAAATCCAACCCCTCCCCATAGACTAAGAAGCCCTGCAGATTCCTGCTCCTATAATTTCCCATTTCACTTTTTCTTATTACCCCACTCCCTGACCCTGCTTCTCTGTTCCAGGCATACTGTCCTTCACATGATCTGTGCTCCTAATTTTTGTTCTCAGGGCTTCACATAAAACACTTCCCTATGTCTTAAAAAATTGCATCTTGTCACCACTTGTTTTTTTCTCCTCTCTCCATCAACTTATTTGATTGTTGAAATCTTTGTCAGCCCTCACTTCCTCTAGGAAGCCCTGACTGTGGCTGAGGCGCCTCCTTATGTGTGCTCTGACACCACACTTACTGCACGTAATCACATCTTTCTCCACCCAAACTCAAGTCCGTCCTTCCTTCCTTCCTTCCTTCCTTTCCCTCATCACCAACCACATCACCATCCAATTCACCAGGCTGACTATTCTTCTTACCTCCCAAATTTATACCAAATTATTCTGTACCAGAGGCCTGTTATGCACCACCTGAGATCTTGGCCTTATCTGTCTCTCATTCTAGCTTTGCTTGGATTCTGACCAACTTTGTGCAGGAGCAACCTAATAGTTCCTCTTCTCCCTCCATCCCTGCACATCTGGTCTCCTGACCCAGGACTTTCTTGCTTATACTGCTCAGGACCCAGCTTAGCACCCATGTCCAGGTTTGTGCAACTCACAGAGAACTCAGCACACCAAAGGAAGACATGAACCAGTACATAATTCTATCTCTTTTTTGCCATTCAGAGGATGATTCTAAGATTGTGGTTAACTTCTTACCAGTGTAGTCCCACAAACCTAATAATCAGTGACCCAGCTCAGTAAGTCAACCTCAGAGATGTTTTCCCTCTTTTATTCCTCCATAACGCCTATTGTCCCTAACTCCAGCTCCCTAAATAAAAGGTAAAATGTGCTCTACTTTCTCAGGTTAAGCCACATGATATTTCTCCAACTCTCCACTGCCAATTCTCCAGTAAAAACCATTATTATCTCTTGCTTGGATTACTGTACTTTTCTCCTAATGGTCTTCTCAATTTCATTCAGTAGTCCATTCACTATTTTAAAAGAGCAACCTTTCAAAACCATAACTCTGTTTACTTCATTTGCTTGCTTTAAAATCCTCAAATAGCTTCTCATCTCTCTTAGAATAAAATCTAAATTCCTTACCATGGCTCATGGCTTGCATAGAGGAACTGGCTTTGCTCAATCCTTCAATGTTATCTCATGTAACACACGTGGATTAATAACCTTATTTTGTTTTATTTTCCTTGTGAAAAGCCAGTTGCTCTAATAATACTTAGTAAATAAAAAAGAATGCATTCTTGTTCTAACTGATTTGAAATTCTACCTGTAGCATATACTAGATTCCTCAGAATTTGTGGATCTCTGCTTCTTTTTTCCTTTTTTAGGTTCTATCATTCCTCCCTCATTTTTTAATTTGTTTAGAATTTACACATCAAGAGGTAGACAGTGTTAGTGCTTGATAATATCTGGTCCTCCTCTCCAGCAGGGCACAGATGAGACTATACTTTCCAGCCCCTTTTCAGTTAGGCAAAGCCATTATGACTAATTCTGGCTAAAGTACTGAGAAGGGAGATGACATTTATCACTTCCATGTCAAAGTAGACAAGAGTTGGTATGTGATCTCCCTCTTTAGTAGGAGCTCCCTTCTCCCGCTAAGAAGAACATACCAGTCTCACCTTAGGATGGCACAGCAGCCCAGAGAACCAACTCATTGCAAGGAAAGCAACTGCCCTGAAGAGTTGGCTGGAAGGCAATAGACTTTGGGGTCATGAGAAACATTTTCTTGGAAGGCAGGTTATTTGCTTAATGAACTTGTAGCTTTAAGAGAAGCAGTGGGAAAATAGAGCCTTGATAGTGTATGTTGGCTGATATGTTTGGCAAAGAATTACAAGAGAGAGGAACTCAGGAGGGAACTTAGTGGTTTGGAAATAAAAATAAAAGAAAAAGAAAGAAAGTCAAAAAGTTAGGACCTTGCAGTGTTGGAAAAGTCAAATCTTCCTGTGTTGTAAGCAATAAAATGTAAGATTGGGGGGAAAAAAGGCTTTGAGGGAAAACATTCAATAAAATTTTTCAAATGCATAAAATTACTTAGGGCGAAGATGAGAATAAAGAATTACCATTCCTCGGGGGTATGACATCTCCATTTTAGCTCTCATTAAGTTGAGAGAGAGAGAGAGAGACACACACACACACAAAGAGATGCAGAGAAGAAAGCAAAGATATAGAGTTTATCTGGAGAACCTTGCTTTGAAAAGAACTCTAGAAGTGATGATTGGCATATGGAATGGACTTCAACCAAATAAAAGTGAAACCTCATAAATGTTGAGAGAGATACTAAAAACTTGAGTAAAAAAGTGCATTTGACTCTTTAATACTTAAAATAACCCTTGGGCATCCAGCTTTCTATAAGCAGGAAGTAGGAAGAGAAAGCAGTAAACTTCCAAGGAGGACATGTTCTGTGGCTCGCTTCAGATGTGGCCAAAGGGGATAGTAAAAAGGAAGCATCTCTCACAGGGTAGAGGCAGAGGCTAAAGAAAAGAATGGGTGAGGGTTAGAGATCAGATCAGGGTCTAATAAAGGAATATTCCCCCAGCTCTAAGCTAGAGCATCCTCTCAATGTCTGCCATCAGGATGTCAGAGTTGATGCAGACCAGTGACTACTGTATATTTTATATTCTCCCAGTTTATGGATGGAAATACTTATTACACTTAACCAAAACTTATTCTCCTATCATAAATTACATTTTGAGATTGGAGAGCTTTTACAGTACAGTTCTTTAGATCAAGAGGAGCTATACCTGGATCCAATAGAGATCTCCAGAGATCCTGGACTTAAACCATGGTTCTCTGAATAGGACATTTGGCTTTTCTTGGTTAAAGACACTCTGTGTTTGAGAAAAAGTGACCTATCTGGTGATAACAGAACTGAACTGTGGCAGATATTATCAGTGCTCACACTGTCTGGTGTGCCTCACTTTCCTGGCAAGTGAAAAGCAACACTGCTAAGCCTTTTAAAATTAGGTGAGGCTGATCAGTTAGTTCTGGTCAATGGTCTGTGAGCAGAAGTTAACTCAAGTCAATTCTTGCCTAATGTAGAGACAAAATGGGTGTAAGCTCTCCATGCCCTTCCTTTTTCTGGTGCAGAAAACATAGAGGCTTTATGGTGAGGTCCTAGAACCAAGAGATTAGAGCAGGCTGAATCAAGGAGTCATTGCATGCAAAAGAGTTAACTTGAAGAATTATTTGCAGCAAATTGAGCAAGAATGAGAAATAAACTTTCATTTTTTTAATCCACAGAATAACCTAGCCTATTCAGACTAATATAGATTGTAATTAAATTATGCATTTTTAATTTAAAATCTGTATGATTATTTAACATTATTTTCCCTCAGCATTTTAAGGATGGAATCCCATTATATTTTGACATCTATTATTACTGATAAGAAGTGTACTGCCAATTAAAAATTTATTCTTAGAAACAATTTTTATTTTCTTTCTAATAGCTTTTATAATAATTTTGTCTTTGAAATCATGATATTTTACTATGATTCTGTGAGATTTTTTTTCCTGCTTAAGAGTCAATATTCTCCTTCAATTTGAAAATTTATGTTTTTCTTTAACTTTAGAAAATTCTTAACATGATCAATTAAAATTTTGCCTACTAGACATATCTTGATTCTAATTCTGGCTTCTATGTCCCTTAACTAACATCTTAATGCTTTCCGTCCCTTTATCTTCTCTCAGTGGTACATTTTAAGTGACTTCTTTAGATTTACTGTCCCACTCATGAATTCTGTCTTTAGCTGTATCTTGTTTACTATTCAATCTTTGCATTCAGAATTTATATGTATATGAAGAGAGAGAAGGAGGGGAGGGAGAAAGAGACTTACTTGAATCTTTTCTAATTCTTTTCGTGCATTTTTGGCTCCTATGCTATGACTTGTGTTCTTCCCTTTATCTTTTAAAGCAATTTAGATAAACTTATTATAAATTTTCTTTCAGACTATTTTGTAATTTCAAGTTCTAAGTATCTAAATCCTTCTAATTACCGAAACTGTGATTCTGTCCCTCATAGGTTCATTCTGTGTGATTTGAATAACTTCACTATAATCTTTATCCTGTCATTTTGTATTGTTTGGAGAGCAGTCAAATATGCTCTGTACTATGTAAGTATCTTACATAGAAGTATCCTACTCAGCACTGCAAGTCCCAGATTTCATTGGCTCTTAATTTCTTGAGCCCACACATTCTTCTGACACAATTCTGCAGTTTTCATTTTTCAAGGGTATTTTTCTCCGTGGACAAGCAAATGGAAGTTATTATAAATTTTATTCTACTTCTCAGAGCCATGGATGGTGCTTTTCTGGTGTTTGTTTCAGGAATGGGGCAGTCCTTGATGACTCTGGCTTTAGGCAAGAAGCCTAGTGCTGGTTTCCTATGCATTTGAGATTGATGGATAAACATTTTTTCCTTCTGTGTATCTAAAACACAGAACCAGGCTGTTAAGATCTCAATATATTTTCAATAATCCATTGAGGATGTTGGCAGCAGCCTCTGCTTACATCTTTGATGTTGCATGTTTTCTCCATTTTTGTCTCATGGTGATTTATCTCTCTTGGTTTTGAGCTTGGCTATGTTTCCAAATATTTTTTGGTTTAATTTGTCCAGCATTCACTTGTGTGTGGAGCTGTTTGCACCTTATTTGACATATTTCTTGTGAAATATACAACTTAATCTTCATGACATTTTAATTGGAATGTAACTACAAATATAAAACAGAGAAAGAATAGATATCCATCACATCCAAGAGAATGTCTCAAGTCTGCAAATGCTCAATATTTCTTCTATACTCTCAATATCCCAATAAGGCTTTGAGGTTTAGCTTATGCCAAAAAAAAAAAAACTATGAACATCTGTCATTACCTTTATTCCTGAGAATTTTTTAAACCATATTTTCCACCTGCTTACTATTGATATATACTTATTTGTATTTTCTTAGTAAACTCCTCATTATTAGATTTGGATATCACTCCATTAGGAGGCCATTATACTATTCCAATTGGAATAAGAGGTGTCTTGAAATAGAGTAACAGTGGAGATGAAGAAAATCTCAGATTGAATAGATATTTTTAAATTATGATTGAGAAGTCTCGATGAACAGATATGAGGGGTGGTGAAGATAGAGTGTCCAGGGTGGCATTGTATGTCTGCCTTGATGTTGGGTGGAGATGTCGTTGATTGAGAGAGAGAGAAGACTGATGAATGAGCTGATACAGAATGAGAATAGGAAAATTAGAAGTTCAATTTTATAATAAACTTACACTAAAGACACTTCTTATACAATAATTTATTGCTCCATTGAAGGGAGGTACTTTGTAGTAAGGCACATCCTTGTGAAAACAGATGATCCATAACTGGAGGGTAACTAGAGAGAGCAGGGAGGAAGGGCTAATAAGAAGGCCAGGGACCTAGACAGAATCTCTGAATCTCCTCTCCTAGAAGGTGTCCTGATGAGGTCAGGAGGTCCGGAGCAGCTTTTCTTCACGCAGCTGGAGGAAAGATACTGAGATGACATTTAGAACACCCCATTTCCACATCTGAACCACCACAACTATGGCATCCTTCAGTGATGAAAAAATAAAATTTATCTTTCTATGTTCAAAACCTGCAGAGCAGGGGACTTCACAGAAATAAATTGTCCAGTTACTTGAAATATTCTAAATAGATTTGGCTGCAGAGAAACATTTCCTTGTCAGTAGTGCTCCAACATCTTCATGCTGGAGTCATCAGCTCAGGCATTAGCATCTTAATTTAGCTGTGGGTACTTTGTGTGTGAAGGAGATGGAGTGCAATTTGTGAAGGTTTTTGCTAGATGGTCTGGCTGTGATAGCGTTGAAAGACAGCCTGAAGCACTTCTTGTCCAACATTATGCATTTCCCTAATGAGAGAGGAACAATTTCATTGCCAGACAAAAGTGTGTGAGAGACTAATAAGCCAGTTTTGGCTATTATCAGAGCAAATGAGCCATCTAAGTGACAACGGGACTGAAGGGTAGGCTATATTCTCTTCTGTCTTTGACTGCAAACATGAATTCATATGCAGGCGCACTCTTTGTCAGTCTTCTTAAAGAAATCATTGTGGAATGTAAACATTTCAAACTTCAAAGTTGGCTTCTTTCTAGCTAGGAGAATATATAAAGTTGCATCAAAAATGAACCCAGAAAAGCAAACAAAATCAATTTCATCATGGGAAGAGAAAAAGGCCATATTGCTGTATTTATTGCTTTATAACCCTCTCTCCCCACAAAAAAAAAAAAAAAAATGACTCCATGAACCTCACAGGCTTCTCTGCCTTAATAGAGAGAGAAGGCAAGGGAAAGGGACAGAAGAAAAATATTTCCAATACGGCTTCCTTTATGGAATGTAAAAACTTTTAGAGAAGATGAGAATGTCTTAATTAGTTAACTTTACAAACATGTATTGATATCAGACTACTAATGGAGGCTTTTGTATCCCCAGGTGAACAAAAAAGAGGATTGCATCTCCAGTTAAGCTTAGGTTTGTATGGCCAGCCATTAACAATCTTGTAGAACCATGCATTTGGGGCATTCGGCTTCTTTTTCTTTCACATCACTTCTTATTTTCTTTTTTCTCCATTCAGTCATCTACCTTCTAAGTCTCTTCTCAGAAAAAGCTCTGACAACATTCAATGACCCGTTTAAGTGGCCTAATGAAAACAACTAAAATAGGACAAGACAGAGTGCCCCCATGGCAATAAAAAGTATGAATTTAAGCAAAAGATCTATATTGTTATATACATTAGCAAAAATCTTAAACAAAACAGAAATGGCTGATATCAACAATATTTTTAATATTATTTTAAGAAATTCTCTACTTGTTTCTTTCCAGTCCATTTCAACAGGTAGCTGAGAAAGTAAATACAATAGAATGCAAATATAATCATGTCACCTATTCCATTGGCTTTTATCAAAAAGCCCTAAAACAACAGGTGCTGGTGTGGATGCAGAGAGAAAGGAACACTTATACACTGTTGGTGGGACTGCAAACTAGTACAACCTCTATGGAAAGCAGTATGGAAATACCTCAAAGAACTAAAAGTAGATCTACCATTTTATCCAGTAAACTCACTACTGTGTATTTACCCAAAGGAAAAATAGGACATTTTATAAAAAAAAAAAAAAAAGACACATGCACTCAAATGTTTATAGCAGCACAATTCACAGTTGCAAAGATGTGGAAACAGCCTAGGTGCCCATCAATAATACATGAGTGGATTAATAAAATGCGGTATATGTATACCATGGAGTACTACTTGCCATAGAAAACCTTGCAGTAGCTTTTTAATGATCTTAAGTTAAAAATTAAATCCTTAAAGTAGCCTTCCAAGCTTTGCGTGAACTCTTATGCCACCTAGTGCTCCTCTCCTTTTAGCTCAATAAGCATCAACCAATGTGACCGCCTCTGAGTGATTAGAGAGTTGATCTTTCTACATCAAGAGATTCTGTGTTTCTTTGCCTGCAATGACTCACTCTGCCCTCCACTCTCAAGCTACCCCCTATACACACACAAACACACACATTTTCTTTCTCATCATCTGCACAATTCATCTTTCAGGTCCCCATTCATAATGTCAGTTCCTTCGAGATATAATAATTCTCTCTTATCCTTCTCCATTATTCTCCTAGTCTCTCTCACAGTACCATGATTTTTTCCCATAAGACTTTTTATATGTGTTTATTATATTTGTTTATGTAATTACTATTTAATTTCTTTCTACCCTCTGTACTGTAACCTCCATAGGGGGAGGATCATGTTTGTTTTATTCAATATTGTATGCCTAGCATCCAGCCTGATGTATAGTAGGTATTCTATAAGTATTTATTGAATGAAAGAATTGCTAGAATATTAGGATCGATAAAAATGAGAACACAAACATGTTGATCATAAGGTCAACATAATTTCTAAAATTAGGCTCAAATTAATTCTGAATTCCTGAGTAAACATAATAAAAACAGGAAATTGAACAATTGAGATTATTATATAAGGGGAATCAAATCCTTTTCTCCAGTCAACAAAACCTTTCCTCTCAAAGAATGTAGAAACTTTTCTCAAAGAGATAAATTCCCTTCACAGTACTGAACACAATTTATAATTATATGTGTGTGATCACTCATGTGTGCCCTGCATTAGACTCTAAGCTTCTCAAAGGCACCGACTTTGTCTGTTTTATTCACCATAATATCCTGGTGCATAACATACGACCTGAAAGATTAAGAGGCAGTGCTAATAAGTCTTTCTTTATTAGCCCATTTATTCTTTCATTCAACAAATGTTTACTGAACAGTTACTATCTGTGCAGTACTGTCCAAAATACTAAAGATATACCACGAGTAAACAACAGAAATAGTATGTACACCTTACCATTTTATAGCAAAGGTAGTCACAAACTCCATATGGCTGCTTTGGATTTTTATTGCTGATAGTGTTGTTGGTATTTGATACAGTACGACAGAAAACATTAAAACAAGTGAAACTAGGTGCTAAGGAGCATAACAAAAATTTTCCATATACTTCATTATTTAGTGGTTAAATGTGCTCAGGAACAGAATTTGGACTAACCAAAGGAGATAGGAGAGTGCAGGTCTTGGAGTACCACTACTCCCGCTGGATTTTTGGCAGAACATGGAGAAAAACCACTCAAGTCTGAACTAGCTGATGACAGCTGGTACTGCTGGGTTTCCTTTGTATTCATTCTTTTTCTAAAATACTCCACAGAATGGGGCAGGTTTACCAGATTTTCTTTTCTTTATAAAAGTAGATAGTGGGGATTCAAACTACTTTTTTTTTAATTTCAACAAATTTAAGGAATACAAATGTTTGTTGTTACATGGATGAATTTTACCATACTGAAGTCAGGGCTTTCAGTGTACCCGTTACTGGAATAATGCACCTGTACCCGATAGGTAGATTTTTATCCCCTACTCCCCATCTTCCTCCCTTCTTAGTTTCCAACATCCATAACACCATTTTATGAATGTATACATCCCTCATTTAGCTCCCACTTATAAGTGAGAACGAATATATATGGTATTTATTTTTTCATTCCTGAGATACTTTGCTTAGGATAATGGTCTCCAGTTCCATCTAAGTTGCTGCAAAAGACATTATTTCATCCTTTTTATGGCTGAGTAGTATCCCATAGTGTGTGTGTGTGTGTGCGTGTGTGTGTGTGTGTGTTTACACATACCACATTTTCTTTATCCACTCATCAGTCATTGGGCACTTAGATTGGTTTCATATCTTTGCAATTGTGAATTGTGCTGCAATAAACATTCTGGTGCAGGTGTCCTTTGATACGATGATTTCTTTTCCTTTGAGTAGATACCTACTAGTGTGATTGCTGGATTGAATGGAAGGTCTGCTTTTAGTTCTTTGATGAATCTCCATACTGTTTTCCATAAAGGTTGGACTAATTTACATTCTCACTAACAGTAACTAAGTGTACCATTTTTACCGCATCCACTCCAACATCTATTATTTTTTGACTTATTAATAATAGCCACTCTATGTATACAATGGAATATTATTCAATTATAAGAAATGACAGTGATCTAGCACCTCTTATATTTTCCTGGATAGAACTTGAGCCCATCCTCTGAAGTGAGGTATCACAAGAATGGAAGAATAGGCTCCACATGTACTTGCCATCAAATTGGCACTAATTGATCAACACTAAGGTGCTCACACAGTAGTAATATTCTTCAAGGATTGGGGGATTGGGGATGGGTAAACTCACAACTAATGGATGTGTTGAGCATTGTAAGGGGGGAAAAGGCATTCCTCAAATCATGATTTGGGTGGGGCAAAGTCATAACATGTAACCAAAATGTACTCCCATAATATCCTGAAATAAATAAATAAATAAATAAATGATGGCCACTCTGACAGGAGTAAGGTGGTTTTAATTTGTATTTAATTTGCATTAATTTGCATTGTGGTTTTAATTTACATTTCCCTGATAATTAGTGATATTGAGCATTTTTAAATATGTTTGTTAGCCATTTGTCTATCTTCTTTTGAGAAGAATCTGTTCATGTTTTTTGCCCATTTTTTGTTGGATCTATTTGTTTTTTATCTTGCTTATATGTTTGAGTTCTTTGTAGATTCTGGATATTAGCCCTTTGCTGGATGTATAGTTTGTGAATATTTTCTCCCATTCTGTAGGTTATCTATTTACTCTGTTGATTATTTCCTTTGCTATGCAGAAACTTTTTAGTTTAATTAAGTCCCATTTATTTATTTTCATTGTTGTTGAATTTACTCTTGGGGTCTGACTCATAAATTCTTTGCCTATGCCAATATCTAGAAAAGTTTTTCCTATGTTTTCTTCCAGAATTTTTATGGTTTCATTTAAGTCTTTAATCCATCTTGAGTTAATTTTTTACATATGGTGAGAGATAGGGATCCAGTTTCATTCTTCTGTATGTGGCTATCCAATTTTCCCAGCACTATTTATTGAATAAAGCATCTTTTTCCCAGTGACTGTTTTTGTCTGCTTTGTCAAAAATCAGGTGGTCATAGCCATATGGTTTTAATTCTGTGTTCTTTATTGTGTCCCATTAATCCATATGTCTATCTTTATACTAGTACTATGTTGTTTTGTTTACTATAGCCTTGTAGCATAATTTGAAGTCAGGTAATGTGATGCCTCCAGATTTCTTCTTTTTGCTTAGGATTGCTTTGGCTATTTGGGGTCTTTTTGGTTCCATATGAAGTTTAGGATTATTTTTTCTGGATCCATGAAAAATGACATTGGAATTTTGATGGGAATTACCTTGAATCTGTAAATAATTTGGGGAAATATGGACATTTTAACAATGTTGGCTCTTCCAATCCATCAGCATGGGATATTTACCATTTGCTTGTGTCGTCTATGACTTCTTTGATCAGTGTTTTATAGTTCTCCTTGTAAGGAGCTTTCATTTCCTTGGTTAAGTATATTTCTATGTATTTGATTTTCTTTTTAGTTACTGTAAATGGTATTGAGTCCTTGATTTGACTCTCAACTTGACTGTTAATAGTATATAGAAATGTTATCAATTTGCATAATTTTGTAACCTGATACTTTACTGAATTTATTTATCAATTCTAGAAGTCTTTTGGTGAAGTTTTTAGTGTTTTCTAGGTATAAGATTATATCATCAACAAACAGGGATGATTTGACCTCTTCTGTCCCAATTTTGATGCTGCTTATTTCTTTCTCTTGTCTGATTGCTCTGGCTAGGACTTCCAGTATTATGTTGAATAGAAGTGGTAACAGTAGGCATCCATGTCTTGCTCAAACTACTTGATTTATTCTTTCCAGTAAATGTACGTTTCCATCAGAATTGTAACTATATAAAGCTATTGTCATTTAAAATACTCTACAGTCAGTTACATAGAGTAACTATGTAGAATGGTAATGGTAATGGAGGAGCACCAAAAATAAAACCATAATCCTTGGTCTACAGTTCTTGATTCCATTTTGAGATGGCAACTTGATGTTACATTGAACTTAGACAATTCTACTTTAATTTCCAAAAGTATGGTCCACCTATAATCTAAAAAAAATGAGTAATCTGATCTCTTCTCTTTCTAGGACATGTCTCAAAACACAAAAGTTGTAAGAGAGGATGGAGGATAGCTCATTCATGTTTGAACTGGGTTCTTTGTGTACATAAGGACTCTCAGGATAGTGATCTCATTTCATAATTCCTCTGTATCTCACAGAATCTGACTGTGAACATCAATGAACCTCCTAACAGTTCTGGAGAGAAGACCATTCCACTTATACATGCATTTGGACAACAGGTAAACTAGGTCTTCTTCGTGAAACAGGACTGGATGACCACTTTCTGCTAAGTGGAATCATCACTACTAGAGGTGTGATTTTATTGAAGTCATTTAATCACTCTGAATATCATTTTTTTTTACCATGAAATAGTGACAAAAATATATGCCTTGTCTATTCCACAGAATTTCCTAAGGATAAAATGATATTAGGTATATGAAAGTGCTCTGTGACATTTCCAGGGATGGGAAAGATGAGGCTGAACTCCTCAATCTTGATGAGGAAAAACTACTCTTTATCTTTTCCAGGCAGGTTTTGCCTCTCTTCCACTTGGCCTTCCTGTGGGGTGTGTGTAGAATTTCTAAGTGAAGGGTTAAAATAAGGTTTGCATTTTCTACTCTCATCAATGTTTATCACCACAAAGATATTTTAAAAATAGATTCCTCTTTTGCCAGAAAATATGCATTCTTAAGTCTCTCTAGATGAAGATATTAGAAAAAATTGTATGTGATTTTGAAATTAGTTCTATTTAAATTTACCTCCAATTAACATCACAATGTTAAATCTATTTGGACATTTAAAAAAATAATACAGAATAAGTTAGGCAAGCCTTATTTTTTTAGCAAAGCTGAAAAGAACATCAAATCAGAGAAACCAAAAGACTTTTAAAAACAAAACATAAAATTGCACATACTACTTTCAGTGAAATTGTCCAAATGAGAGAATCAAATCACTGTTACTCTCATTTAAATAGCTCAGCGATACGTACAGTGAATGAGTCACAAGCTTGTTTTTGTATCACTTATCTCAGATTTGCCTTTTCAGGAACATTTTTGAAAGTAGGAATAATGTCAGTGACAGCTTCATCTCGTGTTCTAGAAAAATAGAGGAGAAAATTACCTACCTCTGGTGCATTGGATGTAGAACAGCCTAAATTATTCAAACAAACCATAGTACCTATGCTCGCACTGACTTTTGAATGATTCTCTTTGATATGAAATACTTCCCTACAGTGGGCACTCAGCTCTAATATTCACTGCCCTTCATTTCTCAGAACTTTCTACTCCACAGTTCTGTTTGTATGTCATAGAATTGTCAAAGCTTGAGTTGATTTCTTAACTATCACAATGAGAAGGCTTATATTTTCATTGGATTTACCTAGACAAGAGAGTTAGTGCCATACATCCAATCATTCAAAAACCTGTATTGATACCTTGGTGTGCAAGGACAGTGTTAAATACACAGAATACAGTTCCTGCATTCAAGGACATCACCACCTATGTGGTATAGACAAATAAGGAGACAATTGCTCTTTTTTTGGATATATGGCTATATGAAATAATTACACATAGACACTGAGATAAAACAGATTCTTGTAGAGGCACAGATGAAGGGTTCCTAACTCAGATTGAGAGAGAATCAATCAAACCTTTAGGGAGATCATATTTGATCTGAGTCTCAACTAGGGGCAATTTTGTCCTCCAGAAGATATTTGGCAATGTTTGGAGATGGAGACATGTTTTGATTGTTACAACTAATGGTTTGCTACTGGCACCTAGTGAGTAGAGGGAAAGGATTCTGCTAAATATACTACAATGTACAAGGTAGCCCCCCTACAACAACAAATTGTATGGCCCAAAATGTCAATAGTGCCAAGGTTGAGAAACTTTGTCATAAAAAATGGAAATGTGATTCACACACTTTAATCAAGAAATGGGTTCAAATATTTGAAAAGTTCAAGGGTATATTCATTCACTGAATAAGTAAATACTAGAATGATATGTTTGGTGAAGTTCTAGGTACAGGACATAAAGTATGAACAAAAAAGAAAAAGTCCATGCCTTCACAGAACATATATCTCACTGGAAGGAGATAAACCATAAAGCGATAATAAATATGTAAATAAATAATGTGTCAAATAGCAAAAGTTCTAAGGAGCAAAATTGAGCAAAGGACAGAAGTCATGTTAGAGAACCAGAGGTTACTGAGGATAAGGTGATCAGAGAAGGGGTTGCTATTTTAGATAGGGTGCCCAGAGATGGTCACATTTATCTGGTGACATTAAAGCAAGGACTTGAAAGAATTGAGGAGTGCAAACCATGTGAATATCTGGGGGAAGAATATTCCCGACAGATGCTACTGCATGTGCAAATGCCCTGAGAAAGAAGAGGCATCTAGCATATTAAAGGAACGGCAATAAAGCCCACTTGGCTGGAATGAAATGGGTGACAGGAAGAGGGGGTGGAGATGATATTAGAATGGAGGGAGCTGGTTCACATGGGCGTTATAGGTAATTGAATTTTACTGTGAGTGAAATGGAAAGGTTTTGAGCAGAGGATAACAAGATGGGAAGGTTTGGGGCAAAGAATGACATAGCTGGAAATCTGTTTAATTCAGTTTAATTGGCCATTCTATTGGGACGAGATTGTAGGGCAGTAGACCAGATAGGAATCTACAACAATAATTGAGGCAAAAGAGGATGCTGGCTTGGACCAGGTGGTGGGATGGATGGCATGAGAGTGGTTAGAGACTGGATGTATTTTGAAAGTAGAGTTGATAACATCTATTGATGGATCTATATGCAATATGGCAGAAAGAGAGAAGTAGATGATGATCTTGAGGATTTTTGCCTCCTGATCAAGTGTAACTGTTCTCAGATGGAAAAATTTTGGCATGTGTAAGAAACAAAATGGACAGAGAGACCTTGGACTAGTGTGTGAAGGAAAGAGTAAAATAAGATGAGAGTGGAGAGAGAGGTCAGGTCTAGCTTCTCTAAGTAGGGGATAGCAGGCCAAAATAAAATGATTCTAGGTAGAAAGGAAAGCCATTTGAGAGTTTTAAACAGGGGACTGACACGAACTGATATACCTGTTTCAAAGATTCCTTTGGCTTCTCCGTGGAGATTGGATGTATATGAGTAATAGAAAGAGAAACATCAAATTAGGAGGTGATTGCTTCAGTCCAGGCAAGAGAGGATGATGATGTGGACAGGATTACAGCAGTGGGAGATGAAGATATGTCTCAGAAGTAGATTCATCAAGTTTTATTGGTGAATTGATTAAGGAGGATAAAGGGATTAAAGGAATTAAGATGATTCAGGAAATCAGTTCCCTTGATCAATTCACACTCTAGGTATGGTCAGTTACCATTTAATCAGAAAGGCCACATTCCAGATATAACTGCAACAAATACCTCAGCTATCTGTATCTCCTACTATACCACAAACTATGCCAATTGACATAATGAATATTAGAAATGGAGTTTCTTTTAATGACATTATTAATAGTAGTTTGTTAAATAGCAAAGTAGATATTAGAAATAGTATCTTGTTTATCACTTCCAGGAGTCCCTTGGATGAATCCCTGGGATTGTCTAGGTATAATAGCATATCATCAGCAAAGAGTGAGAGTTTGACCCCTTCTGCCCCCATTCGGACACCCTTAATTCCCTTCTCTTGCCAGTTTGCTCTGGCAAGGACTTCCAGCTCTATGTTGAATAGAAGTGAAGATAGTGGTCACCCTTGTCTGGTTCCAGTTCTAATTGGGAATGCTTTCAGTTTTTACCCATTCAATATGATATTTGCTGTGAGTTTGTCATATATGGCCTTAATAATTTTAAGGACTATCCCATCTATGCCTATTTTGTTGAGGGCTTTTATCATAAAAGTGTGCTGGATTTTATCAAATGCTTTTTCTGCATCTATTGAGACAATCATATGATCTTCGTTCTTGCTTTTATGTATGTGGTAAAGTACATTTATAGATTTGGGTATGTTGAACCAGCTTTGTATCCCTGGGATAAAGCCCATCTGGTTGTGGTGAATTATTTTTTTGATGTGCTGTTGGATTCGGTTTGCTAAAATTTTGTTGAGAATTTTCACATCTGTATTAGTGAGGGATATTGGTCTGTAGTTTTCTTTTTTGCTACATCCTTTCCTGACTTTGCTATCAAGGTGATATTGGCTTTGTAGAATGAATTGGGGAGGATACCATTCTTCTCCATGCTTTGGAATAATTTCTGCAGTATAGGTATGAGTTCTTCTTTGTATGTTTGGTAAAATTCAGGTGTGACCCCATCTGGTCCGGGACTTTTTTTGTTTTTGGAAGATTTTTTATTGCTGCTCCAATTTCTGCACTTGACAGTACTCTGTTTAAGAGTTCTGTTTCTTCCTGATTGAGCTTAGGGAGGTTGTGTGTATCCAAGAGTTTGTCCTTTTCCTCCTCATTTTGTAGTTTTTGGGGATATAGGTTTTTATGGTATTGAAACATAATGTTTTGTATTTCCATGATGTATGTAGTGACCTCTCATTTTTCATATCTGATTGAGTGTATTAACGTCCTTCCATTTCTAGTTCTTATTAATCTAGTAAGAGGACTATCAATTTTGTTTACCTTTCTGAAAAATCAGCTTTTAGTTTTATTGATCTTCTGTATAGTTCTTTTGTTCTCAATTTCATTTAGTTCTGCTATAATCTTAGTTATTTCCTTTGTTCTGCTAGGTTTAGAATTAATTCGCTCTTCCTTTTCCAATTCCTTGAGACAATTTATTAGTTTGCTGATTTGTGAGCTTTCTGTTTTCTGGATGTGAGCACTTAATGCTATTAGTTTTCCTCTCAGGAATGCTTTTGCTGTATCCCACAGGTTTTGATAACTTCTTTCCCCATTATCATTTACTTCAAAGAATTTTTTGATCTCCATCTGAATCTCTTCCTTCACCTGGCAGTCACTCAGCAATAGACTTTTTAATTTCCATGGCTTTGTGAAGCAGTGAGCATTTCTGTTGGAATTGATCTCTAGTTTTATACCACTATGGTCTGAGAAGATACACAGTACAATTTCTATTTTTTAAAATTTGTTGAGGTCTGATTTGTGGCCTAGGATATGGCCAATTTTGGAAAAAGTTCTATGAGCTGATGACAAGAATATGTATTCAGCTTTATTTGGGTGGAATGTTCCATAGATGTCTGTTAGACCCATTTATTCTAGAGCTCTGTTTAAGTCCATATTTCTTTGTTTGGAGCATCTGTCCATTTCAGACATTGGGGTGTTGAAATCCCCTGCTACTATGGCATTACTGTTTATCATGCTATTTAGTTCATACAGGGTTTGCTTTATATATCTGGGTGTTCCTATGTTGAGTACATAGATATTAAGAATTGTTAAGTCTTCTTGTTGTATTTTTCCTTTCACCATTATATAGTGACCATCTTTATCTTTCTGTACTTTTGCTATTTTAAAATTTATGCTGTCTGAAATCAGAATCACTACCCCTACTGTCTTTTTGTTTCCATTTACCTGAAAGTTTGTTTTCCAACCCTTGACCTTGAGTTTAAAAGCATCTTTGTGGGTTAGATGCATTTCCTGGATACACCAGATGCTTGGCTTATAATTTTTTATCCACTCAGCCAATCTGTG
Source organism: Cheirogaleus medius (assembly GCA_008086735.1). Taxonomy (NCBI): domain Eukaryota; kingdom Metazoa; phylum Chordata; class Mammalia; order Primates; family Cheirogaleidae; genus Cheirogaleus; species Cheirogaleus medius. The sequence continues at coordinate 30,073,632 of VBSM01003204.1, read as the reverse complement.
TCTCTTCAAAGAATAATTCAAGCCATCACATTTATTGAGAGGATTGATATTTGGAGTAGATTTCTAATAATATTGTTGGGTTAGTTCTTATTGTTTTGTTTTATCTCTCAAGCCATTGTGGAATCCAGGTTTTGGATTTTAATCTTGAGTGTTTTTAATTTGATGGGTTTTTAATTTGATTGTGTTGTTCAGTGTATAATGCAGGTCTGAGTACTTCCTGCAAAGCAGGTCTGGTCTTTACAAATTCCATCAGTGATTGCTTGTCTGAAACAGTCTTTATTTCTCCCTCGTACATGAAGTTCAATTTTGCCAGGTAAAGAATTCTAGGTTGGCCATTGTTCCATTTAGGAAGATTGAGGATGTGTTTCCAGTCCTTTCTGACTTATAGGGTTTCATTTTAGAAGACTGCAGTTAGTCTGATAGGTTTTCTTTTGTAGATTATCTGTAGTTTTTGTCTTACTGTGCGAAGGATTTCCTCTTTTGTGTTTACTTTGGCCAGCCTGACAATTATGTGATGTGGTGTTTGCCTTTTCACGTTGAGTCTCCCAGGAGTTCTGTGTGCTTCTTGTATCTGGATATCGAGGTTTCTGGCCACACCAGGCATATTTTCCTCCAGTATTCCAAGAAATGGATTTTCCAGCCCATGTGTGTTTTCTTCCTCTCCCCAGGATACCTATAATTCTTATGTTTGTTTTCTTTACAGAATACCACATTTCTTATATGTTTTGCTCTTGTCTCTTGCTTCTGTGTTCTTTGTCTTCATCTGATGTGTTTAGCACATAGGCATTATCTTCAAACTCTGAGATTCTCTCCTCCACATGATCCATTCTATTTTTAAGGCTTTCCAATGTGTTTTGAAGTTCCTTGAATGCCTCCTTTATTTCCAAGATTTCTGTTTGGTTTCTTTGTAATAATTTAATTTCTTTAGAGAATTTTTCATTCATTTCCTGTATTGTTCTCGTGGTTTCTTTGTGTTGGGTTTCTATTTTCTTTTCAGTTCCATTAAATTTCTTTAAAATCCATATTCGGAATTCTTCCTCTGAAGAATTGAATAATTTCATTTAAATTAGTATCCAATTTCGAGTGTCTCATGATTTCTTTTGGGGGTGACTTTTCTCTCTGCTCTTTCATATTCCCTGTGTTCTTTCTCTGGTTCTTTCTCATCAGGGAAATTCATTGAGTATTGGGATTGCTAGGACTGGTTTATGCCCTTAACTTCAAGCCCCCAAGGGATGTTCCTTAACAGGGGTGGGAAGAGGCAGTTGGTTTTGTATTGCCTTAGAGGTATTTTGGAATTTGGGTTACCTCTGACCTGTTGTCTTCACCTCTTGCAAGTGGAGATTAGTGAGTTTGGTCCCCCAGCTTAAACTCCCATGTGGTGAATTGCACGTGTATGTATAACTCCACCGCCTTCTAATAGCTTGAGATAGAGGGCACTGTGTGGGGCTATCAGGTTACCCTCGCTGTCATTGGTTGTAGATTGTGTGGAGGAGCCAATTATCGAAGTAATCTGATGACTCTGTGTTGGTTTCTGGTCCCTGGGTGGGGAATACCGATGCCCCAATCTTTAGGAAAAATGTTACCATTCCCGAGGATTACTTGGACCCTATTCCCCCTTAAAGTGGTGGTAGGAACAAGGCAGATTGCAGCTGCTGCCTACCAGCCTGGATGTGTGTGCTTCTATGGTTGCTTGATCTGCCACTAGGGGGAGCCGCTAATATGTTATTCAGGGTTCTTCCACCACATTTTGGAGGCTGCTCCTGATGGGGTGGGGGTTACTTGGTGCACCTGCTGTGGCCTCTGGCCAGGATTTTCCTTCCCTGACTGCAAACCCCACTGTTGGCAGCTGCCTAGATGTGGAGATCAGGCCCCAGAGTTATGATCCTACTGGATGATCTAAGCTGGTCTGACAGGCAGAGTCACTGGGCTGTCAACTATTGATCTGCATCAAGGCCTGGCAGATTCACCGCAGTC
>VBSM01003204.1:30023106-30057140 GCA_008086735.1 Cheirogaleus medius | reverse complement strand
GAGATATCACTTATCTCCAGTGAGAATGGACCTTATTAACAAGTCCCAAAACAACAGATGTTGGCATGGATGTGGAGAGATAGGAACACTCCTACATTGCTGGTGGGTCTGCAAACTAGTTCAGCCTCTGTGGAAAGCAATATGGAGATACCTTAAAGCGATACAAGTAGATCTACCATTCAATCCAGCAATCCCATTACTGGGCATCTACCCAAAAGAACAAAAGTCACTCTATGAAAAAGACACCTGCACTCAAATGTTTATAACAGCACAATTCACAATTGCAAAGATGTGGAAACAACCCAAGTGTCTATCAATACATGAGTGGATTAATAAAATGTGGGATATGCATACCATGGAGTACTATTCAGCTATAAGAAACAACAGCAATATATTACCTCTTGTATTTTCCTGGCGAGAGCTGGAACCCATTCTATTAAGTGAAGTATCCCAAGAATGGAACGATAAGCACCACATGTACTCACCAGCAAATTGGTATTAACCGATCAACACCTAAGTAGACATATAGGAATAACATTTATTGGGTGTCGGGCAGGTGGTGGGATAGGGGATGGGTATATACATACATAATGAATGCTATGCACACCATCTAGGGGATGGACATGCTTGAAGCTCTGACTCAAGGGGGGAGGGAGGCAAGGACAATATACATAACCTTAACATTTGTACCCCCACAATATGCTGGAAAAAATTTTAAAAATAAATAAACAAATAAATAAAATAAAGTGTATACAATTTGTATTTTAAAAAAAAAAGTCCATATAGAATAATCAAAGGCAAATTGACTGCCACAGCAAAGACTATGAGCAAGAAGAGAGCAGCAACATTACCAAAAGAAAATTCCTGCAAAGAAAACAATTGTAGGGGAGCAACTCTTACTACTGTTAAAAGAGTGGTTCATTAAGATGACTTTTTGAACTGTGGAAGCAAAGGCATTCCTTAGAAAATTGCTAATGAAGCCAGGAAGAAATCCTGGTGAAATGGCTGTGATGGGATAATTAAAGTGTTTCTAGAAAGTATTTATTTCCTTATATCAGAGAATATTTCAAATACACTTGCTACTAATGGTTTCAATGGTGACTTCCTTTATTTTACTGAACAGGTGCACTGTGTGGGCAGCTATAGAGTAGTGCCGTCAGACCTGGTAATAATCCCAGTCCTACCCACTCCTATATAAATCACTTCCTCTTCCTCATCCTCAGTAAAGCAAGGAATCAAGACAAGGTGATCAGTTAGATTTCTCCCAACTCTAAAATTATAATATTGTTGGTTCAAGAAAAAATCATACTGAGTAGCAGAAGCTTGTCTACAACAGGTGTTGTTGCCATTGATATTCATGATAATTATTTATTTTTACCTTGGCTCTTCCAAAAAAGAAGCCATCTCAATGTTTGCACTTCTGGTAATAACAGATTGGGTGACTGGAACTAACTCTCCTACATATGAAAATTAGAAAATCTGGGGAAAATCTACTTTAAGATATCACAGAAGCAAACAATGTATTGAAGAATCATCAGGCCAAGGTCCAGAAAATGGAACTCCTGGGACATAAGTGTGACTTTTAATGTTACTTTACTCTTAGGGACGTTTGCTGACTCAGGAGAGCCACTTGAAAAGTGGAGTGTCTGAGCAGTTCTTTCCAATGCACCGTGAGTCTAAGGGGATAAGAGTTGGAGTTTGGGACCCTCTGGGAGGGTGGAGACCAGAGGAGTCTAGTAAATTTCCATACATTGGGTTGGAGTGGCCGTATCCCAGGGATAATGGTGAAACAGAGGTAGACTGGCCTTTGCAATACTGATGCTCAGCTTCAAACCTCTCCATCCCTGAAACTGAATTACCATCAATCCAAAACAGATATTCCCCCAATGTTTGGCAGAAGTAAAAAATACTCTCCAGAAAAAGATAACATCATTCTAGCCCTTAATCTGTATTTTCAAATACAATGTCTGTAATACAATTATACAAACAAACAAATAAAAAAGACATGAATGGAGATGATATCCATGCTTCAAACCTCAATTTCTCCATGTAACATTCTACCTTAACAAAGTATGAACTTGTTTTGCTTTCCTGGATGAACTTTGAGCCCTTTTATGGCTCTTCAGTATATAACAATGCCAGCAAGTGTATGTAGATTATAGAAAATACCATAAGAAAAGTATTCATAAAATACACAGGGTCCCTGGGAGAGAATAACAATCCTGCAGAGGGAAGGATTCATTCATATATCCACCCATTGCATACATACAGGCCCTATATCTCCAAACATCTCTTAGATAAAGAAACAAAAATTATTCCTCAGAGGGCCTAAAACAGGTAACATCATGGAGAAACTGTCCTCTATTAGTCTCGCCTACAGTATCATTGTTCTTATGTGTTCTCTTACAGTTTATGGGCAACTTTCAGGTCTTGGACACTTTATAGTTTTTTCCAGTCAATAGTGTGCTCAAGCCAGTAAAACCACAGCCACATTCGACTTTAAGATAGTTTGGTTCTAAAGGAAGATGTTGCCTACCTCCTACAGACAAATTTCAGGTTAGTAGGCCTAAATTTGGGGCTCTTCCCTGTCCTGCAGACAGAAAAGCTGGAAATTAGGTTCGGCCTGATAGCACCTAAGTCCAGTTCTCTGCCTGACTGCTACTGGCAGGCCGGTGATTCCATGAGAGGTTTTGCAGCAATGCTCAGCCTCCCCAGGGTGCCATAGCCTGCACTGCATCACGCTCTCCCTGTGAGGGATTTGACTCCAGGGCATCAGGTTGTGAGAAAGGGTCTGTACGACTTTCCGTTTCATATTCATTTCTCTTTCCTCAAATCAAAAGGTTATTTCAGATTCTTCAGTTCCAGATGTTTATACTCATGACAGTTACGGGTGAGGGATTTAATCCAGAATTGGGATGCACGCAAATGCCAACTATCTGAAAAGCCAAAAGCAATCTCCCCGTTTTCACAGGCAGCTTGCGGAAGGCACTAGCAACTGAGACACATGTGGGAGGCAGAACCGGGACAAGGCAGATAAGAGCACGTGGTTCTGAGTCAGGTGACCTGGGTTCACATCCTGGCCCTGCCACTTCCTTGCTGTGTGATACTGGGGGACTTGCTAACCTCTTGGTCTCCCAGTTTGCTTATCTATAAAATGAGTTATCGTTGGTTTTTAGATATAAGGTCTGTTGTAAGGATTAAATGTGTTCATTCATAGGACATGTTTTTGAGCACATTGCCTAGCATGTGATAAGTGCCCAATGAATTACTATTAAGTTGTTATTGTATGTTGTTGTTATATGCAAATTATATACAGAACAATATTCATAAAATTGTCATGTCTTTTCCTACTAGAGGCAGACACATTGGACTTAAAGTATATAAAAAGAGTGCCTAGAATGGTGGTCATCGCCTATCCTATAGTGAGTGGTCAATGAGGGATCACTCAATCATTGATCCAGTCTTTCCTTCTTATGCCATCAGTTCTCAGTTGTCCATACTAATAAAGAATGAAAGGGATGTTAACAATCCAAAATGTCTGATATTCTAAAAATAATGTATACTTAGCTTATAGAAGAGTGTTTTATACAACTTCAATAGAAAAATGTGTCCAATGTTCATAAAACTCAAGTCAAAGTAATCCATTCACCCTTTCATTCAATCAACAAATGTTAATCAAGACTATGCCACGTACCAGGCTCTGTGTTGATTGCCTGGATATACTTGGGAACAAGACCATCGGTCTCTGCTCTCGTGGAGCTTAACTTCTAATGATGGTGACCAAGGCCACATGAAAGCTTCCATGACCCATAGGTACTTTCATGTGCCTCATCCTCCATAACAATATATTTAAAATTATATTTTATGACTGTGTTGGTATAAAGATTATTAATATCATATATTAAACCATTTCTTTGACCTAGAAATTCATTTTTTGTATTTTGATTTTAAAAGAAATTAAAATATTTCAAGAATCCCTAAGAATATTATGGGCCCTACGTGCTATGCCTGCTATGCCTAATGGAGAAGGTGGCAGCAAAGCAAAGGGAACATGGAAACAAAAGATTCCAAGTGACTTTTTTGCTGAATCATTTGAAGGTAAGTTTCAGACAATCATGACATTCATATCAAAATACTTCAACATGCATCCCCTAAATAAAGGCATTCTGTTATGTACTCACAATACCATTATAATACTTCAAAAATTAAGATTAATTCATGAAACTATGGTAATTTTAGCCCATGTTATAGTACTTACTGCCCCACATCATACAACTTTGTATTTTATATTGATACTTCCACTTTAAACCAAAATTATAATTATGTTACTTAATCATTCAGATTATTTTCCAAATTGATTCTGTGACTGATATTTAACTGTGTCAAAATAATCACTCATTTTTAATAGTTAAAACATTTTTTGTGCTGAACTCCTTGTGATGCTTTAATGAGACACAAATTTCTCTATCTTGTATTCTTTCATTGTCCTCGTTTGACAACTTCTTTTCTCCCAAAAATCCTTAATCCATACTCCTCTTCAGAAGTTTTGTCATGAATCAAGTTGCCTAGGCTGAAATATCAGGAAAGAGAACTGTCATATTCCATTTGCCAGATGTCATTGTATAAAGGGCATATGATAGTCACTGAAGTTAGCAAGCAGATATAATTATAGATCTTATCTCTGCTGTTGCTTATCTATAGTGTGTATCCTTCAAAATAGACTGTACCTGACTTAGAACAAGACTTCCACATAAATGTGTGATGATCTCATTACCGGAGAAGGTTGTTTGGAAGGTTGGCAAAAGTCACTGTTATGGGTAAACAGACATAGGCTTATATACCAACCCTGACTCTTCTTAAGTGATCCTAACCCCTGTAAGCCATGGTCACAGCTGAAAAATAAGGATGTTAACACTACCCTGTAAGATTAAATGGGATAACCTTTGTAAAGCACCTGATGTATGAACTCTACACAATGTCAGTCTCCTTCCCAGTCTCTTCCTTGGTATTTCCAAGAGATCATCCTCGATGATAATTCCAACAAAGAGAGCCATGCCTCCTGTAAAACCTTCATTCCTTCCACACACAAGGCTCCATTTAGGGTCTGATTTACAAGTAACAATGTAACAGGCAATAGGAGATAATCTTAGAGAGATTAGTTTTATTTGAAATGTGTGAAACAAAGTACCTGACATTTTCAATAATAAAAAACATTTAGCCAAGATTTCATTGTCTAAAGTAGGCAAATAATACTGTAATCATCCAGAAAAAAATGAGGAAGGATAGTTACATTATGTAAAGAAATGTCTTATCCTGACTGGTTTGATCTTATGTATCCAATGCAGCAACATGTAAAAGTATATACATCAGAGACTTCCATTTCCAGAAAAAATGGAGTAGATGTTCTTTTCCCTATTCCTCCTGCTAAATATTACTAAATACCTCAACATCATATGTAAAGTAAACACAAAAAGATTCTGAAAAATGCAGAGAAGAAAGAACAGTTAGGGGAAACAGGACTAGAGGAATAACATGGTGGTGAGTTCCCTGGGTTTTCTTTTTGAATGAAAGATTTGAAGCTGAAGAAGTTGGCAACACCAACAGGTACAGTCAAAAATAAATAAATAAAAAGCCCCCAAATAAGTCTCCACTCTCAGCCAAAGGATCAGGTCAAGGACAATCTAGAAGGACATTTAGATAATAACCACTCTATTACAGCCAAACACCAGAGAAAAATCTGTGGCCTCGCCCCCACTTGCACCAGCAAAGACTAAGTGAGAACCTATATTTCCACCCTTGGGAGGCTGCAACGAGGGGTCCCAACACACCACTTGGGTGGTGTCAAAAAAGACCAACTAAGGAGCAGAGGCACTCATTCCCACTGGCCAGTGATGAACCCATCACCCCCATTTCCACCCCTCTCCATGGTGTTAGTGAAGACCATGTGGGAGTCCCAGCCTTCCACACCTCCCAGTCAGTAAACAAATCAACCCAGAGCAAATATAAGACAGGAAATAATAAAGGTAAAAGGAAAAAAACAATTAAATTGAAATAGAAAAATAATACAGAAAAGTCAATAAAACAAAGAGCTAGTGCTTTGAAAATATCAATGCAATTAGTAAATCTTGAGCAAAACTGACAAATTAAGACAAAAATTACCAATAGCAGGTATCCAAAGGATGCCTGAAAACATCAAAAAGATAATAAAGGAAAGTTACAAATAACTCCACATAAATTCTGAAAACTTAGACAAAATTAACCACTTTCTTAAAAAACACAAACCACCTGACTAAGATTCTTTGCTTGGCCAAGCTTTATTCGGGCTTCTGAACCTTCTGCTAGGCTCATCTATGTACTTCTTTGTAAAATCCAGCTTTAGCAAAGAACCCTGTTAAGTCAGGTTAGCAAGTAGCCCAGTCCTCAATATCTAATCAGGCTCCTCACTCTCCATCATCCCCCAGGTGATGTCGGATCTCCCTGGCCTGCCTTCAGCAAGAATCTTGTCCAGTTGGTTTAGCCAGTATCTCTCCTTACCCTGATGTTTCCTTCTATCCACTGACTCCTACACTGCTGCTTGGCTACAGATTCCTATGTGTCCATGCTATATTCAGCGCTGAGCCCCATCTCTCTCTCCCACTGTAAGACCCCACTGCGGTGGTCCCTATTATTTCAATCATCCTGAATAAAGTCTTCCTTACTGGGCTTTAACAAGTATCATTGAATGATTTTTCTTTAACACACCACAACTCATCCAATATGAAATTGAAATTTTGAATAGCCCTATAACTATTTAGGAAGTTAAATTTGTAGTTTAAAAAACTCCAGAAGAAATCACCAGGACCCAGACGATTTCACTGGAGAATTCTACCAAATGTTTAGAGGATTATTAACACCAATTTTCCACAATAATGCTAGAAAATTGAAGGGAAAGGCATACTTCCCAGTTCATTTTATGAACTGGCTTTACCCTGATACAAAAACCAGATAAAGACAGTACAAAATAAGTAAACTACCAGGACTCATCATGAATATAGATGCAAAAATCTTTTAACAAAATATTAACAAGTAGAATTCATCAATATATAAAGAGAATTATACAGCATCACCAGGTGAGATTTAGTCCAAGGAAGCTTCAATATTTGAAACTCAGTGAACATAATCTACCACATGAGCAGGCTAAAGAAGAAAAAATAAATCATATGATCATATCAATGATACAAAAAAGGCAATGACAAAATTCAACACCCATTCATGATTAAAAAACAAAACTTTCAGAAAAATAAAAATAAAAGAAAATATCCTCAACTTGATTAAGAGCACCTACCAAAAAAAAAAAAAACCCTTCAGATAATGTTGTACTCAATGGTAAATACTAAATGCTTTCTCCCTAAGATTGAGAACAATGCAAAGATGTCTGTTCTCACCACTCTTGTTCAACATAGCGCTGGGAGTTCTAGCCAGTGCCACAGGCAAGGAACAACAGCAATAAGAAAAAGTTATATAGATCATAAAGGAAGAAATAAAAGTGTTGGAAGATAATATGATTGTCTACATAGAAAATGCCAAAGTATCTACCAAAAAAAAAAAACCTATCTCTCCACATCCACGCCAACATCTATTGTTTTGGGACGTTTTGATGAAGGCCATTCTTACTGGAAATAAGTGATATCTCATTGTAGTTTTGATTTGCATTTCCCTGATGATTAGAGATGTTGAGCATTTTTTCATATGTTTGTTAGCCATTATTCTGTCTTCTTTAGAAAAGTTTCTGTTCATGTCCTTTGCCCACTTTTTGATAGGGTTGTTTGATTTTTATTTTGCTAATTTTTGTGAGTTCTAAGTAGATTCTAGTTATCAGCCCCTTATCAGATGTGTAGGATGCGAAGATTTTCTCCCATTCTGTAGGTTGCCTGTTTATTTTCATGACGATTTCTTTGGCTGTGCAGAAGCTTTTTAGTCTGATCATGTCCCATTTATTTATTTTTGCTGCTGCTGTGATTGCTTTTGGGGTCTTCCTCATAAATTCTTTGCCTAGGCCTATGTCAAGGAGAGTGTTTCCAACATTTTCCTCTAGAATTCTAATACTGCTGGTGGGACTGCAAACTAGTTCAACCTCTATGGAAAGCAATATGGAGATACCTTAAAGCGATACAAGTGGATCTACCATTTGACCCAGCAATCCCATTACTGGGCATCTACCCAAAAGATCCAATGACACTCTACAAAAAAGACACCTGCACTCGAATGTTTATAGCAGCACAATTCATAATTGCAAAGCTGTGGAAACAACCTAAGTGCCCATCAATTCATGAGTGGATTAATAAAATGTGGTATATGTATACCATGGAGTACTATTCAGCTCTAAGAAATAACGGTGATATAGCACATCTTGTATTTTCCTGGATAGAGCCGGAACCCATACCACTAAGTGAAGTATCCCAAGAATGGAAAAACAAGCTCCACATATACTCACCAGCAAACTGGTATTAACAGATCAGCACCTAAGTGGACTCATAGGAACTACATTTATGGGGTATTGAGCGGGGGGGCGGGTATATACATACATAATGAGTGAGACGTGCACTGTCTGAGGGATGTTCATGCTTGAAGCTCAGAATTGTGGGGGGAGGGGGAGGTAAGGGCATTATTTGAAACCCAAAAATTTGTACCCCCATAATTTGCTGAAATAAAAAAAAAGAGGAAAAAAAAACCTCATGGAACAAATAAATGAGTTTAGCAAGGTTGCAGAATGCAATAAAAACATGTAAAAATTAATTGTGTTTCTACATATTAGCAATGAACATGTAGAAAACAAAATTAAGAATTCAATATCAGTTACAATTGCTCAAAAAATGAAATGCTTAGGTGTAAACATAACAAAACATATGCAGGATACAGAACATGTATGCTGAAAACTACAACAATGATTTAAAAAGGAAACAAAGAGAGGAGGGAGGAAGGGATGGAAGGAAGGTGAAAAAAATAAAAAAGGAAGGAAGGGAGGGAAGGAGGAAGCTTCAAGCTACAGCCTTGGAGAAAATATTTGCAAACCACATATCTAACAAAGGACAAGTATGTCATGAACTCTCAAAACTCACAGTGAAAAAACAAACAGTTCAATTAGAAAATGGGCAAAAGACATGAACAGACATTTCATCAAAGAAAATATACGATGGCAAATCAGCATATGAAAATATATTCGACATCATTAGCCATTGGAGAAATTAAAACCATGATCAGGTCTCACTGCATGCCTATCAGAATAGGTAAAATTTAAATACATAGTAACAATATCAAATGCTGGAGAGGATGTGGAGAAACTGGATCACTCATACATTAGTGGAGTGAATATAAAATGCTACAGCCTGTCTGGAAAACGGTTTAGCAGTTTCTTAAAAAACTGCCATGTGCATGATCCAGGAACTGCACTCCTGTCCCAGAGAAATGAAGACTTATGCTCACATGAAAAGCATGTATGTGTATGTTTATCACAGCTTTATTTGTAATGGCAAAAATTGGAGACAATCCAAATGTTCTTCAATGGGTAAATGGTTAAACAAATGGTAGTATATCCACACCATGAAATATTACACAGAAATAAAAAGAGACAAACTATTAATGTATACAACAACCTGAATGAATCTCCACAGAATTTGGTAAGTGAGAAAAACAAATCCCCAATATCATTACATACTGTATGATTCCATTATATAATGCTCTTGAAGTGACAAAATTATAGAAATGAAGAACAGCTTAGTGGTTGCCAGGAGTTGAGGAAAGGGTTTCCATGGAATGGAAGTGGCTACAAAAGGGCAACATGGGGGATTCCGTGTGGTGATAGAAATGTTCTATATCTTGACTCTACCAATGTCCATATCCTGATTATATAATAATGTTGTACAAAACTACGGTATGATAGTTTTGCAAGATGTTACCATGGGAGATATTGGATAAAGTGTATCGGAGATCTCTCTGTATTGCATCTTACAACTGCATGGGAATCTACAGTTATCTTACAATAAAAAGTTTAATTAACACACACAAAATATTTATATATGTAGTTTTCGAAGAAACCATGCCTTTATTCTTTTTTCTTTTTTTTTTAGACAAAGTCTCGCTCTGTTTTCCAGGCTAGAGTGCCGTGGCATCAGCCTAGCTCATGGCAACCTCAAACTCCTGAGCTTAAGCAATCCTCCTGCCTCAGCCTCCCAGGTAGCTGGGACTACAGGCACACACCACCATGCCCGGCTAATTTTTTCTATATATTTTTAGTTGTCCAGCTAATTTGTTTCTATTTCTAGTAGAGACGGGGTCTTGCTCTTGCTCAGGCTGGTCTCGAACTCCTGACCTCAACCGATCCTCCCACCTTGGCCTCCCAGAGTGCTAGGATTACAGAAGTGAGCCACCGTGCCTGGCCATGCCTTTATTCTTGATAGCTCAAATGCTCATTAAGCCCATGATCCTGAGCGTGGACTGATAACTTCACACCCAGGTTTCTATGCCTGAACTTGGTCAGCTTCCTGGCTGTCCTGACTTTGAACTGCTGTCACTGGAAATGTGGCAAGTCTCGATTGCCTGTAAAGCTCACAAAATAATATTTGTCAGCCAGTTTGTCTATTTGGGTGGTTTTTCTGATGTGATAGCATGCTTTACTATGATCTGCTGAACTGAGTTAAAATCTCAGTAGTTTGATCCTTATCAGCTACCATATGAGCTCCAAACAATGATGGTCAAACATGGATGGATGTTGAAATTGCAGGGGAGCAACTGATTCAGTTAGTTGGGGCTAAGATTCAAGCATCAGTATTATTTATATGCTCACTAGGACATCCACATACAGCCATGGTTGAGAACCACTGAAACAAAACAAATAGACAAAATCCCACAGTTACATTGAAAAGAAAATGATCAGTACTCGTACATTTTAAAAATCAGCCAAGATTGGCAAAGATGAGGAAAAACCTCCATTCTTATTCATTGCTGTAGAGAGGATAAAATAATTCCAAAAGTTTTCTGATGGGATATTTTGCATCTCAATGAAAATATTCATTGAAATTAATCTAGCAAGTCATCTTCTAGCAATCTGGTCCAAGGAAAATCAGGGATGAGTGATGATATTCAGCTATATGATATTAACTTCTATATTGTTTATAATAGGCCAAACCTGGTGTGACAACCTAAATGTCTAATAATGAGGGACTGGATAAATAAATAACTCCATTGTGCATTATAATCATGGAATATTACAGTCATCAAATATAGAATTTTAAAATAATATGTATTAATAATTATGTGGAAAGATGTGAACAACACACTGAAATGTGGGGGAAAATATATTACTAAACAGCATATACAATATGGTCACATTTTTGTTAAATAAGCACATGCATTTATGCATAAACAGAGACACCAAAATGGTCTCACTGGTAATTGCACTTGGAATTGGAGGTATTTATTTATGCTTGCCCATAATTTCTAAACTCCCAAAATATGCATATATTAGTGAGAAAAAATAAAATACTAAGAGTTATTTTAAGAAGTATACAACAAGAAAGTGGCCAAATTTATGCTAACACATGGATGAAAGACATGGTCCAGAGTCTATTCTGAGACTTCAATCAGGAAAAGTCAAGAGTTCATAAAGATGTTGCTGAAAGCCCTAAGAAGTGAAAATCAAATAAACAATCAAGGTCCTAGGAGATGAAAGCAGGGGCCACATCATGATGACAGTTCCATGTAATTCCAACATGCTCCAAGTAGCATCTTTCTCCATTATCCTTAACAAGCACGCACGTGCATGGGCAATAGCTCTTGACAGCTCTTCACTGTTTATTAAGCTGAATACTATGGCTGGATCACTGTTCTAAGGTGCTGAGGCTCCCAAATGAGTGAGATGCATTTAATTTCTCAAATGCTCTGTAGTCTGGTGCAGGAAAATTGTATAAATAATACAAATAACTCCTTATACACTTCATCCAGATTCACCAATTGCTAATATTTGGCCACATTTGCTTTTCTCATTGTCTCTCCTTTCCAACATATGTATGTCCAATTTTTTCTTTCCTATATATGAGAATAAGTTGTAGATATCATAATTCAGTGTATATTTCCCAAGAACAAGGATACACACACACACAGACACAGTGCAATAATGTCAGAAAATTTAACATTGATACAATATTATTATCATATTACAGAACTTAATCAAATTTCAACAAATTTTTCAATGATACCCTTGTTTTTTAGCATGTTTTTCTCATCAAGAATCCAAGCCAGGATCACACATTGCATTTAGTTGTCATGTCCCTTTAGTCTCCTTTAATCTCCCTTGACATTTTGAAGAGTATAGGCCATTTATTTAGAAGAATGTTCCTCAATTTGGGTTAGTCTGATCTTTCTCATGATTAGATTCAGGTCATAAATTTTTGGCAGGAATACTACCTAAGTGATGTTATGTCCTCCTCAGTGTATCACACCAGAAGGTACATGATGTCAGTTTGTCCCATAGAGTTCCTACAAATGTCCAAAGCTCAATAAACCTTTACAACTACAATTTTTGCAATATATTTTTGGCAGAAAAGGTTAATATTCCCATTTCTTCCTTTAACTGTGTTTTTCTTAAACATGATTATAGAAGAAATAAAAAACTTATGTTCTCACAGAAACCTGTACGTGAATGTTCACAGCAGCTTTATTTGTAATAGCCAAAAAACATTTGCAGCCTAGACTCCCTTCACCTGATGAATGGTTAAACAAACTGAGGCACATCCAGGCCGTGCAATACTACTCAGAAATAAAAAGAATGAACTAATGATACACAACATCTTGGATGAATGAATCTCCAGGAAATGATGCTGAGTGAAAAAAAAAAAGCCAATCCCAATGGATTATATGATTCCACATATATAACATTTTTGAAATGACAAAATTACAGAAACAAAGAACAGATTAGTGGTTGCCATGGGTTAGGTGGAGGGGAAAGAGAGAGGTTAATGGATTGATTATAAAAGGCAACTAGAGGGATTCTTGCAGTGATGGAATTGTTGAATATCTTGACTATAGTGGTAAATACAGCAACCTACACTTGTTATAAAATTGCATAACACTAAATATACACAGGCACATAAATGAGTACAAGTAAAACTGGAGACATCTGAATGAGACTGGGAAATTGTATCAGTATCCTGGTTGTTATATTGTACTATAGTTTTGCAACATGTTACCATTGGGGGAAACTGGGTAAAGGCCATACAAGGTCTCCCTTTATTATTTCTTACAACCGCATATGAATCTATAATTATCTCACAAAAACTTCATTTTAAACAAATGCACACCTAATCACAGCAAAGTTCATTCATGAAAGTGGACCATCCTAACAGAATCATTTATACCAATCGTATGATAAAATTTGTGATAGCTCTTACATAGTTGACTCTACTTCACTTATTTTTGCAATATATTTATATTTAGGTGTTCATGTCTGCAATACCTTTTTTAAATATCCTCAGCCATTAATTTTTGGTGTTTCTTCTCACTATATGCCCAGTATAATTAGGGTTTTTTTTGTTGGTTATTGCTAATGGTACTTTCATGTCTTTGTTACTGATTCATCATAAAAGAATAAAAGAAATCTGTAATAAACTGACTTTCCAAATGTGGAAAAAAGTGAATATGGCTTATTAGGAAGAAATGTGAAAATTCTTGCCCATGATACTCAGTTATTCATTTCAACCTTGCCAAGCACTATTTTAGGTGCTTAAGACACAGTAGTAAATCAAGCAAAGTCCCTGCCTTCCGGTCAGATTAGAATGATAAACAGACAAATAACTATTTATCACTTAATTCTACATACCACAAAGAAAAATGTATCTTGGCAATTATTGACAGAAAATGATGGGGACAGTAACGTAGACTGGGTGGCAGTCCAACACAGCTTGTCTGAATAGATGACATTCGAACAGAGACTTGGTTGGCATGGTAGAGAATAAATGGTATGTCATTCATAGTTATTGAGACCAAAATAATGGTGGCTTTTCCAAGACCGATGCTTATTAATTCTTCGCTACCAGATTAATTAATAGAGAAATGAATCTTTAACCAAACTTCTTCATCTTTCAACCAAAAGGCTAAGGTATTTTGTTAGAAGATGAAAAAGAGTCAAATAATTAATACCCACTCTCATTCCCCTATTCTTTGATGTTTCTTTAAAAGCTTGACTAGCTCTAAAAGTAAAAAAAAAAATAACCACCATATTAATGAACATTGCAATTAAGAGATGCACCCCCTGGAAACTAACCCCCTTTGAACTGCTGTGATGTCAACCTTTTCCTGATTTGAGGTCAATAGTTATGGTGTGTGTGTCTCCCAGGGAAATTCCCTTTATGTAAAATCATTTGACTCACTCTGGCCTCCCCCAATGCTCCTAAGAAGCTCAATCTGCAGATCAGAGCAGGCTACTCCTTTTCAATTAACATTCTTTCAGACTTGATCATTGTCCTTGTCTTCATTTATGTCAAATGGTGCTCCCTGTGGAGACAGGCAGCTGGTTATTCTGGGCTAACTCAGATAAATCTTATTAAAATAACCACCTCCCTTGGGCAAATCTCTCCATCACCTTCACCTTGACAGGCTCCTGTCATCCTAGTGCCCAGTGACATCTCTGGGTCCCAAATGGTGAGCATCCCCCATCCCAGCACTGCTCCATCAGCCGGGGGATGCTGTTTGCAGGATTCAAACTGCCTGTGGAGATTTTGAGCCATTTGCTGCTTTAAAAGTTTAATTCCATTTAGGAAATGTTAACTGAACAAATATTGTAGGTTCTGGGAAAACAGGTGTGTGATCCTAGGATGACTTTTTCTGAGAGGTTTCCTTGGAGACAACAGGGCATGTTCTGGGGTAGTTCCAGGTATCTAGACTGATACATTGCCAGGTCAATGATTTGCGAGACTGTCCCCCAGCAAGTGGCATGGAGAGAGATAAGAGGTTTTGAGATGTAATAAGCCCCAGGTTCAGCATAAGCACCTATGTAGGAAGATAGGAGTTAATGCTTTCTGTTCAATACAGAAAATTGCCTGAAATGAAATAAAGAGAGCCAGTCGTGGGAGAGGGAGGCCACTGCAGCCCCCAAAATCTTCTTTAGCCCCTCCTATCACCTCTGTCCTGGTTATGAGCCATCCTCTCTTGACTTTAAAAGTGATCTACTTAGGCCTCTAACTTCAAACTCACACTAGGATTGTGAAGGGAACCGGGCCAAATAGCCCCTTGGTTTGGTTTGTGTGAGGATTATTCCTGAGAGCTCTATTGGTCTTTACTAATGTGAGGCCTGAGCTGGGTATAGAAAGATGGCGGGGCTCTCATGGTTAGTGAAGAGCTAGTGAGCCTTGCAAGATGACTTCTTCCTATTTTCCCTTTGTTACTTATGGAGATGCTACTCAGGCTGGCCTTGAACTCCTGGATTCAAGCAATCCTCCCACCTCTGCCCCCCGAGTAGCTGGAACGTGCCACCACACCTGGCTAATGACTGAGGAGACTATGCAGAATTAATCAGCATAATGAATCCTAAGATGGATTGGTAGACCCCAGGGAATAGGGCCCTGCCCTTTGGAAAAGTATAATCAACCTTCTTTGAAAAGTCACTGGAGGGCTCATGGGCCCAGGACCACATACAGCCCCTCCCCTAAGTGGACAGAGATTTAAAATCAAGGACTGTGAGTCAAGTGTCAAACAGAAAATTTCAAAAAGGAAAATAACTGTGCTACTAGACAAATCTCTGAATATATAAGAGTTTATACACTAAGACCTTGAGAGATGAAATCCTCTCAGGGAAGCTTGGATGATGCAGCTTACTGCTAGAGCTGTGAGTATTGCTACCAGAGCTGTACTCACCAGCCAGCATGTAGGGAGAATTTAAGACTTAGTAATAGTTGCAGATTCCCTAATACAAGAAGTGAGACACCCATTATACAAATCTAAATATAATTGGCCATGCCAAATGGCACGGCCTTGTCCCTCTGGGGAATATATCAATCATAATGGAAATTCCTACTTTTAGAACCTAAGACAACAATGAAATTTGGTTACCAAGTCAAATTTCCAACATTTTCTCATTTCCTAAATAAGTTCCCTTCTGATAAATTGAGGCTAAAGAGTTCACAGATAGAGATCCCAGCCTGGGGTAGGTTTGCGGTAGTGGTGTCTTTTTCCAAGCTTCTCTTGATTTTATATAATCTATCATGCACACCCTAGCCTTGGTAATTATTCTGTAACATTAACTTCTTTTTGTCATTCTTGTTCTGACAATCATTCAGTGATTTCCCATTGCAATAAATAGTAAGTCGAAAAATCTTTAACATGGCTTATGAAGCCATGAACAATTTCCCTTCCCAGCTGCTTCTCTCGCCACTGTCAATGATATAGCCATCTGGGCATAAATGGCACTGTTTTTCCCTTGAATAAGCCAAGATTACTTACTTATTATTCCCCTGCCTGGTTCCTCACTCCTTTACTAGGCTAACTCCTCTCCATTCTTTAGGTTGCAGCTTAGATTTTGCTTTCTCCCAAAAGCTTTCCTTAACCTCCAAATTACATTATGAACCTCTCCTATGTGCTCCCACAGAATCTTATGTTCATTCCATAGTGATACTTATCACACTACTATTATTGCTTATTTATTTATAATCCCTCACAGTTTATAAACATTTTGGGGAAGATACTGCATCTTATTTATATTTCCAGCACAAAATAGGATCTCTTGAATGAATAAGTGGATGAATGAAAATATCATTGCTACTATGAGGCAGAAGTCCTGTATTCAAGTCAACACTTCTCTCTTTATTCTTGATCTTAAGCAAACCATAAACTTTCTGTAGAAGAGAATATAGAAGTAAAAATGTGATCCTCTGTCTTCATAAAACCAGGTGGCTGAACTGGGCAATGCCCTTATGGTCCTGTCAACATTAAAATCAGTAGCTTCATATGCAAAAGATTGCAAGGTGCATTGGGTTGCTCTAAAATGCATGCAAGACAAGCACCCCTGGGCACTCTGAAGAAGAGGAAAGGTGAACAGTCTGTCTAAATGCACAGATTCAAAAAACCTCTATTCTAATTGTTATGGGAAGGAGGGAATTAACTCAAAGAACCAGTATATAAACATGAATACTTGGGCAGATTATGCCCCAGCTCTGCTCTCTAAGATCCAAGGGTTATTATAATAAACACAAGCCTTAATTAGAAAGGACTATGCTCTTTGTCAATTGAAATTTATTTATTAATTTTTAGCATAGCTTTCTGTTTTCATTCTGGCTATTCATTAATCCCCTTTCTTTGAATGGAAGATACTCACATGTACATAATTTGAGCATTTCCAGGGCTAACCTCAAGTCTGCCTGTCATGTTTAGGCAAGGGCAGGATCCTTTCTGTTCTAGCAGAGCCTTGGCCCTGTTTTAGCTGGCATGCAAATGCAGAGTGTGATCCATCATGTTTTATTTAATAGAGTCACTGAGAGAAAGGGAAAAGGAAATTGTTGTGAATTAAATGTCCTTGTCTCTTCAGGCAAGAAGATAGAAGTTCTGATTGATTGCCGAGATGGCTGGAAGTGGAAGTATTAACGCAAAACAATGATTTTGTTATGTTTCTATTCTCTGGAGTGTTGCAAATGGCAAGAGAAAATTTTATTCCAGAAACAGATTAAGAGAGGCTTTCTCCTGTGCCAGAATAGGCAAATTTGGTGAAATCAGGAAGCAGAGGGTCGCAAGCCAAGAGGGGGCCTAAAGATCTATGTTTTGGTCCTAGCCCTGCTGTGTGCCCTTGGTAGCCTTGGACATTTATTGTCCCAACCTAAATTCCTTAAAAGATGAGAGTTTGTCTAGAGATGAGATAAAGTCTCTTTCAGTGCTTGTAATACTATAAAATTCTTTCTCTTTCTGAATTAAACCAAGCAATAGGCCTTAAGTTGATGCTGTTCTATGGGGGATGTTACTGCTCTGCCTACTAGAATCTTGAATGAAATTATCAGCAGGATTCCACCAAGTTCTGCCATTTCTCTTTAACAATATATGAAGAAATTACTCTACTAAGAATTCTACCCTACTAAGAATGATTCTTCTAAGATATTTGACAATTTACCAACGATAACTTAAGCACAATTATGTACACAATGAACTGCATATAATATGCAATATGATTTTGGTCTTAGCTTCTACTTACTCTTTACACCTTACTTAAAACATGAGGAAAATCCTTAGTTGAGGATTTCCATAGTGATTATGGAAATCTATAAATTATAGAAATAGCTCTGTCCTCTTCTGCTCCAGATCATCCTTTTATGTATGCCCCCTTCCCGATTCTACAATTCTCCCTGACTCAATGAATCCCTGAGTTCATATTGTTCCATTTCCCATACTTGTAGACAGAGATATATTGGTTCTTTGAAGTACCCAGGGCTTTTTAAGTACTCACAGAGAATCCTCAGTGCTTGGCTACAATTGCCCAGGTTCAAAGTTTAAGTTGAGCATCTTTATCTACCATACTTCTTTCCCTTCTCTGACTTGGGTATTGCTGAAAACTAAAGGAGGTTTTATTTTCTCCAGTGTGAGTTTCTTTTGCAGAACACTCAAGACAGACATCTCGAAAATGGCTCCTATCACCTCACATTGTAGCTCTTGCTCCAAGGGTTTTGTGTGTGTGTATGTGTGTGTGTGTGTGTGTGTGTGTGAAAGAGAGACAGAGACAGAGAGAGAAAAATCCTCTTCTATAACAGCTAAAAGACAACTACCAGATTATATAGCTCAAAACAGAATCTGTATGATCTCAGGTCATGCCCAATATTACCCACTGGGTCAAAACTCAAATCTTATATAAGGCCAGATTTTAAAATGGAATTTAGGTATTGATCTTAAAACCCAAGCCACTTTCAAAACTCACACCAACAAAGATATGCTCTCTTAAAGTGATCTTGAAATGTTCTTTTACTTTATGTATGTTTCAGCTTCTTTTTTTGTTAGATATCTGATTCATAAAACACTAGTACAATTTGCATCCTTTAAAATTTGAAAGATATTTCTGTTTGACTCACAAGAGATGTTGACTTGACTATTGCTTTTGTTCAAAACAATTATTTCATAATTTATATGCTATAATATCCATATCTTACTACCAGGTCTCCTGCATGTATTGGTTTTCGCAATTGCTTTGATGGTTTTATTTTATTCAAAAGTTGTTTCTGGATGCAAGAAGTCAAGTATAGACAGCAGATATTCTGAGATTATGGGTGAAATTGATGAAGTCAATTTTTCCCCTTGGTGAAATGACTCTCAGATAACAAACAGTGATCATTCTCTCAGACCACTAGGGCATAGCCACACACACAGTGTGAGTAATTTCCCTAGCAAAGTAAATTAACAAATGTAACTCAAATGAGCTTAACTTGTTAGAGTTTAGAGTTAATGAGCCTGAAACATGTGAGATTGGTTTAGGAGAGTGAGCTTGGGCAGGCTCCAAAGCAACACACTGCATCCCAAACACCAGGGAATCTAGGCAGTTTGTCACAAGAAAGAGTGGGGGCAAGAGAGTCGGCAAGTAGATCAGCATCCACCCATCATCCTTGCAGAAAAGGCAACTAAAAATGGGTGGGTAGAGTTTCAAAAGTTATCAGAGCTACATCATTTATGGAAATGAGTGAAGCATTTTCAAAGGTATTGAGTTTAGAGACACATATAGGCTTTTATTTGTAAATTTGTATTAACATTTGTATTTGTATTATAGCCTTTATATATTAGACTCTTTATATTTATATTTTATCTTTAACACCATTATTTTTTCATAATTCAGTCTGAAAGTACATTAAGTTTACCTTTGTCCTATTTATTTTTAAAATGCTTGAAAAGGAAAATAAAGATTGAAAAATACAATTATAAAGAAAATTTTATCCTACTTAAATCTCTGAGAATGAACTTTTAAATCCTTGGCCAGCCTCTCAAATCAGACTATCTGCTACAAGCTACGGGCTTTCATGGTTCCTGAAGCCAAATTCGATCACTTAGACTTGGGCAAGTTATGTAACCTTTCTGTGCTTCAATTTCTTCCACTGAAAACTGGGAAGAAAAATAACACCTACCTCATAGGGTAAGTTTACTATGTGCCCGATACTTAACACATTTATTTTTATTATTTCAAAGAATAGATTATTGTCAAAATGGAATAAAATTAGATTTTATTCTTATACAAAAAATTAATTACTTTGGAAGTAAAAATTCAAGATTTTGAAGTAAATAAGGAAAACCAAAAAAAGAAAAAAATCCCTAGCAGAAAATACAGGACGATTTTGAGGTGAAGAAGTTTGTGTAAACAAGACAACAAAACTAAGAATCACAGCAGAAATAACAGCTTCAATTTTGTAAAGATTAAACTCTTCTACATAGAAAAAAAAGTGTTTTTTCAGCAAACTGAAAAAGATAAAGGAAAAATCCTTTCAAAAAATATTGGAAACATGTGACAAAGAGGTCATGTATTTATATTAAAAAACTTATTTTGCACTTAATAAAGAAAAGAAAACTTCGCAAAAGGGGGAAAAATAGGTAGAAGTAATGTATGCTTCTGTTTTAAATGTTTGCATCACTAATAATCAAAGTAATGAAAATTAAAACAGCATTGAGATTGGTAATATCCAGGGTAGGGTTGATGGTGAAATGTGAAAAGATATAGGGCATGAGAAATTAGATTCAAGAATAATGAAATGAGATGAAAAACGTGGAGAATGGAATCTGTATGGGCAAAAAGAAAGGAATCCAGTCTAAACTGGAGACAACCTAGACAGCCTTTCGGGTGTTGGCATGAAACAGACCTGGGTCTGAGTCTTTCTCTAATGATGACAGTTACATAGCAAGTTACTGGCTTATATGATTTTTAGTTTCTTCATTTATGATTTAAAGTACAGCTGCAAGCATTGAGCAAAACAATATATTTGGCTCGGTGAACTCCATTGCACCTGCACCCAGCCTGGCAGTTTAGTAAAACCCTGTTGACTGATTTGTGCAACCCTCCCTCCTGCTGTGCAGAGGCCCTCCAGTCCTGGAAGAGCAGACCAGGCCTCTCTTCATCCTCTTGCTCCATCGATAAAACTGGCAGCGAGGTCAAAAACAGCAGAGTCCTTCTGAGGTTAAAAGCGAAATGGACATGAGAAGGTTTTCAGATCTCAGCCTGAGCTGTCTGCTCCAGAAACCAGGGAACAATCCCTTGTTGAGCAGTGAGTGAACCAAATTTGGTCAGTTCACCAATCACTTTTTTCTAGGAAAAAAGCAGGATGGATTTCCTAGGGAGTGCAGGATGGATTATACTCACATTTGGTCTCTGTTATTAATATTTTATGTGGTTTTCTTTTTGGTGGGGGTTTGGTGTTTAATTTTTTTTTAATTTGGCCACCTTTTCTGTAATATATGTACTTTTATTAAGTGAAATGCTGCAGTAACTTTCAGAAACCCTACTTGTTATTCCAGAGTTGGAAAGAAGGTTATGACAGTAAGAAAGTAAATAAATACTATTAATAAATATGTTTACAAAGACAAATATGTTCACTTCTTGAGAGTGACAGGGAGAAAAGGAAGGGAAGAAGGGATGAAGGAGGGAAGGAAGGAAGGAAGGAAGGAAGGAAGGAAGGAAGGAAGGAAGGAAGGAAGGAAGGAAACAGGAAAGGGAGAGAGGGAGAGAAAACAGCAATCAATGGTTGCGAATGAGAGAAAGGGTTTTTCTGTGACAGCCTGCCACCTCGTGGAATTGTAACTGCGCCTGTTCCTTTGCACTCAGCTAGTGCTGGAAGGAGGCCAGAGCAATCAGATGCAGCTGACCTGCGAGCCTTCAAAGCTAAATAAAAAGCAGGTGAATAAATGTCGGTGCATCAGTAGATTCTAAATCTTGACAACACAGAAGCCTTATTTAATTTGATCTCTGTGCATCAGAGACTTTAAACTGCCATTAGTCAAGCACACTGCCACTCTCTTCTCAGTTGCAGAAGGCTGGTGCTGTTTATGGGGCATAAACCAGCTATATTTCATGTGAGCAAGCAAAAGGAAACAAAATCTCTTGCGATAAAATAAATAATAAATATAACCACTATTGCCTTAGCCTACATAAGCCTTTATGGACCTCTTTTCAAGCCATTTAAATAGTTTTTTTTAAAAAAAAATGGATCTATATATTTGAAATTTTTGACCAAATGAAATGACCATTGACATTTTTTAATGTTCAAAAGTGGTTTAAATTAGACAATATTTTTGAAAGATTAATTCTGCCCAGTAAAAAAGATAATAGAATTGAGGAAAAGAAAACTATGTTCACATTTAATGTTTTCTCTCTGTTCTACCAAACATGACAGTGAAATCATATGTATGAAGAATTTATCCTTAACTCTGTGCCTCCACACTGCATTGCTGACTTAAACAAGGATTACTATACTATATGCCAAAAATCTATTTAAATGCCAAAAGCAACTTTGCATTTCTAAGCCTGTGTATTTCCTTTTTATCTGGTAGAGAAAAAAAGCAAATAAGATTTGTCTTCTTTTTTTCACTCCTGCCCAGAAAAAAAAATCTTAGAAGTTCTCATATTCTCTTTAATTACATTTTCTACCTTTAGGCTCCAAATTCAATTCTCATTTACAGATTTCTAAGGTTTGCATAATTTTGAAAGGACAGAACTCTATATTCCAGGCCTATGAGTTGAATTCTCTGGATGCAGCTGTTTTAGTGAACAGATTTAATGACTGTCCAGATTTGTGCAAAAAAGAACAGGTAAACAGATCTGAGGATATTTCCTCTACTAAGCTAACGTTAAGTAAAATGTTAATTGAATAAAATCAGAACATATGATCCACTAAAATAAAAAATAGAAGTTAACAGTAAGATTTTCATTTGGGTACCCAACTAAAAGTCTTGAGAAGAAATAAGAACTAGCTCCAGTGTGCTACAATACTTATCATTCATTTGGGTGAGTCACTTAAATTTTTTGAAAAAAAGACAAATTCATTGAGCAGATAGACAATAAAAATATAGTTTGAGAAGCAGAAGAACCAAGAAAGTAAAATTTCATGGTACCCAAGGGTGTAGATTTTTGGAAAAAAAAAAAAAAAGTAAGTGCAACTAAAAAGTCCAGCAGAAGAGTCTTTAAAAATGTCCATTAGATATGGCGATGAAAGAGCCATTGAACCTTGGGAAAGCAGCCTCGATAGAGTGGTGAAGGTATCCTCTGCATTTCAAAAAAATGTGGATAAAAGAGGAAGCCACCAGCCTGAGCAAGAGCGAGACCCCGTCTCTACTAAAAATAGAAAAAAATTAGGCGGGAGTGGTGGTGTGCACCTGTAGTCCCAGCTTCTCAGGAGGCTGAGGGAGGAGGATCACCTGAACCCAGAAATTTGAGGGTGCAGTGAGCTATGATGATGCCACTGACTCTACATAGGGCAACAAAGTGAGACTCTGTCTCAAAAAAATAAAGAGGAAGCCAAAAAAAGGGGGGAAATCCAGGGTCTCATGGAGAAATGTTTTTAGGACAGGAGAGCCATGAGCCTATTTATTTACTGCAAGAAGGGGCCAGTAGAAAGGCAGCAATAAGGATACAAGAAACAGATGGAATGACTACAGAGGAAGATCATCTTGGATTTCAGGGGATAGTTGTAGATATAAATATGTGTTCAGGTACAGAGGACCGGAGCATTTCCAGTGGACTCAGTGAAGTGGAAGGCAAGGCAGCTGTTGCAACCCAGGAGCTGTGTAGGTTGACTAGACAGACTAAGGAAAACAGTGAAGATTTGGAACAAGAAAAGATGCTGATTGAGGAGAGTCCTTTGCATGTGAGAGGAAGGAAGGCAAATTGTCTGTGGCTCACAAACTGGGTTTTTTCTGGGTTTGGGTAGGAGAAGGAATATGAATGACTTATTTCCTCGACCCAAAATGATTCCCCATAATTGTTCACAGAATGAGATGATGGTCATTAATACTTTGTGGCTGATCTTTCACTTTAAGTCCAAATACACACACCACCTACTCCCCAGCATGTTATAATAATATCGATTATCATCATCATGAATTTGATGCTAATCCTCATCTCATCTCTACCATGATTATCCTTCTGTTCCCAAAAGTAGTTACAAACATCCATGGCAATTTTGTTCCCTTTCTTCCCAACAAAGTTTCAAAATTTCCTCTATCCCTAATTTGCCCCTTGCAACTGCCCTGGCCCCTCTTAAGTTTCTGAAATAATACACCATCCTCACAATATTAGCATATTCCATACACTCAGAATTTTCATCCATATTTACATGTTTGATTGTCATACAGTGGACAGATAGCTAACAGTTGGAGATTCAGTCCTAACCAAGAGATTTTTAAGCAGCGAAGATTTCCTAGAACAGCTCCAAAATTATAAATCATAAAAGTGACAAATGTGACTGAATAAAAATTAAAAACTATTTCACTTCAAAAAACAATGTTAAGAGCAAAAGAAGACAAGCCACAGATAGTGAAAAAATTGAAATATATGTGGCAAAGGATAAACTTTTCAACAAATGGTACAGGAACAATTGGATATCTCTATGCAAAAAAAATATTGAACTTAGAACTCTACTTCATATCATATAAAAAAATTAACTCAAAATGGATCGTAGATCTAAATGTAAAGCCTTAAAATTATAAAATTTCTAGAGGAAAAAACAGGAAAAAATCCCTGAAACCTTGGGGTAAGAAAGGATTTCTTAGATACAGTACCAAAAACATAATCGTATAAGAGCCAATTGATAAATTATACTTCAAATTTAAAATTTTTACTATTTTTACTATGTCTTTTACTAAAAGACATTGTTAAGGCAATAAAAAGACAAATCATTAACTGGAAGGAAATTTTTGTAAAGTATATGCCTGTTAAAGACTTTTATAACTAGAATATATTTTTTAAAATTCTCAAACTTAAACAATAAAAAAGGGCACTTTTTTAAATGCACAAAAGATTTGAACACATACCTCACCATAGAAAATATATGGACAGTAAATAAGCACATGAAAAAGTGCTCAACATCATTACTCATTGAAAAATGCAAATTAAAATCACAATCAGGTATGACTACACACCTATTAGGACGGCTAAAACTAAAAAGACTGACTATGCTAAGCATTGGAGAGAATGTGGAGGAACCAGAACTCTCAGCACTATTGGTGAGAATGCAAAATGGTACAGCTACATTGGGAAAGAGTGTGATAGCTTTTTTAAAAACTTAACGTACTTCTACCATAGGATCTAGCTGTTCATTTCATTCCTAGGTGTTTACCCAAGAGAAATAGAAGACTATATCCACACATAAAACTTGTACAAGAATGTTTTTAGCAGTTTTAATTATGATAACCGAAACTTGAAGCAACCCAAATGTTCATCAGCAGGTGAATAAATAAATTGTGATGTACCTGAACAGTGGAATACTACTTAGCAATAAAAAGAAATAAACTATTGTTATATGAAACAATATCAATGAATTTCAAATATGAGTGAAAGAAGTCAGCCAACATACAGTCTATACTGTATGACTTCACTTATATAAAATTCTGGAAAATACAAACTAATCTATAGTGACAGAAAAAAAAATCAATGGTTTCAAGGGGTGAGGAGGGTATGGGGAAACAGAAGAGATGGATTACAAAGAAACTTGAAAAAAAATCTGGGCATGATGGATATGTTCATTTTCTTGATTGAAAATGCCTTCACCAATGTATACATATGTCAAAATTTGTCAAATTGCTTACTTTAAATATGTGTAGCTTATTTTATGGTGATTTTATCTCAATAAAGTTGTTTAAAAATGCCATTGCCACCTACCTTTTTCATTAAAAAATAAGCAAATAATATAATGAACATCTATGTATTAATCGCCCAGCTTAAAAATAAATTATTAAAAATATATTTGAAGATCTCTGAATACCACCTTTTTAGTGAAGGGGACCTTCATAGATCACAAAATCCAACAAAATTTATACAGTTTTCATGGCAGAATAAGGGTCTAGTCATTCCCCACAAACCCTTTCACCATCTTCATATGATGTCAAGCTCAAGGACCTTCTCTGGGTAACGGTCAATAGAAAGCCCCTTCATTTAACCACACAGTCCTCATCTCAGCTCAAAAGAAACACGCCTAGATTAGCTCCAGTGTAGCATAGCCAGGGCACAGCTCAAACTCCATGAGAAGCGGACAGGGCAGAGATGACTCTGGCTAATTCAGGTGCATACATGGCTCTTTTTACTTCCCAGCTGACTCATAAAGGTGCGACAGACTCTCCAGTTCTGCTTTATTCTTCTTGGTTGTCCCTCTTTTCATGCATTATATACTCCCTGTAGGAAATGACAATGTCTCTGCTGGAAATGAAAAAAAGTTCAATCTGTCAGCAATATAGTGGGAAGTAAATGCATTTCACAGGTTCCAGTGTTATCTTAGCAACTGCTTTTCTAAACATCTTGCAACAATACAAGAAGAAAGACCTTCTTCCACAATGATATGACCCAAAATCATCAAAGAATTAATGTCAGGAGGAAATGAAAAGAATATACCCTGCCCTAAGATTAATCTCTAGGAGTAAAATAAACAAACAAATTTCTAAGTAATTATGCCTCTTATAGAAAATTTCAGGATGTGGAACTCTCCAAGGGCCTCAGAGACCACTGCATCCAAGACCCTCACTTTACAAACAAGGAACTGAGGCACAGTTGCTTTATTGTTGTCTATTTCAAAAAAAATGTTATAAATCTCTAAAAGGTCACCAGAGTATGCCCATAATTATTGTGTCTCTTAGTGCTTTGCTAATGGCTTTTCAAAACTTTCCAGCTGTAGAACAATAAGGCTTCAAGTCAGAAACAGTGGGATGGTTCTCATTCAGTAGGGCTAAAGTAAACAATCTATAAAAGCTAATTAAATTTTAGCCCGCTAAGGGACAAACCAACCACTGCTTCTAAGTTTTCCCAGTTTCCCTGAAATTGATGCAAGAAAAAGAGATCCGTTGCCCACCCTTCTGCCATTTCACAACCAGCACAGCATACACAACCCCACAGTCAAGTGACAGATTATTGATGGCTCGTTGTTATAGCCCTAAAGCTCCTCGCTTTCACAGACCAGAAAAGCTGGCACACATGTTGGTTATGAGGGTCTAATGAGATCAACTGTAAGCAAGATAAATAACCTCTTTATCAATACTGCCATAAGAGTAATCTTGCAACAGTAAATGTGAAACCATGTCTCTCCTTCAAATTCCTACATAGTTCCCCAGCACTTTGGCATAAAGTTTAATTTTTTCTATTTCTCTATACAAATCCCTTCATAACCTGCATCATTTTTAAGAAGCTTATTGAGGTATAACTGTATATTAGTGTACATTTGTGTATATTACAAAGAAGGGTATGTATTTAATTTATACAATTTGATAAATTTGGACATAAGCATATATACATGAAACCATCACCACAATCGTGGTAATAAACATATCCCTCATGTCCAAAAGTTTCCTTGTGTCCTTGTGGGCTTTTTTGTTTGTTTTTTGTTTTGGGGGGTTTTTTTGTTTTGTTTTGTTTTGTTTTTTGGTTTGGGGGTTTTTTGGTGGCAAGAACACTTAACACTTGACTTATCCTCTTAACAAATTTTTAAGTACGCAATACTGTATCATTAACTCTAGGTACTATATTACACAGCAGATGTCTAGAATTTCTTCTTATGTAACTGTAACTTTATATCCATTGAACCTGTATCTTACCCACTAGCTTTCTATCATGGCTTCATTTTCTGCCATCACCACTATGACTACGACTATCATCACTCTTCATCCCACTGCTGCACCCTGCATTCCAGTCCAATATTTGAAATTCTCCACTCAGGTCCTATTCATGCGTTCGTGGCTAGCTCATTTCTATCCCTCTTTCTTGGATGTGCTTCTCCTCTTCCACCATCCCAAGTCTGCCTTGATGAATTCTCACTCATCAGCAGTCGGCTTCCAACAGGGTTCTCAGTGATCCCCACCTCCTACCTTTGTGTAATTCCCTCCCCTTGAGTATAGGCTGAATCTAGTTACTTGATTCTGATGAGCAGACTATGGCAAAAGTGATGGATGTCACTTCAGAGATTAGATCCGATCACAAAAGACTACGACCTCGGTCTTGCTCCCATTCTTTTTCTCTGCCTCTTTTCACTTGCTCACTGCAACAGCCTATGAGGAACTAAATCCTTCCAACAAACACCAGTGAGTCTGGGAGCAGATCCTTCCCCAGCAAGTAGTCAAGATGACTGCAGCCCGGCTGACATGTTGACAGCAGCCTCCTGAAAAACTGGGTAAGAACCATCCGCCTACCCTATGCCCATACCCTGACCCACAGAAACTGTAATAAATTTTGTTGTTTGAAGCCACAAAGTTTGGGGGTTGTTTCCCACCAATAGATAATGCATCATCTCTTGATGCTCAATTCCTTGTGTCTACCAGCCTAGAAAGAACGAACCCCTCTCTCCTTTATAACTAGCTGTGCCTGTACTCTGCCTCTGTCGTAGAATTGGCACATATGTGCTTCTTTGCAGCTTTATCTCTTCCATTCTACATGCAGCTCTTTGAAACTGGGAGCATGTCTTTTTATCTTTTTATCTGGAGATCCTAGAACAAAGCCTGTTTGTGAATTGATGAATGGAAGAGAATTAAAGTACAACCTAGTTTCAGAATTGAAAATTTTTTAAAACTTACAAGTCAAATTTGCTTTCTTCCAAGTACAGGGAAATAGGCTGGGAATTATCAGAGTAGCTTAAAACCCTCTTAGATATCTCTTCTTCATTCAAAGGCAATTCTTACTGAACACATCATTATCCAGTGTGAGAGATGTTTGAAGTGATGCTTCCTGGTGGGGCAGAAACTCAGTTAAAATGGAAACCATTCAGGCTAAGCATTCTCAGAGATGCAAATCACATGCTTGGGACAAGGAAAAACCACATACTGATTAAACTTAGTCTCTTCATAACTGCTAAAAGGAGGTCCCTTCTAGGAGGAAGGCATTGGAAGGATAGGAGGTTTGATGACCCCTTCCCCCAAGACAAGGGCATAGGTTAGGAGTTTAACAGGGATGCTAGTTATTTTTTCAGAAGGAAATTATAAAATATTATATATATGCTTATATAATATAAGGTACTACCCTCTATTTTTGTTTCAAATTTTGATTGATATTACAATACACAAAATTAAAAGCCAGTGGCTTTGTCTGCTAGGAAACAAAGTGTATAGAGACTATGTGCCACTCTATCGCATATGAGACTTTTAGTTGTAGAGAGGCTGAAAATATTAAAAAAGATGGAAAAGTGAGCCAATGCTCTGAGGCCAGCTGCAAGGGAGGACAGTAAAAATAATCGACTTCATTTAACTTGCTATCTTATCTACCATTTGTCACCACATCAATTCTATGTTACAAAGTTCACAATGTTTTCTCATGTTATGGTTTCAGAACCCAAGGTTCAGGGGAATCAAGTACTTTGCCCTAGATTACAGAGATAGCAATAATAAAATAGTGACTTAAACCGAGTTTCCAAGGCTTTAGTCCCATATTCTATCCTCTTAGACCGTGCGTAAGGTGTTGGCTGAGACTTCAGTTAACTTTTCCTTTCTTTTTTTAAGAAGCATCTGTTGAGAGTCTTCCCTGTGCCAAGCTCTTTGCCAAGGGAGGCCCTGTGAGACAGGGCACTGCGGTGTCACAATGGAAAATCCAGCTCTTAGAATGAAATTCCTTCCAGTAGCTGCCCTTATATTTAAGAAATTTTTTCTCTTGACAGTTTTTCTGATACTATCTAATTTTTTTCTTCCATATCCCTGTTGTAGGAAAATAAATATTCTAACACAAACAAGATTAATTTTGTCAAGTGTAAGAAAGGCAAGCTAATGGAATGTTTAAGTTAATGATGCTTCCAACATTAACAAGCATTAAGGTCTATTTAGTAACTTTCTTTATGGTACAAACTGTGCCAAAGTATTATTATGCTCCCTTGTCTCACATTTCTCAACATGGAGCACAACATTTGATAGCTTGGGATTTTAAAATCTAAATGACATCAGTATGAACATTTGAGCATTCAGTTAAACATCTAGAGGATCCCAAATGTAGATATTGTATAGCCATATGTCAACCCTTCTTCATCCCCATTACACAAATAGAACACTAGGAACTCAATAAATGGTGGTTAATAATTCAATATACTAGGTTGGTGCCTTTCACATACTATCCCAATGAATCGTTTCACTAGCTCTGTGAAATAGATGTTAGCGTATCCAATATGTAATTATCTAACATATATTTGGCACTTACTGTGTGCCAGGCACTATGCTAAGAATTTAATATATGTTTTCTTATTTATTTATTCATTCAATAAATTTTTTTTGAGAGTCTACTATGATCCAGCGATCGGTTTAACCCGTGAGAATACAACAGTGAGAAAACCTCATGGAGGTTTTCCAGGTGGGTGGAGACAGCAATAAATAAGAAAATAAATAAAAAGATAATTACAGATTGTGTTAGTGCTGAGAAGGAAAATAATTAAATGAAGAAATAAAAATGCATGGTGATCAGAGAAGTCTCTCTGGAGAGGCGATGTCCAAGCTGAGGCCTGAAGAACGTGAAGGAGACAGCCACACAAAGACCTGGAAGAAGTCCCAGACAGAGAGAACAAGTGCAAAGGTCCTGAGGTAGGAAATAGCCTGGCTTGCAGGATGAGCAGAAAGGATTCCAGAGATTTGATAGGCCAAGGAAAATCTGGAAAGGTAGGTGAGAGTCACACAATGCAGTGCCTTATTATTCATGGTGAGGAGTTTTAATTCTATGTTACAACCACATGGAAGCACTGAATGTTTTAAGCCCAGCTATTATGTGATCTGATTTCTACTTTTTAAAGATGATTCTGGTTGCTGTGAGGGGAATTAGCCTTAAATAAGCAAGAGTGGAAGTGGGGGAACTAGTGGGAAGGTCGTTGCTGCCATCCAGATTGGAGATTTTAGAGGCCTGGGGAAAAGGAGGCAGCTGTGGCTATAGAGAAAGGGATACCGCTGAACTATGTCATAGTGGCAGAAACAACTGAGGTCACTGAAGAATTTAATGTAGGAAGTGACTCTATGGGATTGGCAAAATTATTGCCCATCTGTAATCCTTTTACACAGCTAACGAACTGAAAGTTAAGCCCAGGCCAGTAAACACCATGCTCCATTGCTTCACACGCATTCCACTCCTTATCCAGAATTTCTTCAGGTAACCCCAGTTTACCTCACCTTCCATTCCTAGTCCTTAACCTCTTGCTTTTCAACCAGGACTGTCATGTGCAGCCGTGTAAGTTGTGCACTGCCCAGCTACAGGAGGGAGGGGACTTAGACTGCTGTGGAGGTTTTAAAGATAGGTTTACAAATTCTTTAGTACTCCTCCCCTCGAAGTGCTTAATTCCCATCCTTTTAAGTGAGCTGGACTTAGCGAAGCACTTCTGGTGAATAGTATACCCAGAAGCAATAGAGTGTCATTTCTGAGACTAGGTTATAAAAAGACTTCAGCTTCTGTCCTGGATGCCTGGGTGTCTCTCTCTCTCTCTCTCGCTCTCGCTCTCGCTCTCTCTCTCTCTCTCTCTCTCCCCTCTCTCTCTCTCTCTCTCATCTGTGACTCAATGGAAAGCCAGCTGCCAGGTCATGAGGACACTCAGACAGCCCATGACCAGGCCCATGTGGTGTTGACCCAAGGCCTGCCAGCAACCACATCAGTGAGCTTGGAAGTCAATTTTCTGAGGCCTGCCAACAGCCACCGTGAATGAGCTTGGAGGCAGATTCTCCCCCAGGTAAGCCTTAGGAGATTCCAGCCCCATCCAACAGCTAGAATGCAACTATATGAGAGACCTAGATGTCTGACACATAGAAACTGTGGGATGGGAAATATTTGTTGTTTTAAGCTGCTATGTTTGGGGTGGTTTGTTACACAGCAATGGATAACTAGTACAACTATCATGTGAATGGTTCCTGGAGGTATCATCACAGCAGCTCTCCTTCTCCTGCCTTTCATTGCTACTTTATTACTGCGGCCCCTGCTCTAGAACTATCCCTCTGCTCCAGAGACTAGTTGTGGACTTTTTATTCCAGTTCAACCTTAATCACTTTCCCTAATAGGATCCACAGTCTCTGTCTGCTGACTTCGCATCCCACACCCATGGGCAAGAAGTGCTCCACTCCATCCACCTCAGACACAAGAGATGATCCTGGCGAGACCTGCACCTTTTTTGTACATTGCCTGGATTAAACAAATATACATAAAAATTTTCAACTTTAATATTTCTGTTTATTCCCGGTATAAGATACTGATTATCAAAGTGTTCAGAGGAATAACTGTAACAGAATCTCTGGGAATCTTCACATACATACAGATTCCTGGGCCTCAACACTAGAGAGACTAAATCAGTAGGTTCTGAGTAATGTCCAGGAAGCTGTATTTTTAAAGAGCTCCCATGTAATTTTGAGGCCTGGCCAAGTTTTGTAAACTCTGGCTTAGTATTTGTCCCTGACTTACTGCAAAAACATAATTGGAACTGGAACCTATGTTTTCTGTGTCCTCTTCAATAGATCTGTCTCACACATAAAAAATATATAGTTTATACTTTTTCTCTATGTATTTTCTCAAAGGTAATAACTTAATTATATTTGATGAATGTCTACAAAGATGTAGCAATAAAGATATATTAAATTTACGTGAGACCTCTGTACTTTTAGGAAACTGGGATCCAGTATGATGCAAGTTAGTACTCTGAACATATAAATTTATTTTCTGTAATCTCACTCTTGCAGTAACAACTTTAATTGGCACCTTCTCTGACTCCGTGGAGGATGTGAAGAGCATCTTAATAAATTAATAAATGACAGCTCTAGGTTTATCAGCAATCAAGGCTACAAAACTAATAACTAAAGAAAATATAGCAAACCAAAATAGAGCCATTTATTCCATTAGAGTTAAATTCAGGGAAGCAGGCAGTCAGCAAAAAATGCCAAACTGAATCTAAGATGCTACTGGAGAGGGTTTCTGGCAGGATTAAAGGAAACTGCAGTTTTCTAATTAACAGTGCAACGAATACTAAAAATGACCTTAAAGTCGAACTTAAAAGGTATTTTAATGAGTTTTTGGCCAGGACTGCTGATGAGCCCTTTTTCATAAGTGAAGGGAAATGTCTTAAAATTAACTTAGGCTTATGATCATCATATTGGAATCATATTTCAGGGAAATAAAACCCTTTGCTAGAAGTTAAACAAAAGGCTCTGTAGGAATATTAATCAAGCTTGTATCTTATTCTAATAATTCTAAGAGACAGATTTCTGAAGTCCAAATATTATAGCACTGTCTCCTTTTAACCTTCTTTCTGAGAAATTATTGTTGCTGATTTGAAATACACACACACACAAACCACTTCTTACTCCACATTTATCTAAGTGTCTGCCTCACTGTGCTTCCCTTCCTCCCCAATGTTCTTAGATTCTTTCCCAATCCCAGTTACATCAAAATATATACAAGCCTCTCCCACATTTTGTAAAGCCTTTACTTGCCCTAGGCATCTAATTTGATATTGTATCTGCTACTAATTTTCTGCAAAAACACCTCTGAAAATGGAGAAAAACAACTTGCATTCTAGCTTGCGATCCAGTGCTCAGAACAAACCATGCCCCAGAACACACAGCCCTGTGGCAATCCCTGGTTTTCCTTTGGAGATCAGCTCCCACAGCAGCAGCCAGCCAACCAGGTTCACAGAACAAGGTGCTGGCCCAACTCCCACAGTCACTTCTGGGCTTGAAACTGGAAGCATCCAATCCCTCCTGCAGTGGCTCCTACTTTTGTCTGCGCTGTAGGGAAGGGTCCTCGCTTCTGTTTTTCTTCATTCCTCTTCCTTCTGCCTTATTCAAATTCCCTGTTTTACTCTTCCCTCTCTTTCAGTACTGACGTGGAATGCTTCCTATCATTACATAATACTTACCCTGCATTATAGTAA
>VBSM01003204.1:29981176-30015759 GCA_008086735.1 Cheirogaleus medius | reverse complement strand
TCTTTCAAAATCTCTGCTAATGTTTGAAACATGTCAAAAATCCCAATGTTTACTCGTTGCTCCCATAATTCTAGTTTGGCTTTGAATGCAGCCACTTTATCTGCCAACTTGAACACAGTTGTCATTCTCCCCTCTAGTGACAAACTGAGTTCATTGAGCAGGTTGAATATGTCACACAAGCAAGCAAGTTTTGTGACCCATTCTGTGTCACTATAATTTGCTGCCAATGGTGACTGTTTTTCTAAAAGAAATCTCTGGAGCGGCTCTCATATCTCAAAAACTCTGGCCAGTGATCTACCTTTAGAAAGTCATCTCACTTCTGTGTATGAGAGAAGACGTGTGTGTTCTGTGTCCTCCTCACACAGCTGCGTGAACAGATGTGAATTAAGGGCATGTACTTTAATGTGGTTGATAATTTTACCCACATCCTGAAAAACGTTGTTTAGCTCAGGTGACATTTTTTGGCTAGCCAGTACTTCTCTATTGATGACACAGTGCATAGACTCACGTTCAGAAGTGACCACCTTGACCCAAGTAGTGAAACCACAAAGCCGTCCAGTCAAGGCACCTGCTCCGTCCATGCACATACTGACACCAAATGACCAATTCAGTTTCCCTGATATGTAATCATTCAATGACTTGACTAGTTCTGCAGCTGTGGTATTGGTTGGCAACAAAAGTACACATAACATATCCTCATGCACATCCTCCTGAAAAATATATTACACAAAAACGAGCATTGTTGCCTTGTTTGTCAACATTGGTAGACTTGCCAACCTGGATTGTGTACCATGGTGACTCATTAATCCTCTCTAACAATTGTACCTCAATATCCTCTGCTATTTCATCAACTTATCCAGTTATGGTGCTAGCCAAAAAAGGAACACTTGCCACCTTTTGAAACACAGTCTTTCCTAAAAGTTCACAGCAAATGTCCTTAGCAGCAGGCAGGATCAACTCTTCACCAGTAGTAAAGGGCTTCTTGGCTTTAGCAATGCGGTTAGCCACTGAGAATTATCCTCACAGTGCAGACACATTTGATGAAGTGGTGGCCTTCAATAATTGCTTCTGTTCTTTGTGTTCATGTTTTTTCTTTTTCTTTTGAAAAACTCCAAAGGCTTGTCTTTTAATGCAGGGTGTTTTTTCTCCGTGTGGTGAAGCAGTTTTGAAGTTTTCAAGGCTTTGTTGTATAGCCAGTTACCACATATCATACAAGGTGGACTTGGAGAATGTGAATAGTCTGTTGCAATTAACCCAGAAGTTAAGTAGGACTCTTGGTATTTCTTTTAAATGTAGCTTTCATTTTGTTGGCAGTCTTAGAGTCTTCTGCTGTCTAATCATTGAGTTGTTCGCCCTTTTCAAAGAAGCTCTCCAGCAACGTTAGTTGTTTATTCTTTTTTTGCTAGGGTTAGCTTGTGGGCTTACCAAAACTGCAACTGAAACAAGTGCACAATGTGGGAAAGAGGGATGGATGGAAGTGGTAAATATAATAATGGGCAGGCCATGCACAGACTAAAATAAGTGTTGGATTCTGACTTAAAGCCTGCCACCAGATGCAGCTGTACAATTGAAACCCATCAACTCACTTGCCACTATAAAGCCTTCCACCAGATGCAGCTTAATTGTCACTTGCCACTCTTTGATAGGGTTTCGATATGAGTCTACAAGCAATTGATTTATTATGGTCTCTGTGCTAATGGTCTTCTTTATTATGGTCTTCTCTGCTAATGATAATCTGTATTTGCAGCTGCACCCCACAGCTAGCATCACCACCTCAGCTCCACCTCAGATAATCAGGCATTATGTTCTCATAAGGAGCACACAGACTAGATCTCTCGTATGCACAGTTTACAGTAGGGTTTGCACTTCTATGAGAATCTAATGCCACTGTTGATCTGACAGGAGGCGGAGCTCAGGCAGTGATGTGAGTGATGGGGAGCAGCTGTAAATACAGATGAAGCTTGGCTTACTCACTCACAGCTCACCTCCTGCTGTGCAGCCCAGTTCCTAATAGGCCACAGACTGGTACCAATCCACAGCCCGGGGATTGGAGACTGCAGGCCTACAGTATTCAGTACAGTCACATTCTGTATAGGTTTGAAGCTGAGGTGTGCAGTAGGCTATACCATCTAGGTTTATGTAAGCACCCTCTATGACTTTCACACAATGATGAAATCACCTAATGATGCATTTCCCAGTATGTACCCCCATTGTTAAGTGACACATGACTGTACTGTGTAGGAAGAATCACATGAGATTGCAAACAATAAATAAAGTCTTGAGCTGTTTTCTTCCAAATCCACATTTCATATTTATGGAGACTTTACTATGTGCCAGGTACTGAATGCATATCATATTTAATCCCAAAGCGAGTACTGCAGTTAGTCCTCACTTACTGAATTTGTCATTTTTTTCAAATCTTAAAAGAATTTATACACATGTTCACAATTAATGAGAAATGGTTTCATAAAGTAGAAACAAAACCTTAACCCTGAATTTACAATGCCAAACAATTGACAGAGAAAACTAACTTTTGAAGTACAATTGTGGTCTCATCTAACACTATCAAATCAACATTTCAGAACTAAGTTAAGCTATACATACTGGCTTGGGCATTATTTTGTTAATGTAAGATGTGTTTCTGTACCTCAGGCTATTACTTTAAAATATGGCTTCAAACTAGAACTGACTCAAGAAGTTTTTTTAAAAAAAAATTTGTGGCTCCTTCTCAGTGAGCTACACCTGACTGGATTCCCATTCTGCTTTCTCTTTGATTTTCTCTTGAACTCTAGTCAACAAACAAGTAAAAGAAGTTTAAAATGTTCAAAGCCAATGTATTAGTTGGGCTACCGGGTTGACAGAAACCAGCTTTAGCCAGCATGAGTAAAAATAAAATAAATGGAGGTGGGCAGGGGGCACAACACAGGGATATCATGAGGAACCAAGACAGGGAAGCATCCAGGCTTCAGGAGGTGATGGGAGGTGGCTCAGGAAGCCGATATCTTTTTCCATCTGTGGCATTCTCTACTCTCCCACAGACCAACTTTCTCTGCTTTCGAACCACATGACATAAAATGGCCAACCACAGTTCCCAAGTCTAAATTTTAGCCAAATAGAAAACTGCCTTCTCCTTCTATCTCAGGGCCAATTTCCAGTTCTCAGGAGAAATAATCTGAAGGGCCCACCTCAGGTCCAGGCATCCACCTCTGGACTATTGAACTGTAACTGGGAGGTGGGGTCATGGTGCAGGATCCATCAGTACGGGTTAGAAGACAGTTGCCAAGTAAAAGGGAGTGACTGCACTGGGAACATGGTCTAAAGGATGTTACATTAGTTCAGGGTTCTCCAGGAGGACAGGACCAATAGGAGATAGATAAATAGACAGATAGAAATATAGATAGATGAGAGAGAGAGAGGAGAGAGAGGATGCAATGGACACACACAGGCATAAAGATGTAAAGGACATTGAAAATCAAGAAAAGTGGAGGTTGGGAGGGGGTGAGAGGTAAAAACTGACATATCAAGTACAATAAACACTATTCTGATGATAGGTACATTAAAAGCCCCAACTTCAGCATTACACAAGGTATACATGTAACAAAAACATTTGTATGCCCTTAATATTTTTAAATTTAAAAAATAAATAATGAAATACTCATTTAATAATATTTTAATTTTTTATGACAATGTAGATGACTTACATCAAAAATAAAACTTTTTGGCCGGGAGCAGTGGCTCATGCCTATAATCCTAGCACTCTGGGAGGCCGAGGTGGTTGGATCATTTGAGCTCAGGAGTTCATGATCAGCCTGAACAAGAGCGAGACCCCAGCTCTACTAAAAAAATAGGGAAAAAAAATTAGCCAGTCAACTAAAAATAGAAACAAAAAATTAGCCGGGCATGGTGGCTCATGCCTATAGTCCCAGCTACTCGGGAGGCTGAGGCAGAAGGATCACTTGAGCCCAGGAGTTTGAGGTTGCTGTGAGCTAGGCTGACACCACGGCACTCTAGCCCAGGCAAGAGAGTGAGACTCTGCCTCAAAAAAAATAAAAATAAAAATTTTTACCAAAAAAACAATTGCTATATCCTTGGAAGGAAAGTAGAATGCCAAACAGATGCCTTGACCCAAAATGTATTATAAGCCAATTGGTCACAGACTCCTCTCAAAAGAGGCACTGGCACAAGGAGGCCCATTCCATTTTTCTTACCAAAAGTGATGACAGCATGATGAGGGAATTCTAATTCAGTTATTTTCAGATTTATTTCAATTTTTAGGCGTTTATATCATCATATTCTTCTCACTTAAAAACATATGCATTCACTGATTCATAAGCCAAACTGATAGAAATTAATTTAAGACTTACCACAGTTATGGATGTGATGACTTTTTGCATTATTAAGCTTAAGCAGAAGCTAGTAAAAACCCAAGGTTTTAATTCCCTAATGAAAAGATAACTTATTAGTCTGTGGCTTGCATTATTAAGCAAGTTTGAAAGGTTAAACACTCATGTTCTAAATTATAGAATAAAGGTTACTCTCATACATCTCCTTTTTGCAGAATGGAAGTGTGTTAATAAGAAAAAATGCAAATAATTTTAGAATATTTGTTCTTTTAAATTATTTATAGCCATTATTCACTGAATACTTGAACACCTACTATGTGCCAGAGCTGGCTCTAACTTTAAGAGATTAATTTCAAATGTAAAGTGTATGATTTTTATTCTTGAGCTATTTGGCTGTATTACATATTACTACTATTTAAAGTTATGTCTTTGCAACGTATGGGGTGTGGTTATGCTTGAGGTTCTGCCTCGAGGGGGGAGGGGGGCATGGGGAATATACATAACCATGATATTTTTACCCCCATAATATGCTGAAATAAAAAAATAAATAAAAAAATAAATAAATAAAGTTATGTCTTTAAAACAAATCAATAATATTGTTTTAAGGATATCTCAATCTTTTAAATATATTTTTTAACTTTTATTTCAGGATATTATGGGGGTACAGACACTTTGATTATATGTTATGACTTTGCAACACCCAAGCCATGATTTGAGGCACGCCCTTTCCCCCCTACAATGCCTACTGTGTCCATTAGTTGTGAATTTACCCATCACCAAGCCCTCAACCCCCAATGAATATTACTATTGTGTAAGCACCTTAGTGTTGATCAGTTAATGCCAATTTGATGGCGAGTACATGTGGTTCCTATTCTTCCATTCTTGTGATACTTCATTTTAGAAGATGGGCTCAAGCTCTGTCCAGGAAAATATAAGAGATGCAAGATCATCATTGTGTTTTGTAATTGAGTAGAATTCCATTGTATACATATACCATATTTTATTAATTCACTCATGGATTGACGGGCACTGGGTTGTTTCCATATCCTTGCAAGAGTGAATTGTGCTGCCATAAACATTTGAGTGCAGATGTCATTATTATAGAATGTCTTTTGTTCCTTTGGGTAGATGCCTAGCACTGCTATTGCTGGATCAAATGGTATTTCTATTTTTAACTCTTTGAGGTATCTCTAAATTCTTTTCCATAGAGGTTGTACTAATTTGCAACTCCACCGCAGTGTAAGAGTGTTCCAATCTCTCCACATCCTCGCCAGCATTTGTTGTTTTGGAATTTTTTGATAAAGGCCAATCTCACTGGGGTTAGGTGATATCTCATTGTGGTTTTGATTTGCATTTCTCTAATGATTAGAGATGTTGAGCATTTTTTTATGTTTGCTGCCATTATTCTGTCTTCTTTTGAAAAGTTTCTGTTCATGTCCTTTGCCCATTTATTGATGGGGTTGTTTGACTTTTTCTTGTTGATTTTTTTGAGTTCTAGATAGATTCTTGTTACCAGCCCTTTATCAGATGTGTAGAAAGCAAATATTTTCTCCCATTGTGTAGGCTGTCTATTCCCTCTAATTATAGTTTCCTTGGCTGTGCAAAAGCTTTTAAATTTGTTCAGGTCCAATTTATTTATTTATAGCTGCTGTGATTTCTTTGGGGGTCTTCTTCATGAATTCTTTGCATGGGCTGATGTCTGAAAGAGTCTTCCCTACATTGTCTTCTAGGATTCTTAAGGTTTCATGCCTTAGGTTTAAGTCTGTTATCCATTGTGAATTGATTTTTGTAAGAGGAGAGATGTAGGGATCCAGTTTCAGTCTTCTGCATGTAGTTATCCAATATTCCCAGCACCATTTATTGAAAAGAGATTCTTTTCCCCAGTGTATATATTTGTCGGCTTTGTCAAATATTAGTTGACAATATGCAGATGGTTTCATCTCTGGATTCTCAGTCCTGTTCCAGAGGTCTATATCTCTGTTCTTGTGCCAGTAACATGCTGTTTTAGTTTACTATAGCCTTGTAGTACAGCTTGAAGTCTGGTAGACTGATACCTCCAAGTTTGTTCTTTTTGCTTAAGATTTCTTTGGGCATATGAGGTCTTCTCTGGTTCCATACAAAGCATAGAATTATTTTTTCTAGATCTGTAAAGAATGATGATGGTACTTTGGTAGGGATTTCATTAATTCTATAGATCACTTTGGGTAGTATGGACATTTTAACAATGTTGATCCTGCCAATCCATGAGCAAGGTAGATTTTTCCATCTGTTTACATCTACAATTTCTTTTCTTAGTGTTTCATAGTTCTCCCTGTATATGTCTCTCACCTCTTTCATTAAATATATTCCTAGATATTTAATTTTCTTTGAGGCTACTGTAAAAGGCACTGCATTTTTTACTAGATTTTTGGCTTAACTGTTATTGGCATATATGAATGCCTCTGATTTGTGTATATTGATTTTGTCTCCTGAGACTTTACTGGATTCATTTATCAATTCAAGGAGTCTCTTGGTTGAATCCTTGGGGTTTTCTAGATATAATATCATATCATCAGCAAAGAGTGAGAGTTTGATCTCTTCTGCCTCCACTTGGATGCCCTTAATTCCTCTCTCTTGTCTAATTGCTCTAGCAAGGACTTCCAGCACTATGTTGAATAGAAGTGGAGATAGTGGGCAACCTCCTCTGGTTCCAGTTCTAAGTGGGAATGGTTTCAATTTTTCCCCATTCAGTATAATATTGTCTATGGGTTTGTGGTATATAGCCTTAATAATTTTAAGGTATGTCCTGTCTATGTTTATTTTGTTAAGAGTTTTTATCATAAATGTGTGCTGGACTTTGTCAAATGCTTTTTCTTCATCTATTGAGAGAATCATATGCTCTTTGTTCTTCCTTTTATTTATGAGGTGTATTGCACTTATAGATTTGTGTATGTTGAACCAGTCTTGCATCTCTGGGATAAAGCCCATCTGGTCATGGTGAATTATTTTTTTGATATGCTATTGACTTCTATTTGCTAAAATTTTCTTGAGAATTTTTGCATCTATATTCATGACAGATATTGGTCCATAGTTTTCTTTTCCTGTTATGTCTTTTCTTGGCATTGGTATCAAGGTGATATTGGCTTCATTGAATGAGTTGGGGAGGATATCATCTTTCTCAATGTTGTGGACTAATTTTTGAAGTATAGATATGAGTTCTTCTTTTTATGTTTGGTAAAATTCAGGTGGAAACCCATCTGGTCTGGGACTTTTCCTTTTTGGAAGGTTTTTAATTGCTGCTCAAATTTCTGTGCTTGAAATTGGTCTGTTCAGGAATTCTATTTCCTCCTGGATAAACTTAGAAAGGTTGTATGTTTCCAAGAAATTGTCCATTTCCTCCACATTTTAGTTTTTGGGCATACAGGTTTTTATAGTATTCAAAGACAATATTTTGTATTTCCGTAGTATCTGCTGTGACCTCTCTTTTTTCATTTCTAATTGAGTTTATTAGAGAACTTTCCCTTCTATACTTATAAATCTAGCACAAGAGCTGCCAATTTTGTTTATCTTTTCAAAAAAAACAGCTTTTGGTTTTGTTGATCTTCTGTATAGTTCTTTTGTTCCCAATTTCATTTAGTTCTGCTCTAATCTTATTTATTTTCTTCTGCTAGGTTTGCAATTGATTTGCTCTTCCTTTTCCAGTTCCTTGAGACTGTTTTTTAGTTTGTTGATTTTTGAGATTTCTGATTTTTGGATGTGAGCATTTAATGCTATTAGTTTTCTTCTCAGAAATGCTGTTGCTGTATCCCACAGATTTTGATAGCTTGTGTCCCTGTTATCATTTAGTTTGAAGAATCTTTTGATTTCCCTCTGTATTTCCTCCTTGACCAAATAGTTATTCAGCAATACATTGTTTAATTTCATGACTTTGTGAAGTGGTGAGGATTTCTGTAGGAATTGAACTCTAATTTTATACCACTATGATCTGAGAAGATAGATGATATAATTTCTATTTTTTAAAATTTATTTAGGTCTAATTTGTGGTCTAGTATTTGATCAATTTTTGAGA
Source organism: Cheirogaleus medius (assembly GCA_008086735.1). NCBI lineage: Eukaryota > Metazoa > Chordata > Mammalia > Primates > Cheirogaleidae > Cheirogaleus > Cheirogaleus medius. The sequence continues at coordinate 30,007,368 of VBSM01003204.1, read as the reverse complement.
AAGTTCCATGAGCTGATGAGAAGAATGTCTATTTGGCTTTATTTGGGTAGAATGTTCTGTAAATCTCTGTTAGACCCTTTTGTTCTAGATCTCTGTTTAAGTACATTACCTCTTCACTTATTTTCTGTTTGGAAGATCTATCCAGTTCAGTCAGTGGGGTGTTGAAATCCTCGGCTACTATGGAGTTATTGTTTATCATGCTATTTAGGTCAGACAGGGTTTGCTTTATGTATCTGAGTGCTCCTGAGTTGGGTGCATAAATATTAAGAATTGTTAGGTCTGCTTGTTGGATCTTCCCTTTCACCATTACATAGTGGTCGTCTTTGTCCTTTCTTACTTTTGCTATTTTAAAGCTTATGTTATTTGAAATAAGTATGGCTACTTCTGTTTTCTTTTGGCTTCCTTTTGCCTGGAGGATTGTTTTCCATCCCTTGACCTTGAGCCTGAAAGCATCTTTGAGAGTTAGGTGCATTCCCTATAGACAGCAGATTCTAGGCTTATGGATTTTATCCACTCTGCCAGTCTATGTCTCTTCAGAGGACAATTCAAACCATTCACGTTTATTGAAATGATTGATATTTGGGGTAGATTCTGTTCATATTGTTGGGTGAATTCCTATTGTTTTCTTTTACTCTTTGAGCCATCATGGAATCCAGGTTCTATACTTTAACTCTTGAGTGATTTTACTTTAGAGAGTGTCTATTGCACTGTTCAGTGTGTAATGCAGGTCTGAGTACTTCCTGTAGGGCTGGTCTGGTCTTCGCAAATTCCATTAGTGATTGCTTGTCTAGGAAGGTCTTTATTTCTCCCTCATAGATGAAGCTTAGTTTTGCTGGGTAGAGAATTGTAGGTTGGCCATTATTCTGTTTTAGAAGGTTAAGGATAGGCACCCAATCCATTCTGGCTTGTAAAATTTCAGGTGAGAAGTCTGCAGTTAGTCTGATAGGTTTTCCTTTGTAGATTATCTGTTGGTTTTGCCTCACTGCTTGAAGGATTGCTTCTTTCATGTTTACTTTGGTCAGCCTAATAATTATGTGACAAGGTGATTGCCTTTTCACATTGAGTCTCCCAGGAGATCTGTGTGCTTCTTGTATCTGGATATCTAGATTTCTGGCCAGGCCAGACAGGTTTCCTCCAGTATTCCATGAAATAAGTTTTCCAGCCCTTGTGTATTTTCTTCTTCTCTCTCCAGGATGGCTATAATTCTTATGTTTGGCTTCTTTACATAATCCCACATTTCTTGTATATTTTGGTCTTGGCTCTTGTTTCTGTGTTCTGTTGCTTCATCCAATTTTTTTTAGCACATAGGTATTATCTTCAAGCTCTGAGATTCTTTACTCTGCATAATCCATTCTGTTCTTGAGGCTTTCCACTGTATTTTGAAGTTCCTTGAATGCCTCCTTCATTTCCAAGATTTCTGTTTGGGTTTTCCATAGTATTTCAATTTCTTTAGAGAATTTTTCATTCGTTTCCTGTATTGTTCTTGTGGCTTCTTTATGTTGGGTTTCTATTTTCTCCTCAATTCCATTGAGTTTTCTTATTTGGAATTCTTCCTCTGTCAGTTTAATCATATCATGTAAGTTGGTATCTATTGATGGAGATTGAATGTTTTCTTTTGGGGATCAAATGTTTTCTGCTTGTTCCACGCTGCTTCTCTGCAGAGTCACAATGCTGGTCTTGTGGGAGAGCAATCCACTCATGTGTAACTGTCCACATTCTCCACCTCCTACTCTGGGAGCAGAGATCCAGGAGCGCACCACTGATCCGCCATTTTCTGGGTATCTCAATCTTTTAAATATTGAGCATTTATATACTCTCTAATCTTTCATGTTTCTTGTGTTCTTTCACTGATTGTTTCTCATCAGGCTACTTTTTTTGGAACTGGGGGTGCTGGGGCTGGTTTATGGCCTTATCTCAAAGTTCCCAAAGGAGTGTTCCTTGATAGTGCTGGGTAGATGTGCTCTGGTCCTGTATTGCCTTAGAGGTGTTTTAGCCTATTGGGTTATCTCTAACCTGATGTCTTCACCTCTTGCCAAAGGAGATTAGTGAGTTTGGACTCCTTGCTTAAGCTCTCAGGTAGTGAATCACTCTTGTGTGTGTGACTCCTCTGCCCTCCAATGTTTGGGATGAAAGACACTGTGTTGAGCTATGGGGTTACCCTCTCTGTTGCTGCTTGTAGTTTGCATGGAGGAGTCAATTATCAAGGTATTCCCATGCCTTTGTGTTGTGCTCTAAACCCCCAAAGGGGGTATACAAGAGCCCCAATCTTTGGGAAATGTCTTGTCACTCCCAAGGGTAACTTGAGCCCTGTTGCCACTTTAGGTGGGATAAGGGAAACAGGTACCTGCAAGCCTGTCAGTGTATACTCCTGTGTTTGCTTGATCTGCTGCTAGGGGAGAACTCCTAGTATGTTATTCAGGCCTCTTTTGCCACACTTGTGAGGCAGCTCCAGGTGAGGAGTGCCAATTGGTGCAATTGCTGAGGACTCTGGCCAGGATTTTCCTTCCCAGTCCACAAGCCCCAAAGCTGGCAGCAGCCTGGGTGCCAAGGGCAAGCCCACTAGGTTATGTTGTTATCAGATGATCAAAACCAACATAACAAACACTAGTTATGTTCTTATCAGATGATCAAAACCAACTGGCTGAACCAAATCAACAGTCTGCCCCCTTTTGGTTAATTCCAAGGTCCCACAGATTCCCACCAGTTGCACAGAGACAGTGACTTTTCTCTGTTGTCCCTGCCTCCAAGGGTGGAGTCTGCCCTGCCAGGCTGGAGGAGAGGTGGTGCCTGAGACTATTGCCTGAGCTTTCCCTGCTGGGCTGGGGAAGGGGTGGTGCCCAGAACACAACACGCCACAGCGATTCTAGGCTATGGACCCCCCAAATGATGGCTGCCCACCCACAGAGAGCCAGCACTGGAGGCGACTGCTCTGGGGACAACAGGTGCTAGGTTTGGCAGGCTATCTCAATGAGTTGCTGGTTGTCTCCACTGTTTTCCTGACCCTCAGTCTCACATCAGTCCAGTAGAGGGTCTTACACTGTCTGTCCCACCCTGTGCCAGCCAAATCTTCGGCGGTTTCCAGGGGCAGAGCCTCCCTTTTGGCATTCACCTCCCTTGTTCTGGTCCCAGTGACTGCCAGAGGTGAGATACCTGTCTCCAAACTCCCTCCTGCAGACCTGGGAGTGTCCACTCACACCAGTCCCTCCCCCTCCCAGTGCAGACCTAGCACAGAGCACTGGAGAGTTCAAAATGTTTCCTGCTATTGTCTCTTCACATAGCCTCTCATCTGTGCCACAACTTTGCCCTGACTTCAGGCTCTTCCCTGCCTGAGTGGATGTGGAGGTTGATGGAGGAAGAATCATCCTCCTGTGGGTCAGATCACACTGCCGTGGCTGGCGACAGGTGTGGCTGTCCCACACTCTATTCCCTATTGTGTGTCTTGCACTCTCCAAACTTTGTGGTTGATTCTCCAATTCACCTTTTTTTTTTCCCAGCGCTGCTTGTTCCACACTGCTTCTCTGCAGAGTCACAATGCTGGTCTTGTGGGAGAGCAATCCACTCATGTGTAACTGTCCACATTCTCCACCTCCTACTCTGGGAGCAGAGAGCCAGGAGGTCACCACTGATCCGCCATTTTCCGGGTATCTCAATCTTTTAAATATTGAGCATTTATATACTGAGAATTATTCTGAGAAAATCAGGTCACATCTTATCCATTTTTCAATAGAAGAAACTAGTGCACAGAAAGGTTAAGTTACTTAATGGAGACACCACAAGTATTTAATAATGAAGGCATGATATGGCACTTGACTCAGAGTCTCTTGACTCTGAGCTCTCTCTTGACTCTCTTGCCTTTGCCCTAACACAACACCACCATTGATTTAATAAATGATGCAAAAGTTATGTAACAATGACAAAATTTCTCCTTGAATCTTGAGTGCAGAAAATGGCAATTTTATTTTTCCAAATCATGCCAATATGGCTTGACTTATATAAGAGATTAGTTAAAAATTATATCTCAGTCATATTTTGGGAACCCTATTCTGAGGTCAAACATTCATTTATTCTTATTGCTCTACTAAAACATGTGCAGTTATTCATGGATTTCAAAGAATATATATAAATGCTTTAGGGCATGATGGTAGGTAACTACTGGTGCTGAGTCCCAACAAACCACATGCTTCTTGGTATCTGTGGTCTTTTGTAGTCCCCACTCACATTGCCTCTGGCTGGCCCCAGGCCTTGCTTTAACCACTGAAGGTGACAGAAGTAACAATGAGCCAATTCCAGACTTAATTTTTAAGGAAGCCTGGCGATTTCCACATTTGCACATTTTTGGGAGCCCCAGAGTACAATGTAAGAAGCCCAGCTATCCTGCTAGAGTGACTATGTGGAAAGACCTTGTGGAGAAAGAAAGGCCCAGACTCCTAGGGTCCCAGCCAAGCCCAGCCTTGCAACTGTTCCCCCCCTCCCCAAAGCACTAGCATACTAATGATGCCACCATGAACTTTTGCACCTCGGTCATCAATCAGCTGCAACTCCATGAAAGACCCCAAAAGCAAGATCAGCAGAAGAACCTTTCAGTTAAGCCCAGGCAACGCACACAATTATGATAAAACTGCTAACTTTCTAGTATTATGTCAACAGAAACCCAAAGAGTGGGTTAAAGCAATCTTGGCCACCATAGAAATTGCTCTCCAGAGAGTACCTAAGGGTCCGTGTTACTGAAACAGAACTACACAGGGAGACTCGGAGGAGGTCAAGCTGGCTCTGTGGTTCTGCTTCAGAACTCCATTCCAGGCCCATTTCTTATGATTGTCAAAATTATTCTTTGCATGACTCCAGGAAGCATAATTCTTTTTTTTATTTCAAAATATTACTGGAGTACAAGTGTTTTGTGTTACATGTATCAATTTTGTTATGCTCAAGTCAGGGTTATAAGTATGCCCATCACCCAGATGGTGTTTACTGTACCCATTAGGTAGGTTTTTGCACATCACCTCCTTCTCCCTCCCCCTTGCTTTATTTCCACTGAGTTTTACTTCCTTCTGTACACATGTGTGCTCATTGGTTAGTTCCAGTTTAATAGTGAGTACATGTGGTGTTTGTTTTACCAGTTGGTCTGGGGTGAGGCCTGAGATTCCGCAGTTCTAAAAGAATAATACGACAAACACAATAATTGGGAATGGTACAAGAAAAGTGAAAAATACAGAAATTTTCTATCTTTGTTCTTTAGATAATCCACATTCAATCAAGGAGGAGGGTGTCTCCCTGATCCAGTATCTTAAGTCCACAGCAGGAGCACATAAGAGGGACATATAATCCCAACGTGAAAATCAAAGAAGACTTCCTAGAAATACCACTCTAAATTAAGACAGGGAAATTGACAGTATCTGCTAGATGAAGTGTGGGGGAAAGCGTATTTTCACAGTCTACAGTATGTGAAAATTCCTGGAGTTGAAAGACATCATACATTGCCAGAAAAAAGAATGAAATCTCAACTGCTCCCCCTGGATTACCCACCAAGAACGAGAGGATGGGATTGAATTCACCAGCTGCTCTCACTCCCTCAACACCACAGGGACTCTTCTTATGATTATGATACATATTTAGCCACTACTCTATGATGTGCAAGACCCCTTCATTCATTCATTCGAGAAACCTACATTCACATCTGGTGTACACTGAGTAAAAATGGGCGTAGAGCAGACATGATAATCACTGTTTTATAGATGTTAAAAGTGGAAGAAGTTATAAATTTGACCAAACAGAGCTAAGAAGTGGAGAGAAAAGACACAGAATACAGGCCTTCTGGTTCCTAGTCCACCCCTCTTTCTACCTCATCCCAAATCTTCCAACCATGGGTAGCAAAAATGTCATTCATAGCCGTTTTGGGCTTGTAGCACTTTAGCAAGATGTCCCAAGATAGAGCATAGAGCAGAGCAATGAAGTGGTCAGTTGGGAGGGTGGTAGAATGGCAGCAAGAGGAGTGAGTATAGGTCAATCTGAGAGTTTTGACCATACTGTTTCCCCCTATATGTATTCACTAGTTGTTTCCTATTTCTTACTTTCTCAACTGCAATCTTCTCTAGAAAAAATAACTATTAAATAGTTAGTTTTATATCTCTTATGGACAAGATCATTCAGTCAAAATTTTTATACTATTCCTAGATTTTCTAGGAGAGTCTAGACTTAAAGGATTCTTTCTCTTGTCCTCATAAATATTAAAATGTTTCATAAATTCTAGTATATCACAGTTCAAACTATGTTTCCTAGACTGCTTCTCATTCCCAAAGTCATCCCCCAAAATCCTTTGTAAGATTTTGTTAAACTACTATAATTATACATATACCATCTAAACAGTTTTTTTGTATACAATAGACACTTAACAAATACTGGTTGCTTAGATTTTTATATTAGTCGGCTTGGGCTGCCATAACAAAATTTTATAGAATTTGTATCTTAAATAATAGAAATTTATTTTCTCATAGTTCTATGGACTGGAAGTCTGAGATCAGAGTGCCAGCATGCTTGGTGTCTGGTAAGGGCTCTCTTCTTGGTTTTCAGAAGGCCGCCTTCTCACTGTGTTCTTACATAGCAGAAAGCAAGCCAGCAAGCTCTCTGGTGCCTCTTCTTATATGGGTACTAACCACATCATAAGGGCCCCACCCTCATGACCTCATCTCACCCTAATTACCTCTCAAAGGCCCCATCTCCAAATACATAATTCTAAAGTCCAAAGTCTCATTTAAATATTAATATCATCTAAATCAGATATGAATGAGATTTGAAGTATGATTCGTTCTCAGGCAAAATTCCTCTCCACCTGTGAACCTGTGAAACCAGACAAGTTATGTGCTTCCAAATACAATGGTGGGGCAGACATAGGATAAACATTTCCATTCCAAAAGGAAAAATAGAAAAGAAAAAGGGACGATGGGTCCCGGGCAACTCCAAAACCTAGCAAGGTCAATTCCATTAGATCTGAAGTCTCAAGAATAATCCTCTTTGGTTTGATGCTCCGCCCAACAGGCCCACTGGTACAGCAGCATTACCTCTTAAGTTCTCTATGTCGCCCTGCCCCTGTGGCTCTCGGTAGTGGCCCTGCCCTCTAAAACTGAGAAGGAACCAGCCTTATCCCTGGGCCTGTGATGGGAGTCAAAGCCCAGGATGATCTCTAATCCCCTTTGGGGTCATTCTTCCCTTTCCTTGAAAAATAGTGCAGTTTAGCAACTGAATAGTTCCGTGATCCAGTCCTATAGAATCCAAGAAGTCCAACAGCCTTCCTTCTGTCCTGCCTTCTCAGTCTCCTTTAGTTCGAAGTGGCAGTGTCTTTGCTAGTGGAATCCCATCTCTATTCCTGGCTTCTGCTGAGATGGCTGGTTATATCCATGAGTGTTACCATGATCTCTTTATCAAATGGTTGTTCAGCCACAACCTCACTGTTCTCTTCAGAAAAGTTTCTCATTTTTTGCAACATGGATATGCTCGGAATTTTCCATCTACAAGTTCTGGATCCTTTTTGCACAACAATTCTTTTATCAAGTCATCTCTTTTTTTTCTTCGTATTTTACTATAAACAGTCAAGAAGAACCAAGCTGCTCCTTCAGCATTTTGCTTAGAAATCTCCTCAGCTAAGTATCCAATTTCATCACCCTCAAGCTCTAACTTCCACAAAACACTAGAATAATAATTCAACCAAGTTTTCTTGCACTTTATAGCAAGAATTATCTTTCCTCCAGCAAGAATTATCTTTCCTCCAGTTTCCAATAACACATAAGTTAATAAGTTCCCTCTTACTCAGCCTTTTTATTCTATTTGGGTTTTCAAATAGAATTTTGCCCACACTGGGAAGGGAAGGCAATCTGCTTTGCTCAGTACCAATCCAAATGTTAATCTCATCCAGAAACACCCTCATAGACACACCAGGAATAACGTTTACACAAATGTCTGGGCACCTTGTGTCTCAGTCAATCGACACATAAAATTAACCATCGCAATTTCAAAACCAATTAAATATTGAATTTTAAATCCCATGTTTCTTAAGTTCACAAATTCTCTCCCCACTTTATTCTGCTATTCAATTGTCTAACAAGCTAACATTCTAGTGTTTCTTTTCTTTCCTGGCTACCACCCTGTCTGCCTTTCTCCCAGCCTCAGCTTCCTCCTAACTTTAGTTGATTTTTTATTAGTGTCTCTCTCTCTCTCTCTCTCTCTCTCTCTCTCTCTCTCAGAAAATACAACCTTAGTACTCCATTTCTCCCAAGAATTAGTTTTCAAGAATCCTTCCATCAACTATTATATTATCTCCATAGAGAGATGTTAAGTTGTGCCCAAGGCTGTTGAATTCCATTTCTGTAAGCAATGGTCCCAAAACAGTCACTAAACCCAGCAGTGCCAAGTGACCAATAATGATGAGCTGGAGATTTTAGCCTGTGTAAAACTGTAAGATGTTCTCACAGCACTCATCTGCTCACCTCCCTTTTGAGAACAAGTAATCCATGCCTCCCAGCCTCTTCCTTCTGATTATGGGATTTCTGGCCTATGCCATCAAGCTCAGTGCTACCCACAAAGCTGCAAAGGTGCCAGAATCCTATATTCATAGGTGCCAGTACCCAGGAGAAATTATCAGTGCTGCTGGTAGTCAGGAGAGTTTGTTTTCTCTTGTATTACAAAGGAAAACATTCTGTTACTGCCACACCCCTGGTAATGGCCATCTCACTGCTGGGGACTTACATAGAACAGGGCTGGGATAAGAAATATGCAAGAGAAATTATTAGGCTGTGATTCTGGAAAGGGGTTTTGGGAAAGTCTAAATCGGTAATTCTTGCCCCAGTGTGGGCAAGAATAAAAACATGCATTTTCATGAACAAAGGTCCAATACTCCTTTCTTTAGTAAGTACAGCTACCAATACATAAGCTTAAAGTCCTTTCAATTCAAATTCTTTACTTTATTTCCCTTTTTATTGGAAAAATAGAGCCCGAATCAACTCTAGGATTTATCATAAAACTGTCAGTTGTTCATCCCACCTGCACAAAATAAGAAAACAAGCAAAAATGGGTGGGATGGGGAAGTGGGGAATGAAGGCCTAGACATTAAGACTAAGATGATAAACTGGCCACGAAGTCAGTTTATATAAATGTAACACAAGCTGTCAGCAGAAAGATGCTGGGTGGTTTAGTTAAATCATGGCAGTCACTTTCATTGAATTCAACTTTTAACTTTCCCCCCAATGAGAAAGGTATAATAGGAATTGTTTACTAGTCTACAGCCACGGTCTCTGGGAAGCTCCAATTCACCTACAACTTCAGAAAGTTATAAATGAGCTCTGAAGCAGTGACTGGCCAGCTGGATTTGGCTTTATCTTTTCCTTGAGAGTGCCACTTCACCAGCTGGGTCTCCCGGGGGCAATGACATCAGGTAGAATCAAAAACACATTCAAACTAAAAGTTGTTAAAATGAAACTAAGTAGAAAAAGCAAAAAAAGGGGAGGTAATAATTTTTTAATTTTATCATGTAAAGGGTAGGAGGATTAATTAGCTTGTTTTTGTAAAGTGCCTTAAAGATAAATTGTGCCACTAACTTACCAAAATTCATTCTTATTATGCTTATTTTCTGTGTCCTGCATAAATATTTCATGGTTACCTTGGGAAAGTAACTCTTGTTTAATCTATCATCCTTTTCTTATTAGTAGATAATGTACAACAGCCTAATTTTTCCCCTGAACACATTATTTTAGAAAACACTTCCAAGATAATTTTCTATGAACCAAGCAATAATCCACAAATAGATCATTATGTTTTTGATCTTTCTTATTAATGAGAATCACATAATATGGGTAGTACCTAAATGTTGGAGTTCTTTCAAGGTAAAATAGGAGCTCATTTTTCTCTGCACCGTTGTAGTCATAATCCAATTGGTCATTGCCAAGGTCAGTTTTCTAATAAAAAAAAAACAGTACAGGTTCCGACTCATTCAGCTGTTTTTAAACATTATTGACCACAAAACATGTCTTATTTCTGGAAACAGTTTTCACAAATTAAAAGAAAACACTCCTGGTAGCACAGAAAGGTAATTTCCTGTCAGCATGTTTCATGCCCCACTAATTAACCTATTTGTAAGAAGGAAGAGGAAAGAGTACCAACACCTCTTTTCATTAGATTTTTAACCCTTACGTGAGATCAACACAGGCCCCAGGCTCTGACCAGGGCACCCAGCCCTGCTGCACAGAGGACCCCTGGCTGGCTTTCTCCTTGATCTGCACATTCCTGGACATCTTCCTGTAGCCTTGGCAGACGAGCACATTGGCCTCGCACTACAGTAAGCGCAAACCCACATGTATACACAACACCTGGCACTGACAGGCAGAAGGGCAGAAGGCCAGCAGATAATCCCTGCCACGTAAGGTTGGCAGAAAGATAGAAGAAAATGAGCAAGGGAATAATGATTAGGAGAAAAAGCATGTACACGGTTATCCTTCACAGGCCATAATACTACAGTGCGTCTGTCACACTTGCCAGTGAACATGGGAACAGAGAAGTGGCAAAGTCTTAATATATTTTCAGTTGTTGCCAGGAGAACTCTGTCTCCAATACACTAATTCTGGGTCCAACTAGTTCTGTACCACCGATCCCAGGAGCTTGCAGTTAATTCCAACACACTAGTTAATTTCCTTCCCAGCTGAAGCCTTAATGATTTGGCCAGCTCTCCCTTCATCGGTGGGAAGGCCCTATCTGGGAGGCCAGCTTCAAACAGAAATAAAAGGAGTTACATTTTCCTATACCACAGTTGTCTCTACCGCCTCAACCAAACCTGAAAATCTGATCCTACTGTTTTCTTAGAAAATTTCTCACAGCCACAGCTGGCAGGGTCAAGGCTATGGTTATTGCTTTGCCTCCCCAGGGCCTAGTTCTTTGCCTGCCTGTGTGACCTGAGACTTTAGCTCATCCACAGAGAAGCAGGCCTCTTTGAGCAGATGGAAGAGCCAATTCTGTGCCTTTGAGTTAAGTTCCCTCAAAAAGGTGAAATGGTGTGTGGGTTAAGCCCCATTGCTTGCACACCAAGCTGAAATTGAATCTTGGCTCTGTCACATAAGAGGTGTGTGACCTTCAGCAAGTTAATCAACATTTCTGAGGTTTGGTTTGCTCACTTGCAAAATGAAGAAATAGTATTATAAGGATTAAATGTCAGCTATTATCATATTCTTCATCTAAATATGCAGTCAATCATATTTTAATGCAGAAACAATGAATTTAATGTGAATGCAAAAATCGCTAACCTTAAAGAGTAACATTTATTCATACAATTACATATCACTCTATCCTTCAGTATCATAACCAAAATTTTAGTGATCCCATCATTGAGAATCAAAACATGTGTCTTACTCATCTGTAGCCATTTTAGGTTATGCATTTTTCTTTTTCAAAACCTGTGTTCATGATCTTAACTTTGTTGGCAATTTGACAACAAAATCCCTTGGTGCTCAGGACTGCTGTGTATAGTTGTACAGGTTATGCGCTGACAGCTTTAGAAAATGTCGTTCACATAGACTATAAGGGCATGTCTAAAAATACCACATGTCTAAAAATACTAAATGAATGTGTATTGCTGGAAAATAAACCCGCTCTTCATGAGAGATAACACAGACTAGTAGATATGGATATTCAGCACTCTCAGAATCAACATCTGTATGGTACATGACTTGGTTAGACCAACCTCTCTTCACTTTGAAGATTTTGATTTATACAACAATATAGGGCTGATTGATTTGCAATGAAACAAATATTTGTAACCATAAATGTAATTATTTTACACTGCTAAAAAAAAGACAAGAAGAAAGATGCTTGGATTTTATTATAATTTTTGAGAAACATTTGTTCTGTTGGATATTCTATTGTTGAATGACCAACAAATAGTCCAAAGTAATTTTTTTTAAGTTCCGTCCTTGCTTTCTAAATTATGCATATCATTATTCAAAGTTCAGCTAGCCTGGAAGATATATTTTCTGCAAGGTAATTTTAGATGACTATTCTTACAAAGCTATTTTCAGATATAACACATTTAACTATTAATAATCATAAAATATTACATGCTCGTTGCAAGCAATTTTGGAGGGAAAAGTGAGCATAGAAAAATAAGACCATTAAAATCTCACATATTATCACCCAGTGATAACCTCTTTAAACATTTTGCTGTATTTATTCCCAGCTTTCTGCAAAGGACTTATGTATATATGTAATTTTTTCTACAAATTCAAAGTTATCCAAGTGCACATATATTTTTAATTTTAACAATATCATTAACATTCTATGAAATACCTCTAAAACATCTTTTTTAATGACTGCATAGTATATTTGAGTTGCTTTTAATTTTTAACTATTATAAATAATGTGATACATGTATTTTACATAAATCTTTGATTATGTTTTTGATTATTTTTATAGGACAGATCTCTAGAATTTTCAAGGATCGTGTTAAGGACTTTGTCACACATTGCCAGTTTGCCTCCATAAAGTTCACACCAATATACATTCCCACCAGAACAGTATAAAAGCATTCATTTTTCTCACATGCCAATACTACATTTTTAAAATATTTCTATCATTCAGTTGATATTTACTATATACCTACAATTGTCAGACACTGGACTGTGGACTCAATAAATGCAACACAGTAGAAGAAACAAAATCATAAATGAGTGAAAGAATTGATTAACAAGTGAATAAATACAAAATATGATGTTAAAAATAAGTATATAAAATAAGTCTAAGAATAGATGAGGCAAATGCCCAACAAGGGAAAAAACCTGAGTTATAACAAGCTCAGCCCAGCCAGAAAGACCTTCTTCCTAAAAAAATACTTTCTAGATAAGATGTATTTCTGGTATCTAATATTTTAAATGTCATCCCACAGATGAAAAGCAGGCATACCGCTTGCAAAAACTGGCCAACAATTGGAAGCCAAATAGAACTTTAATCAACACTTTGAGACAGCCAAGGGGAAAGAATCTTAACAATCTGGGTCTAGAGCCAAATTTTGCAGTGAGAATGTACATGGTAAATTCAAATATGGCCCAGTGGAGCACCTTCTGCTTCTCAGAGTTAGCCATTTTTTTATTTCAAAATATTAAGGGGGTACAAATGCTTTTGTTATATGCACATCATTTATAATGCTTAAGTCGGGGCTTTTAGTGTGCCCATGACCTGAATACTGTTCATTGTACCCAATAGGTAAGTTTTTACCCCTCCCCCTTCCCTTCTTGAGTTCCAATGTCCTTTACATCTCTTTGTGCCTGTGTATGCCCATAAATTAGTTCTCAATTATTAGAGAGTACAAGCAGTGCTTGTTTTTCCATTCCTCAGATACTTTGTTTAGGATAATAGCCTCTGGTTCCAACCAAGTTGCTGCAAAAGACATTATTTCTTTCTGTTTTATGGCTGAGTAGTATTCCATGGTATGAATTGATGGGTTCATAGGTTGATTCTACATTTTTGCAATTGTGAATTGTGCTGCGATAAACATTTGCGTTCAGATGTCTTTTTAATAAAATGACTTCTTTTCCTTTGTGTAGATACTCAGTAGTGGCATTGCTGAGTCAGATGGTACATCTACATTTATGTCTTTGAGAAATCTCCATACTGTTTTCCATAGAGGTTGTACTAATTTGCAATTCCATCAAGAGTGTATAAGTGTTCTTTCTCTCTACATCCATGCCAGCATCTATTGTTTTTTGACTGTTTAGTAATGGCCATTCTGACAAGGGTAAAGTGGTATCTCATTGTGGTTTTAATTTGCATTTCCCTGATGATTAGGGATGTTGAGCATTTTTTCATATGTTATTGGCCATGTTGTCTATCTTCTTTTGAAATACTTCTGTTCGTGTCTTTTGCCCACTTTTTAATGGGGTTGTTTATTTTTTTCTTGCTGATTTGTTTGAGTTCTTCGTAGATTCTGGATATTAGCCCTTTATTGGATATACAGTTTGTGAATATTTTCTCCCATTCTGTAAGTTGTCTATTTATTCTGTTGATTATTTCCTTTGATGTACAGTTTAATTAAGTCTCATTTACTTATTTTTGTTGTTGCTATATTTGCCATTGGTGTCTTAGTCATAAATTCTTTGCCTAGGCCAATGTCTGGAAGAGTTTTCCTACATTTTTTTCTAGAACTTTTATGGTTTAATGCCTTACATTTAAGTCTTTTATCCATCTTGAATTAATTTTTGCATATGGTCAGAGATAGGGGTCCTATTTCATTCTTCTGTGTGTAGGTATACAGTTCTCCCAGCACCATTTATTGAAAAGAGCTTCCTTTCCCCAGCGTATGCTGTTGTCTGCTTTGTCAAAGATCAGTTGGCTGTAAGTAGATGGTTTTATTTCTGGGTTCTCTTTTATTGTTGTTGCTGTTCCATTGGTCTATGTCTCTACTTTTATACCAATACCATGCTGTTTTTAGTTGCTATTGCCTTTTAGTATAATTTGAAGTCTGGTAATGTGAATCAGAGGCAGCCTTCAAACAAGTTTAGGTAGACTTGCTGAGCATTTTTTGGTACATGGCACTACCATTTTTTTAAGCCTTCTAAACTTAGGAAGAACTTATTTAACTGGGAAAAATGCAGATATATTAATACCTAAAATTTCAGTGCATAGAAATGTAACTACGAAATTTTGGTGTAAGTCAAGAAAAGGCATGAAACTAGAATCAGCAAGCCTCTCAAGTATAGAGCAGTAAATGTGGCCAAAAACATTCAAATAAAACATAGAGCAAAACTAAATTGAATAAAAAGGAATTTAAAGCACTGCCAAATGCACAATTAAGCTCTCTTATCCTGTCATTTTGCAGTTAATTTACCCCATTACAGCCCTTTGGTCAATTATTTGCCATGAATTTTACTTCCAGGATTATAGCTGTTCTTTTAATATGCCCTCAGTTATGTGTATATATATATATATATATTTATATGTGTGTGTATATATACATATATATATACACACATATACATATACCTCAGGGCATAAATTATCCCTGAGGAAAAAAAAAATTGAACCAAGGCAATACATGTCTGGCACTTTCTGCAATTCTTTCTGATATCCAAAAATATATGTATGTGAATAATCCTGCCTTGGGGTATTGTTCAAGTAACAAATAGCAAAATGTAGATGCTAAAAGATATTTAATGAGACTGTAAGATGATACATCTTTAAGTTTCAACACAAAAGTAGCAGCACTAAGGAGACAATATTTAATAGTTAAGAGCATAAAGCTCTCGATTTGAATTCCTACTCAAAGATTAAAATCTGCGTGACTTGGCAAATCACTTAAAGTTTTTTAAGCCTATAAAATGTGTATTATGAAAATAATACTTAACCTCTAGAGTTATTATGAAAATTAAATGAACGACTGCATGTATTACATCTTAGCGTATATTACAATGTTATTAACAGTAGTACAAATTAATTGCTGTTATCATTATGATTACTTAAGTATTAGGTTTACAGAACAATTTCCAGTCCTCTTATATTTCACAGCAACTTTCTGTTGAAATATCCAGAGAATTATAATCATTCAGAGCTTGCTTTGCCCAAATCCAAAACTTGAAAAGTATAATTCTCTCCTCATGTGCAGTTAGTTTCTAATATTACATGATATTCCAAGCCTACCTAATATTTCTTATCCTTGTTCTTAAGTCTATTACCCCAATAGGATTCATGAAATGCAAGTGAGAATATACAGATTTATAGCTTGTAGAAATAAGTGCTCTTCAAATTTATTACTTGGGGAGAATTGTGAGTTCTAATAAATTTTTGCAATAAAAAAAAAGATGTGTCAAAAAACACAGCAACCAGGCCATCTCTGGGGGGCAAGATAACCATCTGTTCAGACCCATATTGGCACTGCCTTTTCTCCTAGCCAGTGTCTAGGACAGCTTGTTTGGAAAGGATGAGGACCTGTGGCTACAAATCCTGTCTCACACGAGCTTTCTCAAGTAGACTACATTGATAGCTGTTTTTATTGTAGAGATTTTGTCACCCTGCCTGGTTCTTCCCGGAAATGTTCTACAGTGTGGAATGCAGCAAACTTTCTGAAGTCCTAGACCACTGAAATGAGTGAGGGACTGAGGGACCCTTGGATTTAGCACAAAATTACTTGTTAAATCGGAGTTTACAAAAGAATTGGCAGAAGCTTATTTCTAAGAAGGCATAACCTTCTCAGCCACCTGAGAAGATGCAACATTCCAAAAGAAACCAAATAGTGAAATTTGTTTCAATAGTGTTTTGAGGAATTATCAAAATGCAGTATATCTTGGGAGAATAACTGAAATTCTAGGACCAAGGCTCTGCTTACTTCATTCTTTATTCTAACTGTCTTCCCATCTAGATTCTCAACCCAGAGAGACAGGAGAAGACCAGAAAGATAGAAAGAGTGAAACTGTTTCATTGGAGGATCCTATGCCCTGAGGAAGTTTGAAAACCTGAGTCCTTATTAAAGTATAAACTGCACCTCCTTTACAGCAACACAGTTCCACGTGGGACCGTTTTATTTATAAGTTTATCTTGGCAAATGAGTTTAATTTAGAGAAATTCCTTTTCTTACTATTCTCTTGGCCAAACAGATTGTTGGTGTGCTTTGGCATGCTGAAGTAGTAACCCTCATTATTTTCTCTGTTGTTATCCGCAGATTTTGACATCTTCCTGTCAGTAGCAATATCCATGTAATTCATCAAAGCTTCAGTCCCCAACATAAACTCCTCAAACACATCTCACTTGTGAAGTGTCCTCCCTGGCTTTCTTCTGTTATATCCCTTCGAGTTAACTTCCAGCTGGTAAACCAAGTTTTTTTTTTTTTCATTTTTTATAACCATTAATCTTCACTGAAAAGCTGTTCAAATGCCTTCCAACAGCTTCAGGGGCAGAGCCTCCTGCTGGCACTCATAACTCTCATAAATATTATTGAGATTGTGCATGTACAGCAGAGAGAGATTTTTAACCCCAGAAAACATGAAAGAAACAAAAGACAACAGCAGTCTCATTCTGAGTGAATACATAAGTTGTGCAACTGAAAACAGGAGAGAATGCATGCAGAAAATTAGTTAGCTGTTGAAAGGGTAAATACGTGTTCCACATAGGCTCTGCTTCTAGGGAGCAATAAGAATGTCATACTTTATTGTGTGCTACTTATTGTTATCTCTTATGTCCTCTAGTAAATGGTAAACTTCCTGTAAGCAGCATCTTTGTATTATTCATAAAGTATTTGTCGGATAGACATTCAGAAGATATTTGTTGACTAAATGAATGGATAAGTGAATACTTTGTGAAATGATGCCTATGTTATTAACATGTCAAAAAAGGGGGTCTCTGATAAGAACATACTCCCTAATATCAAGATGAGCAAAGTATACCAAGTCTTTTTTTGTAAAGAATTGTCATATTATTTGTATGTGTGCATATGAGTAGTTATCCTTCAAAGCCACCCACATAATTTTTGAGGCTGACTATTTTAGAAATTTTAAAACATCATTGTTTTTTTTAAATCTTGATGTCAGTTGTCTAATAATGTACTTGAGCCTTGGGAGCATTTCCTAAAGACATATTGCCTATAGAAATTAGTGAGGAAAGATTATGACAGGGAAAAAGAAACATTTCTAGCAAATTGAGTCAAAAAGAAGCTATAATATACTCCTTAAAAATTATACTTACATTATGGTCAGAGTATTTGCATAAGAGCTAGAAGAGGGATAAATCTCTTGTAATGGAGAGGCATAAATGTAGAGTTGTGGGATTAAGTTTACCACATCTCAGTATTCTAGTGAGAATCCTATTCTAACAGTGAGAGTATCAGAGTATTTCTTCTGTTTTATTATTTCAATTTTACTTCTGGCAAGCTAGCCAAGTCTTCAATGGTTCTCTATAAACTTACATAGTGATAAACAGCTCAGACCACTTCTTAAAACCCCATGGAAATCCCAGCTTTTTCCCTAGACACTGGAACTATTTGACAGGGAATTTAAAACAATCTTTTTTTTCTTTTGCCCAAGGATCATGTTGTGGAGATAAAACAACTTTGATTAAGATGTTGTTAAAGGTTCTAATGGAAAGGTAGAAGACATTCAGGATCAGAAGGGTAACTTCATCAGAGATATGATAGACATAAATAAAACAGTAACAGAGATACAGAATGTCTTCTGGAAACAACCAAAATTCCCATTAATACATGAGTGGATTAACAAAGTGTGGTATATGTATACCATGAAGTACTATTCAGCTATAAGAAACAACAGTGATATAGCACCTCTTATATTTTCCTGGATAGAGCTGGAACCCATTCTATCAAGTGAAGTATCCCAAGAATGGAAAAATAAGCACCATATGTACTCACCGGCAAATTGGTATTAACTGATCGACACCTAAGTGGACATATAGGAATAACATTTATCGGGTGTCGGGCAGGTGGGGGGAGGGGATGGGTATATACATACATAATGAGTGTGATGCACATCATCTGGGGGATGGACACGCTTGAAGCTCTGACTCAAGGGGGGAGGGGAGGAAGGGCAATATGAGTAACCTTAACATTTGTACCCCCATAATATGCTGAAAAATTTTTAAAAAATTAAAAAAAAAGAATGCCTTCAACAGCTCATTAATAGACTCAACACAACTGAGGAAAGAATAAGTAGAATTGAAGAAAGGTCAGTAGCAATTACCCAAAGTGAAATCCAGCTAGGAAAAAAAGAATGAAAAATGTAAAAAGAATAGAACATCCGAGAGCTGGAAGAAAATTTAAAAAGAATAGAACATCCATTCTGGAGGACAAGAAAGAGAAAAAGAGGCAGAAGGATATATTTGAAGAAATAATGACCAAAAGTTTCCCAAAATTAATGAAAACCATGAAACAACAAATCTAAGAAACTCAGAGAACACCAACCATGATAAAGTTTTTTTTTAAAACTAGACATATTGTATTCAAACTACTAAAAAACAAAGACAATGAGAAATTCTTTTAAAAAGTCATATATAAAAGAAACATTATATATAGAGAGAGGTAAAGAATTATAGCAAAATTCTTATCAGGAGCATTGAAAGCAGAAGACAATGCCATTAAAATGGTTAAAGAAAAAGCTGTCAACCCAGGAATCTATATCCAGCAAAAATATTTCCCAAAAATGAAGGAAAAATAAAGACTTTTAAAATAAAAACTGAGGAAATTTATTTCCAACAGACCTACTGTACTAGAGATGTTAAAGTTCTCCTGTACACTGCTGGTGGGAATGTAAATTTGTATAGCCATTATGGAAAAATGTAGGAGGTTCTTCAAAAAACTAAAAATATGAATTACCATATGATCAGGCAATCTCACTTCTGGGTATTTACCAAAAAAACTTGAAATCAGTTTGTCAAAGAGATGTCTGCACTCCCATGTTTATTGCAGCACTAGCCACAATAGCTAAGATATGGAATCAATTTAAATGCCCACCAGCGGATGAATGAATAAAGAAAATGTGGTATGTATACACAATGAGGTACTATTCTATTTTTAGAAAGAAGGGAATTCTGTCATTTGCAAATGTAGATGGAGTTGGAGTTGGAGAACATTATGCTAAGTGAAATAAGCCAGGCACAGAAAGAGAAATACTGCATGTTCTCATTTATATGTGGAATCTTAAACAATGAAACTCACAGAAATAGAGAGTAGAATGGTGGTTACCAGAGGCTAGGGGGTTGGAGGGATGGGAAGATGATAGTCAAAAGATACACAGTCTAAGTTAGACAGGAGGAATAAGTTTTATTTTTAGATCTATGTTAGTGTAGGGAATGTAGTTAATAGTGCATTGTACATTTTTAAATTGCTAGGAGGATAAATTTCAACTGCTCTCACCACAAAAAAGTGATGGATATGTAAATTAGCTTAATTTAATTATTCCACATTGTATTTATAAATCATAACCACTTTGTGCCTCATAAATATATACAATTATTGTTTGTCAATTTATAATAACTATTTAAAAGAAATGTTAAAGTTCTTTAGGCAGAAATAATATATCAGACTGAAAACTGGGTCCACAAAAAGAAACAAAAATATAGGAAATGAATAAAGGTAAAATTAAATTAATCTCTTTTTTATTTTTAATTGCTCTAAGAAAAGTAGTAGCAATACTTTGTATGCATATAGCGTATGAAAAAATAAAAGGGATGACAATAGCACAAAGGATGGGAAGGAGGAACTGAAAATATATAGTTGTAATGTCCTTATTCTACACATGAAGCAGTATAATATCATTTGAAGATATGTTAAATATGTATATCAAAAGCACTGGGTTGACCACTAAAATAATTTTTTTTTTTTTTGAGACAGAGTCTTACTCTGTTGCCCAGGCTAGAGTGAGTGCCGGGGCATCAGCCTAGCTCACAGCAACCTCAAACTCCTGGGCTTAAGCAATCCTTCTGCCTCAGCCTCCTGAGTAGCTGGGACTACAGGCATGTGCCACCATGCCTGGCTAAATTTTTTTTCTATATATTTTTAGTTGTCCAATTAATTTCTTTCTATTTTTTAGTAGAGACGGGGTCTCGCTCTTGCTCGGGCTGGTTTCGAACTCCCGACCTTGAGCAATCCGCCCGCCTCAGCCTCCCAGAGTGCTAGGATTACAGGCGTGAGCCACCACAAAGGTATAAATAATAAGTCCGTAGAGGAGATAAAATAGAATTATAAAAAGTACTCCAGGCAGAAAAGAGGGCAAGGAAGCAAAAAACAAATGGGAGAAATGGAAAATAGCTACTAAATGGTAGATTTTAATCTAACCATATCAATAATCATATCACATGTGAATGATTTAAAGAGAGCAGTTAAAAGGCAACAATTGTCAGATTGGATAGAAAAGCAAGAACAAAATATATGCTATCTATAAGAAATTGATGTTAAATTTAAAGATATATATAGGTAAAAAAGAAAAAGTTAGAGAAAGATATACCATACAAAAGCTACAACTGAGGCTGGGTGCAGTGGCTCACACCTGTAATCTTAGCACTCTGGGAGGCCGAGGCAGGAGGATCGCTCGAGGTCAGGAGTTCGAAACCAGCCTGAGCAAGAGTGAGACCCCCATCTCTACTATAAATAGAAAAAATTAATTGGACAACTAAAAATATATAGAAAAAATTAGCCAGGCATGGTGACGCATGCCTATAGTCCCAGCTACTCAGGAGGCTGAGGCAGAAGGATTAATTGACCCAGGAGTTTGAGGTTACTGTGAGCTAGACTGATGCCATGGCACTCTAGCCCGGGCAACAGAGTGAGACTCTGTCTCAAAGAAAAAAAAAGCCACAACTGAGAGCTGGATAATTATATTAATATTAAACAAAGTAAGCCTCCGGAAAGAAAGAATAACATTAGGGACAAAAGACATGATATAATGATAGGAGTGTCAATCCTCCAAGAATACATGACAATTTATAGATGCACCTATCAATAGAGAAGGCAAAAACTGATGGAACTGAAAGAGAAAATTAACAACTCCGTAATTATAGCTGAAAATTCCAGCACTCCCTTCAGTAATTGATAGAACAAATACACAGAAAATTATTAAAGATATAGAGGAACTGAACAACACTATCAACAAACTAAACCTAAATAACATATAGAACTCTCTACCCAACAACAGCAAAATATACATTATTTTTAAATGTTCATAAAACATATACCAAGATAGATCATATTCTGATCCATAAAACAAACTCCAACCCATTTATAAGAATATAAATCATACAAAGCCTTATTATTACCAAGTGAGAGTGAAAATTTAGGCTCCCCCCTCAGTCTTTGTTGCCTGGGATAAAAAGAGATCTGTGTTTTTATGGTAGTTGATTGGAGTAAGGAAGTTGTTATCAAAAAGTCTTCTCTTGCTATGTTGTTCTTTTCCCATTGTTTTAGCTAGAAAGAGCAAACATTTGGGAGGGGGCTTTTTATCTGTGCCCATTGGTGTTTCCAGTGTGCAGGCTGCTAAAATGATATTTAAATAAGATCTAGAATCTCATAAACAACACTCAAAATGACTTGAAAGTCTCTGTCATACCAAGAACAAGGAAAATCTCAACTTGAATGAGAAAAGACAATGAGCAGATGCTCATGCTTGTAATCCCAGCACTTTGGGAGGCTGAGGCAGGAGGGTCACTTGAGGCCAGGAGTTTAAGACCAGCCTTGACAATGTAGCAAGACACCTGAGACTCCGTCTCTACAAAACAACAACAACAACAAAAATAGCTGGGAATGGTGGTGTGCCCCTATAGTCCAAGCTACTCCAGAGACTGAGGCATGAGGATCCCTTGAGCACAGGAGTGCAAGGTTGCAGTAAGCTGTGATCACACTGCTGCACTCCAGCCTGGGCAACACAGCAAGGCCCTGTCTCTAAAAAATATATGTGTGTGTGTGTGTGTGTGTGTATACACACACATACATATAATAAAATGACCTCAAAACAAAGAAAATTGCCATAGACAAAGAGGGACACTACATAATGATAAAAGAGTCAATCCTCCAAAGAGACATAGCAATCCTAAATTTGTATGAACCGAAAAACACACCTGCAAAATATGTGAAGCAAGAACTGATAGAACTGAAAGAAGAAATAAACAAGTCTACACTTATAGTTGGAGATTCAATACCCTTCTCTCAACAATTGACAGAACTATTAAACAATCACCAAGGACATAGAAGAACTTAACTATACTGTCAACTAACAAGATCTAATTGACATTTATAGAACATTCCACACACCAACAGCAGAATGTATATTTTTTTTCAGGTAAACAAAGATATAGACACATACCAAAGAATCTGCAACATCCACCACACTTTCTTTATTTGACATTTCTCAGATAGACAAAGTAATAAACACTTGCTGATTGTAACCAGAGGGAAACAATACAATACAATGACATATAAAGATAAATTCAATTATGTCAGACCCACTCCTCTCCAGTGCAACCTACATTGTTGTTGCGAGCATGAAAGATACATTGAAAAGAATAAATGGTCTTAGCAACTTCTACAGCAGCAAAGAAAGGAGGCAGTCAGTGTACTGATAGTGATCAGGATCTGATCAGTATACAGACTTCAACGTCCTACACACCTGGGCTGGAGTCCCACTCTGACATTTACTGGCTACCTCTGAGATTGGAAATCCTAAGCCTCCTTCTTTCATCTGTATAATGAGTAAGAATAGCAGCTACTTTTTATCTCTGTCAGAGCTTGCACAGTCTCTCACACTGGCTTTTCTCTAGATTTCTGCTCTGTTCTTCCCCTGCAGAGTAGAAAAAACAAAATGGGAAGAACCTTTGCCACACACATGGCAAAGTCTTAATGTCCTTACTACATAAATTCCAATAGGAAAAAAAGAATATGGTAATAAAAAGATTGACAAAGAACATTAATAGGCAATTCACAAAAAATACCATTTAATGTACCAAAAAAGTATGAAGACCTCAATTTTATTCAAATAATGAAAACATAAATGTATAAACACTATGCACTCTAATTAGTGACCAAACAAATGAAAATTTAAACTATATCATTTTTAGCTATAAAATTGGAAAAAATAAAATGAAACTAGTATTACTGAGAATATAGCATAATTTGCATTTACTGATATTACTGATAGCACCAATTGGCACAAACTTTCTAGAAGAAATTTGGCAACATCTAATATAAATCTTTAAAGTAGTAATCCATATAAAGATGTATACAGAAGATACTTACCAAGTTTTAGCTATAATAGTGAAAACCTAGAAACCTAAATTTATAACAAAGAGGGTAATGGTGAAATGAAGTGTGATATGTGCATATGATATAATACCAGCCATTAAAATTATGTTTTCTAAAATTATTTGATATGATTAAATGAATACAATAGTATGGTAAGAAAAAAGCAGTAAACAAATCACGCATATGGTATATATTAATATGTTTAAAAATATATATATAATACAAAGCACAATCAGCAATGAAAAAAAGTACATACATAAGGAAAAAGACTGAAAGAAAAAATCAAAATTTGAACAGTACGTTACTTTGGGGAGGTGAGGTTATGTGTGATTTTTCCTTTTTTCTTTATGTGTTTATGTCTCTTCCAGTTTTCTTATTTTAAGGAGGTATTAGTCTGTTTATCTCTTGGTATTTTCTACTGGACTGTGAGCTGCTTGTGGAGGGGCTGCACTTTCTTCACAGTGGAGCCCTCACAAACAGCATAGTGCTGGTACAAAATAGGAGCTCCTGGATGCTAAATCTAAAATAAAGTACAGTTGACCCTTGAACAACACAGGTTAGAACTTACAAAAGAACCAAACAGAAATACTGGAAATGAAAGAGGCATTCAAGGAACTACAAAACATAGTGGAAAGCCTTAAGAATAGGATGGATCATGCAGAGGAAAGAATCTCAGAGCTTGAAGACAATACCTATGTGCTAAACCAATCAGATGAAGAAAAAGAACACAGAAGCAAGAGACAAGAACAAAACATATAATAAATGTGGGATTATGTAAAGAAACCAAATATAATAATTATAGGCATCCCAGAGAGAGAAAAAGAAAATACACAATGGCTGGAAAATCTATTTCTTGGAATACTGGAGGAAAACCTGCCTGACCTGGCCAGAAATCTAGATATCCAGATATAAGAAACACACAGAACTCCTGGGAGACTCAATATGAAAAGGCAATCACCACACCACACAGTTATTAGGCTGGCCTAAGTAAACAAGAAACAGACAATCCTTCGAGCAGTAAGACGAAAACAGCAGATAACCTACAGAGGAAAAGCTATCAGACTAACTGCAGACTTCTCAACTGAAACCTTGCAACGGTCAATTTATATGTGGATTTTTTTCAACCAAATGGTGGCTCCAAAACACAGTATTTGTGGGATGTGAAAGTTGCATATATGGAGGGCCAACTTTTCTAATACACAGGTTCCTCAGGGTCGACTGAAGGACTTGAGAATGGGCAGAATTGAGTATACATGGGAGTCCTGGAACCAATCCACCATGTATATACCAAAGGATGAGTAAAATTGCTTTTCTAACCAAAGAAATTTCAGTGAATTTTATTTTTAAATTGGTTATAATATATTCAGTGAATAATTATATTTATGAAGATGGCACTACAATCTATTGAGACTAACTGAGCATTTCTCAGTTATTCCTGGCATTTAATGTAAGTCAAAAAGCATAAAAGTATAAGACACTATTAATATTACACTATAATAAAGAGGTTATGTTTTTAAAATATTCTTATTTTGTGTATTACCTTCCATTCCAAAAAGAACATTAGGTGGCCTACATAAAAACATACAATAATAGTAGTTTATATTTATCATGTGCTTACTAAATGTCAGATTTTCTTCTAAGTTCTTAAATGTATTGTTATTTAGTCTTTGTAATAACCCCATTATTATCCCAATTTCATAAATGAAGCTGTAGGAGTTTTATATCTTCTGCTAGCATCGAGAAAGCAGTAACAGGCTAGGTCATTAGCTCACAAATGAAATCTCA
Organism: Cheirogaleus medius; assembly: GCA_008086735.1. Classification (NCBI taxonomy): domain Eukaryota; kingdom Metazoa; phylum Chordata; class Mammalia; order Primates; family Cheirogaleidae; genus Cheirogaleus; species Cheirogaleus medius. The sequence goes on along the minus strand of VBSM01003204.1, from coordinate 29,981,831 downwards.
GAGCCTTCACAGTTCATGACAGACTCTTAATTCTTTCATTTACCATTAAAAAAGGACCTGCTCTCTCTCTCACACAGAACTATTAGAATAACTAAACAAAAAATATTTATGCAGATAACATTATCAATTTTTATATAAGATGAGATACTATCATAACACAAATGACGCAGACCATAAAGATCCCTATGTCATTGCAATGCAACTCTCAAAATATAACAGCACTTTATTGTCAATTACAAGTCAGCAAGTATCTAAATTTTTTAGGCCGTATCTTAAAAGCATTCCATAGGTTTTGGCATCAAGAGATACCAGGAGGGAGAGAAAAAATGCCGGAGTAGGGCTGACCTCTTGGCTCTCTGCTCTCTGAGTGAGAAGTGAAGAAGGCAGACAACCACACGCAAGAGATCTGCATTTACACTGGATCGGCTTCGCAAGACTGCAGAGAGACACCAGGATATGGAAAACATAGACAATAATCAAAGGTGAACCAAAAAATCTTCCACAAAACCCAGGAACTCGGAAATATACAATAGGGAGGGAGCGCGTCTGTGCATCTGCCACCCCGTGGGCTGGCCGCAGGAGGCATTGCTCCTGCCGTGCTCAGGGAGACAATCCCTCCCCCACCGAACCCCACACCCACGCAGGCAGGGAATTG
>VBSM01003204.1:29952622-29978477 GCA_008086735.1 Cheirogaleus medius | reverse complement strand
AAAAAAAAAGATACCAGACACAAAAAATAATGGCATGTGAGTGATGCACTACTATGAATGCATGCAAATGAACCTTCTGGTAATTCATAAAGTGAAACAAAGACAAAAATCTCCAAAACATCAACATTTCTCTGCTGAGATTACATCATCCCTTTTTATTGTAGTTTTGATATAATCACTTACAAATTCATTTTCCACCTACTCAGATGAGCTTTGTACTGTAGAGAGTCTACATTGTTTTCCACGAGTACTTCATCTTTTTCTTCTGGACTAGAGACCATGAAGATTCACGAATCTGGAAAGCCAGATTCATCCTGCCTCTCCTACCTCACATGCTTCAAGGCCAAAGAGAAAAACATCTGCTCTGAGGCTTACTGCCAACTACAAAGAAGCGATGGAAAACCAGGGCCTTAGAGTGATGTGAATGCTAGTTACAGTTCAGATCCATCAAATGATTACTGGATATACAATGGCACATATGCTGAAATCTTCAAATGGCCAGATGGGTTCTGCCCAAGTTCAGAAAACCAGTGAGGGTCATTCAATATCCCTAGAACTAGTACCCTTGACATTTACCAAATCTGGCCCTTGTGAAAAGTGATTAAGTGAAAAGTCATTAAAATAGCTTTAATATTTCATAAGAAACTTCTAATTTAAGGGCAGCCTTTTTTTTTCAATAGTAAACTGAAAACATCAGACATCCATATGCATGTAAGCATGAAAAATGTTTTATTAATAACAAATGCACCTAAATTGAGATCCAAACACATTTATCTGCAAATGCCTAGCGAAATAGTGGGAGGGCAAAAGGAAGGAATTTGCATGAATCAATTTGCAAGTGAGTTTTTTGGTTTTGACTGCAGGAGAAAAGAAGTGTTTTGTGTGGCACCTAGAAAACATCTGTGAAATGAACAAGAGAAAGGGGCATGCCCCTCCCCTTCGCCACTGGACTCAGATGCACGGACAGAAACTGCCTGTGAGGCTGTGGGAAATATCAGACCACAAAGGCTGTAGCTTTTGATCCCGAGCAACAAAGTGAAAGTGCAAAACATACAGTGTCCCTGGCAATCAGAAGGTGTGTTCAATAGCTTTTGTTGCTGTTACACTGACACTTTAACCACGTGTCTCAGTATAAGTTGGTCTAGTCACTCTGGTTCAGTGATCCTAGACAATACACTTTAATGTGAAAAACAGGTCAACTGCTCAGCATTACTAACTGAACACTACGATAATTTCTTCACAGATTCTTTGCAGCCTGCATTTTCTCATAATAAATGCCAATCAAGAAAATAGATTTACAAAAGAGAAAAAGAAAATATAATTAGAAACAAAAAAAAAGTCTTAAGTTTGGGAGTTGTCAGGTATACATTTAAATAAAACAGAGTTGAATAGGAGTTAGTTGGCAGCTAGCCATAAACTTAGACAAAAGAAGGAAAGAAAAGGTGATTTGTTCATGAAGACCACTATGAAATTACGATCTGCTGAGCTTATGCCCTTGGCCAATATCTCAATGATGTCACGTTAACAGAAAGATAACGTCAGAGTGAAAAGATGGTTATTCACTTCTGTGATCTTTATCCTCAGAGCCAAAAACAGTGCCTGGCCCATGTATGTTTAATAAAGAAATGCATAAATGAAATGAAAAGAAAAGAAAATACATTTAGAAAATGTGGGTTTAATAAAGCTTCATAAAACACATATCACATTTTAATTTAAAGCGAAAGTGGGAAAAGAGAGTAGAGAAAAATGAAGGAAGAACAGGGAGAGGCAGCTGTTAAGAAAATTAAAGTCTTAAAGTATTATTTTGTAGTGAGTCTTCATAAAAAATAACCTTATTTTTTATTTCTTCTATTTAACTTTAATTTTTAAGATATTGACGCCATCCTACATCATTTTCTCCTTATAGAGTTAATATCTTTATAACTATAACTGCATGTGTCACTTTTCATATAGATCACTACTCCTCAGATAAAACACAGTCACTTCCTTGTCTTGGACTTTTCAAGCCCCTGGCACTTACCTGGGACTGCTCTCCTGCCCTGAAGATGTCCAGACACTCAATACAAAAACTGTTCAGAAGCGGGGAGGGCAAGGTCACCCGACTGGGGTCTTCAGAGGACGTAGATGTTCTATGGCAACCCGCAGGCTGATCAGATGGCTCAGCACTTCTAACGCAGGAACCAAGAACTCCTGGAGGTGATTGCTCAGTTCTGTAGGCAGTAAGTTTGGAATAAAGAGGTGAAAGTCTTTTAACTACAAATTCTGCAGAGAGGAAGAAGGGAATTGCACATTACTAAGGCAAATATGACTTGTTTTCCATTGGCATGTTCTGTATAATGCATGTATATTACATTTATGTCTGTTCATAAAATTCATAGGATGGTTGCCTTCTTGAGTGCTCAGAAGCTTGTACTCATGGACTTGTTTTAATTGTATTTTGTCATTGATATCACTGGTATATAACATACAAATATATCCCCACATGCTGTAAACCACCACTCCCAGGCCACATCAACCTGGACATTCAATTAGATCATTCAGTGAGATCCGGTGATAAATTCTCAGGTTCGTCCTCCACCAGCCGAATCCCTTCCAAGCTGATGTCACTCCTCTTTTGTTATTGAGGAAGTCTGTAGTTGTCTCCCATATGTTCCTTCAGGCCACCTCCCCGAATTCTCTACTCAACTGCATCAGAGAATATGATGTTTAATGCCAATCATGGAATGTCTTTTCCCCACAGTTGAGTAAAACTTACCAATGTTCTCCATACCCCGTCTCTGCCACTACTCATTGTGTTCTACGTGATCTACTTTAGTACCACCTTCTAATAAATCTTCTAAATATGATATTCTTCATTCCAGGTTTGTATTTTTTATAATTAAGTATCTTGCCTGCATCCCATATTTTAGTACTCTAATTCCTTTGAGTAGCAGAGGTTGGTCAAAAAGTGTGGCCAGTGAAATCACAGGAGTTGAGTTCAAGTCTAGACTCTGCTACTGTAAGCAGGAAGGGAGGGTCTCTGGGGACTATAGGAATTCAACCAGCTTGAGAAATCAGCCTGTTTTGCAGCTTCTTGTTTTACAGCCTTGTTTTCCAGAGCCCTGTGAGGCCTGTGGCCACCCAGCCAACTAAAACTAGCCCCTGACAGACCCTGGCAGCTTCTAGATGAACTTGAGTGAAATTTCTTCACTACTGTGCTAAAGCTTCATTATTATAACAGTCAACCTATGCTAGTATGACAACCCACTACATCTGTGCAACTGGGACCCCCCCACCACATGTGATGACAAATCTTCTCCTTTCTTTATTGCCCCATAAAAACTCCATGCCACTTAACCTCGGGAAACACTGCTTCAGAGAATACTGCTGGTACTCTCTTGTTACAAGTAATAAAACTCCTACTGATAAAGACTCATGTTCTCTTGAAGAGTCATTTGTTACTCGCCAGGTGAATAAACCCCAATTTGGGGGGTAACACCACTTTCCAAGTGAATGATATTGGTCAATAATCTCTCTGCGTCCCAATGAGCTCACCTACATAATGGGGTAATTAGCCTACCTCAAAGGTAGTTGCCAGATTCATCTCTGTTATATTGTCACATTCCTTCAGATGCTGTGGAAGTCTTATCTGATGCAATTGGGACCAGAGCTCATGGGTTAATCAAAGAAACCAGATATATGGAGAAATCTTAGGAATTAATAATACATACTGTGGCAGGCAGTTCAAATGGTGAGTAAGTGCAGAATGGCAGCGCTCTGAAGGTAAACTGGGGAGAGAAAAGGCTTCATTCTCTGCATGTGAGAAGTACCCTCTTCTCTTTGTTGCCCCCTGAGACCTTGCAGCTACTATTTCCAGTGGAACTGAAGGACTGGAACCTTTGTTTCTATTGGTTTCTGCGTTGTGTGGCTTAGCTCTGGTTGGAGCTGAGATTTGAAGCCACAGTGAGCTGAGTTACTCATGCTGTTGCTTAGGCTTCCCCTGACAGTACCTTGTTTGGAGAGAATTATAAATGAAAGGGAAACAAATCCCCTCTGGCAAGAAACTTGGCTTAGAAATGCTCATTTGGGGAAGCTCTTTTTTTTTTTTTTTTGGTTTGCTGTTTAAATAAACCCACTGCTATAAATCAATGTTTGTGAGTATTAGAGAAGACCAAGTAAATAAACAAAGCCCTACATATTTATTGCAAACAGAAACGCCCTAGAGGTTCTCTAGGGAAGAGAGGAGTGAGAGAAGGGTCATCATTTCCTGCATAGAGAAAATTGTTTCATTAGTTTGGATACAAACACATTTTTCTTTGAAAATAGTTATTAGTAAAATCTTGCCAAGTTTGTGCCTCTTATTAGGTGTATGAAGCCTCAAAGATATTAAGTGCAAATAACAGCATTAGGATTAGTTCTCACCTCAACCCCACCATCTGGATAAAACTACTGAAAAAGAGAAAACCATTGCCGACATGAGGGAGCTGGCCTGACATTTACAGCTCGTTCATAGCGTTTGCCTGTTGGACACAACAATCTCACGGAACACCAACAACAGACCAGGGCCCTCTGTGACTGCGGTGGAGTGAGAGAAAAAACAAGGGAGACAACTTTGTAATTTTGTCTAAGCACAGACAAAAACAAACCACAGAGATAGCAAACATCCCCCTTTCTTGGCTAATAAGAGTGACTATCAGCAGGGTATGGTGGCTCACGCCTGTAATCCTAACACTCTGGGAGGCCAAGGCGGGAGGATCATTTGAAATCAGGAGTTCAAGACCAGCCTGAGCAAAAGCGAGATCCTGTCTCTACTAAAAATAGAAAAAATTAGCCAGGCATCGTGGTGTGCACCTGTAGTCCCAGCTACTCAGGAGGCTGAGGCAGGAGGATCACTTGAGCCCAGGAGTCTGAGGTTACAGTGAGCTATGATCATACCACCACACTCTAGCCTGGTTGACAAAACGAGACTCTGTCAAAAAAAAAAAGAGTGTCACAGCTTTAGCGTCAATTCATCCTTCTGGACTTATGGATAAGATTTATTAAGATACCCAGTCTAGAATTGTCCCTGTTTCCTGATAGGATATAATCCATTTTAACCCCCTCAGCTTGAGGAATTCAAAACAAGAAGAATAAACTGGCAGTCATTTAGTCACTTGGACAAATAAGTCAGAAAAGTCATCTGTTTGGAAACTATCTTCTACAATTGCATGACCGAGTTAGACACAGAAGACAGCAGGAGACACAGATAAGGCTGCCATGCCTCTGGGGACAGGGGTAAAACTGGATCTCGGAGGCACCAGCCAACCCAAAAATGGAGAGACAGCCAATGAGCAAAGCCTGCCTGTGTGCGGACGTGCCCCTGTAGTGTGAGTGCAGAATCAGCTGCAGAATTCTTTCTGAAGTTTTCCATTCTTCTCCTGCCCCCTACAACCTGGACCCTCACAGGCCTCTTCTCCAATCCATTGTCAGGTAGTCGGAGCAGCCCTTTCATCGGGTTTCTAAAACATGATTCCATGACAGAGCCTTCCAGGAAGAACTTCCCAAAAGGTCAGCTCCTGCCTTGTTTCTCTGATTTTGCCTTCCCCAGACCCTCCTAGCTGGAATACCTGATGACACGTTTACAGCTCCAGGCCCGATGTGGCAGGGGCAGGAAATACAGCAGCAGCCTCAGATGGGGGTGCCAGGGCCTGATCCCATTGCCCCCGAACTTGGGATCTGCCTGGGCCAAGGCGTAGACCCCCTTGTCACAGCTCCCCTTTTGGCCCCTGCCCCATCTCCTGCCCACAATGGTGATCCAGACTCTAGGGTGTGACTTCTGCCTTGGTTTCCTACCTTAAACTGTGCCCAAGGAACTCCCTGAGCCCAAGAATGGCTGATTAGGGCACAAACACTATGCCAGCCTCCTTTTCTGGGAGACTGGGTCTTCTTTCCTCTCCCTGCCCCTAGCGGAGGGCTTAGTTTAAATTGAAGTCTCTTTGTATTTTCCTAGTCAAGCCTTTCACATTGATTTTGAGCTGAACTAGAGGTCTCCAACCCTCTATCCTTCTGCAGAATATTCTGCACTGATTGGGAAACAGTAAAAATCAGATTCACAGCCTCCACCCTACAAGCCACAAACCGGTGATGTAATGTAATCATGTTGCCATTAGAGGAGGATGCAGAGGACATAAAAAAAAGGGGAAAGCAGTTTGCTATAAGTGATAAGCCTGAGCCCGACTCAATATCGGTCCCATAGCTGGCCCTCGATGAGCCAGGAACATGCATACGTGAAATCAGATGCCTGTCTGGAAAATATCCACATGTTAATCATGTGATTAATCAGCTGCCCATAATAGTCACATTAGAAGTATCACTATATATTTTAAGGCTCAAAAACTGTGATTCCTTCTACTACGGAGCCTCTCGCATCCTCTGCTGAGAGGTAAATCACCGTTCCAAGGAAATTGCAGCTCCTCTCCCTTTCCCTCTTTCCAGGATCATTTTGAGGGTTATGCATTTGCCCTTCAGCAGTGATGAATGGAGTGTTGTGCTAATGCCGGGCTCTACCATTATTCATGTCCCCATCCTCTGTCCAGGCCTTTAATTGCAGCATCCAGGAAGTGGAAGCAAAAACTGTATTACAGAGGAAACTTTCATCTTCCTGATTATAATACCTGACAAAAGGCAGGCTTTTCCATTAATCTCAGGTACCTTCCACTGGAGGGGCATCCATTCTCTCGCCGTCCGTGTGTGCAGGGCCCACATCCAGGCATCATCACACAGAAACGGAGTATGTGGCTCGTGGGATCTATAACTTCAGCCTGGAGAAGCTGAGCTGATAATCATATCACTCCACTGCCACATCCTTAATCAGCCTATTACAGGCATAAATTAAGAGTTTTACTGAAGAAAATCTATGTCCCAGAATTCCTGGCTACCAGGACCCAGATGAGCTGTGCTGAATATAAAGTATTCCACACTATTCTAGCTCTCTCAGTGCAGCCTATTATAATCCAATTCACACTTATTCAGAAATGCCCTGGATTTGTCAGAGTGATCTCTTTCCTTCCTTTTTAGTTCTTAAAGTGATACTCAGAAGAGGATATTCGGTTACACAAATTATATCTAAAGGATATTGGCCAAAGATTTATTGTTCAATATGTGTAATTAGAGTGATTTTTGTCACAATTAACGAAGAGGCAGAACAAGTGACAAGCCCATCAGAGCACAATAAAAGCATCAATTTGGGTTACAAGACAGTCCATTACTGTGGTTGATCATGGCTTCTATTAAGTCTTAGAGCTACAAAGGTTGTAACTTGGCCATCTGCTACTCCATCATATGGTTTATAGGAAAGCTTCCAGCCTAGAGGAAAAACTACAATGCAGCTTCGGGCTGCTCGCGTCTATCTTTTTAAATTAAGACTTTTCAAAGAAAGTCTAGGGCCCAATTCAAGCTGCAGGGAAAAGGTAAATGATTTTGTGTAGGGTAGTGCCCACAAACCCTGAAACTTAGAATTGTAAAAGTCCAACCACAATGTTTTTAGAATTTACTGCATATTGGGCACTGTCCTAGCCACTGGGTGTACCTATATAAAGAAAATACAATGGGGCATAGCCCATTAGCCAGTTGGGAAGGCTTCACCACTGCCCCCTTTCCAGATAAATACAGCAAAGCTTCCTCCAGGCTGCCAACACCGGGCGGCACTCTCCAACCCTCTCTGGCCATGCAGACTTTATTAGAGGAAGGGAAAAGCACAGTCCTCTCTACCCCCACCTGCCCTGAGTCTCCTTGAACTCTCTATTTCTGAGTCCACAGAAGAGTCCTCTCTAGCCCAAGATTGAGTTTTAAGAGCACGGTCAGAAGTGAGTCACAGGACTGTCCCTGGATTATATATAGACTACTGTCCCTGAACAGGCAGCTTCAAGGTTTCTTTAAGTGGCTTACGTACGTAAGTAAAAAGTGTTTGTAGCTATAAGACTGAAGAGTAAACACAATCAACTACACCTTCAACTGATCCATGTAAAAAGAAAAAACAAAAGTCAGGTCCAGGTGTGGTGTCTCACATAGGTAGTCCTTGCACCTTGGGAGACTGACACAGGAGGATCACTTGAGGTCAGGAGTTCAAGACCAGACTTGGAAACATAGCAAGACCTCATCTTTACCAAAAGAAAACTTTTAAAAATTAACCAGGCATGTTCGTGCACACCTGTAGGCCCAGCTACTAGAAAGGCTGAGGTGGGAGGATTGCTTGTGCCCTGGAGTTCAAGACAGCAGTAGACTTTGATCATGCCACCTCAGTCCTGCCTGCGTGACAGAGCAAGACCCTATCTCTAAAAAAATAATAATAATAAAATGTTTTTAAAAAGAAAGTCAATATCATAGAGGAAACAGAAGTTCTCATTGATGGTGCCAGGACCTGACCGTTTTCTGACAACAGCCTCCCTTTTTATGAGAGCTAAGGATGGAGCTGCTCCTTTGATATCTGGGGCAAAGTCAGCTACACCACCTTGTGGTGGAAGACAAGAAGAGACAGCCAGAAAGAGACCCCAGTTGGTGGAAATGGCCAATGAACTTTGAACAGTAGTTTCCTGTTCTGTTCTGCTGTCTCTGTAGAAGCTGTGTGCGGGAGTGTATGGGGAGAGAGACAGGGGGAAAAAAGTTAAAACAAGCTTTTAAAGAGTCTCTATTCCATCAAACATCTCACAGTCGGGTCAGGGAGATAGATACGTAGGTTGCAATAATTACAAAGCAGTGTATTACACTTCACAATGAAAGTGTCCTATACGCACCAAGCAGAGAATGGTAAACACTGTCGGATGAAAGCAGAGAAGGCTTCATGGTAGAGGAGATGATCAAATTTACTCTTGAAGGATGAGGAGGAAATTCTAGATGCGTTTGGGGGTTAAGGGCATTCCAGACTGCATAAGCTTCCCCTGCTTTGCTTAGGTAGGTGGCTCTCAAATTTTAGCATGCATCAGAGTCACTTGGAGAGTTTGCTAAAGCACAGATTGCTGGGCTTCATCCCCAGAGTTTCTGATTGCATAGATCTGAAGTGAGCCCACAAATTTTCATTTCTAACAAGTTGGTAGGTGATGCTGAAGCTGAGAACCACCAGCTTAGGTGCAGTGTAACAAGTGGAGAAAGATACTTTCCGGAAAATACGCAGGGTCTGGCTCATAAAGGCCCCTGAGTCCATGTAGAGACTATTTATTATCTGGACAGTAGGACCCATCGACAGGTTCTAAGCCATGGAGTGAAATAATCATATTTATGTTTTAGGGAAGCGACTCTGGCGGAAGTGTAGAGGGAAAGGGTAGTTATAACACAGCACCCATCAGTCACTTAGGAATTGATGACGTTGGAACAAAGGCCTAGGGGAGCAGTAGGAATGTAGAGGCAGAATGGATCTGAGATTACTTATGTGAAAACAGGAACAAAAGCCCAGTGTCTTGAGCTATGCTCTCAAAGAAGGACAGTAAATCAGCTGTTTCCGTTGCTTCTGCAAACTGTTATTTTTTCTCTTCCCTTATTAAAATGTGCATGACATATCTTCCAGGAAACAGCACAGATTTTAGTAACATTTACTCAAGAGCCATAATTTGTTTATTCTTTTTTCCAAGATAAAGGGAAACCTCCATATTTGGGGGAGGGCAGAGTGTCCCAGTGGGGTTTGCACATGCATCTCTGTTATGCACAAAGCCCCAGATTAAGGGTTCCTGGGGAAAGAAAGGGGTAGGTTGGGGGAAGCCTGTGTGTTCATGGCTTGGGCAGACCAGAGAAGGCTGGAGCAGCTGGGTGAAGAGACGTAGAGAGGGCAAGGGCATGGCAGAAACAGCAAACGCTGTGCACCTGCAGGGAACAGAACGAGGATTGCTAGGAAGCCCCAGTAATATCTGGTAGGTGACTGAATTTCCCACAGAAATATTCTCGATAAGGAAAATTTAAAATATCAGCCATTATGTTCATAAAAGCTAACACTTATCAATGCTTCCTGTCTTATCCTGGGTTCCCTCAGAAGCAGAGCCTTAGACAAAGGCTTATATGCTGGTGGCTTATTTGGGAACAGGACCTGAGGGAGCAGGAGTGCGGAACAGGGGAGTGACTCAGCGAAGCAGGGAAAGACAGGACCTTCTGATATGCTTCTCAGAACCAACCGCCCAGGGAAGAAAGGGGCAGGGTTCATCCATTGGCTGCTTTCTCACACTGGGGACTGCCCAACAGGACACCAAATCTCTTGCACTTCTCAGTTGTACACACAGGAGTGCCTGCTACAGGTGTCAGCAAAACCTGCAAAGGAAGTGAGAATGTTAGGGAGCTGTCAGACTGCACTGTACCAAGTGGGCCAGGCCTGTGTGGAACTGGTCACATAATGTTGGCCTCAGAAGTGAGGCCGCCACAAGTGTGTGTGATGGTACCTGAGGTGTCCATACAGTTGTTATGGGCCAGCTCCCTGGCTAAGGGATTTACATGCATTCTTCTATTTACTTGATATAACACCCTGAAAGGCAGGCACTGCTATCCCCAACTTACAGATGAGGAAATGAGGGTTAGAGGCTCAAGATGAGACAGCAAAGAAGTGGCAGAGTTAAAACTCAAATTCACTTCTTTCTGGATTCAAGGTTCATAACCACAATATTAACCACAATATTCAACTGTACCCAACACATTAAACTTCATGATAACTCAGAAAGTCAATTTAGGAAGCCATATCAACAGTCTTTAAAATACTTATTAATTTTATTTCTATCCTAGAAATCCAACTTAAGGAAATAATCAGAAATGTGCATAAAGATTGATGTTTGTCATGGGATTAAAAGACAAATGAAAAATTAAATTAAAAAAAGAAAAAAAACAAAAAAAACAGAAAAAAGATTGATGTTTATCTTGTCTGATTAGATTACATCTAGATTAGACAGATAAGTTAGATGTGTGTATATACATAAAATGGAGTATCATGCCATTATTTAAAATGATTATTGCTAAAAGAGATGAATGGGCTTTGGAGTGAATGGCAGTTTAAAAAATACCTTCATTGTTTGGACCTGCATATTTAGCTGTTTTGGAACACAGTTGATTCCTCCTTGAGTTTCAAATGTAAGACTGCTACAGTCACATCACAATATTTAGTGGTGAAATCCTGTTTGTTAACTGTCCTTCCCATTCCTTTTCATTTAGAATCAGAATAAAGTTGCATTTCAAATATAAAAAAATAAATAAATAAAATGATTATTAAAATATAATAATATAGAGAAATACTTATGAGGTTAAGAAAAGTATATCCTACAGAATATACAGTATGATCTTAACAACATCTAAAATATAAATAGAAAATAGAAAAAAAAAGCACTGAAAGGAAAAATCAAAAATATTAAAGTGAATGGCAAGATAATGCGAATATTGGCCAGGCATGGTGGCTCACACCTATAATCCTAGCACTCTGGGAGGCCTAGGAAGGAAGATCGTTTGAGCTCAGGAGTTCAAGATCAGCCTGAGCAAGAGCAAGACCTCGTCTCTACTAAAAAAATAGAAACAAATTAGCTGGACAACTAAAAAAATATATATATATATAAATATATATATATATATATAAATTAGCCAGGCATGATAGTGCATGTCTGTAGTTCCAGCTACCCGGGAGGCTGAGGCAAGAGGATCGCTTGAGCCCAGGAGTTTAAGGTTGCTGTGAGCTAGGCTGATACCACGGCACTCTAGCCCAGGCAACAGAGTGAGACTCTGTCTCAAAAAAAAAAGAAAAAGAAAAAGAAGTAATGCAAATATTAAAAACTTTTTTATTTATACATCTCAATATTTTTTAAACTTTCTACAAAAACATGTATTACTTTCACAATCAGTGAAAATTATTTTATTTTAATGAGCAGTGGGGTGAATTGTCTGTTACCCACCAGGGGCTCCTCACTGGTTCCCTGGGACACCTTCCAGCACCAAGTGGGTTGGAACGTCTGTCCTGCCCTGCACCTGTCACTGCTGTTACTGAGGAAGGGTCCTTTGTGGCTGACAGGGGACTTTGTGGTCCTTCACAAAAAGTCTCTTTCAAAACTCTCTGCTTGGAACCTGGAGCAGTTCCTCTACTCCTGGTTTCCAGAAACATCTCTGCTACCCTAAGTTGGGCATGACCCCAGCCTGGCCACTACTCTCTGTGTCCACAGGAGGGTGACAGTCCTGGAATGCTTCCTTTTGAGAAGATCTTACCTGGGGAGCAGCCCTCCTTACTTCTGGCCTGTCAAGATGAACTCTCTGTCCCAGGCAAGGCTGGAACTGTTTCTGCTGCACTCCCTGACATTCCAGGAGTCGGCCTCATGCCTAGAGAAGACAAGAAGGTGGGAAATGAAGAAAGAAATGCCACCCGATGGAGAGATTCTGACACCTGTAAGATTGCTCACCAATTAAGTCCCTCCTTTTTTTTTTTTTTTTTTTTTTTTTTGAGATAGAGTGTCCCTTCTTACATCTCTCACACTTACTGTGTGGCCACTTCCACCACCCATGCCATCATTTTATCTTTTCGGTCTATTTTCTGTACTTCCCTTCTGGGAATAATTCCTGGAGACCCAATGCTAGAAGACTTCTATACTTGGTCAGAATTCTCATGGCCCAGTGCTTCACAGTGACTTTTCAAAAAGCCACATGGTTCACATTTGTTCTTTAATAAACAGTCTGAATTATTTCAGGGAAAACAGAGTTGCTTGGAAGGATGCCCAGTGGAGGGGAGACAAGGCTGTAATTCTAGAAATAACCTGAAGCACATTTGCAGTTCTATCTCACTCTGCATTATCAGGCATTAAAAGATACTTTGCCAAAGGAGTCAAGGGGAGGAAACCTTGCAACCAGTGGCTGCTCCAAGTTGGTGGCTGCACAGCATATTTTAAACGGAATTCCTGTGTGTAGAAAATTTCACACACAATTAGTGCCCCCTTCCCAAAGGAGATCTGAGACTGAACTACCCAGGATCTTTTGCAGTGATGCTGGTAAATGTTTCACAATAATATTTTCAGAGGGGGAAAAGCCCTGATTTGGAAATTGCATTTGCCAATTTCCATGGTTTAACTATAAGCATACCTCAGAGATATTGCAGGTTTGGTGTCAGACCACAAGAAATGAAACAAATATCAAAATAAATATCAAAAGAAAATATAAATATTTTAAGGTGATGGATATTCCAATTACCCTGATTTGATTACATTAATGTACCAAATTATCACATGTACCCCTAAAATATGTATGTCTATTATGTATTGATAAAAATAAATAAATAAAATTTCTGAAACTTAACAATCAACTCTTGCGAGCTGGTTTGAGCCAGCTTCAACATACCACTAGACAGGCATATGACTTAGATTCCACAATCAGATGCACCTACATGGAACTTAGGCTTTGAAAAGAGAAGAGAGAATTATTAGGAAGCAGGCTGCACATGGAATCTATCTTTTGCAATGTGGCAGAGGAAGCAAGCGAGTTGCTGCTCCTATTCCCAAAGCAATGCAGAAGGTCATCTCTGGAAAAGACCTGAGATGTGTTTGAACATTGTTCCTAACCTCAGAGCTTCCTGGCCTACCTGTAAACTATTTTTTTTTTAACAATCCCTTTTATGCTTTGAATGAATGCTCTTATTTGCAAAGAAGAACCCTAGCCAATTAAAATGAGGATCCTTCTGTTTCAGACAGAGATACTTGTAAGAGGAATTAAATATTGCTTTCATTGAATGTCTTTCAAGTTTAGGATTTTCCCCATGAGGGTGAATTCAGGTTTCATTCAATCCCAGTGTTCCCCATTGCTAGCAGTAGTGGGCAGAAAATAACTCATACTCAGAGTACTCTGCAGCTCAAGTGGTACAAAGGGTACAGCTTTATAGTACAATAAAGCATCTAATGAGTCCCAAAAAGGCTTGGAGAGAATGAGGTGTAATTCCATCCACCTCAGTGGTGGCAGTTCTCATATTCATGGAAGAGGCTGAATGACTCCTCGGAAGACCAGGCAGGGCATTCATCATGGACATTTTGATAACATCTCCCAAAAAATTAGTCCCACGAATTTCACCTTAGGTATTGTTCCAGCACTTTCTGGACCACCTGCCTCCAAGGTACCTGAAATACTTGTTTAAAATTATTTCTGCCTCGCCAGACCTCCTGAATCAGAACCTCTGGGGTCAAAATCAGGAATATACATTTAAATTTGTGCTTAAAATTTTTAAGAATCAAGCTTTTCTATGATCAAAAAAAGGGCTCTCTATCCCACCCCACACACACACACACACACACACACTACGTGGGAATTTTGATTTTGATTATATTGAATCTGTAGATCAATTTGGGGAGAACTGACATGTTAATAATTTTGAATTTCTGAACCATAAACGAGGTATTTCCTGTACACCACTTCTCTTGCAAACTGGTCTATTTTCTTTCACACACTATGTGTGTGTGTGTGTGTATACATATATATTTTCAAAATGCGTCATGATTCCTGTCCATTGGACTGTAAGGTTTATGTAGGTAATCTTGGAAACAACGGCAACAAGACTGAATTGGAACAGGCTTTCGGCTATTTATTATGGGCCACTCCAATGTGTGTGGGTTGCTAGAAGCCCATTGACTATGTTTTTGTTGAATCTGAAGATCCCCGAGATGCAGCTGATGCTGTGAGAGAGCTAGATGGAAGAATACTATGTGGCTGCCGTGTAAGAGTGGAATTACCAAGTGGCAAAAAAAGAAGTCAAAATCATGGCCCACCTCCCTGTTGGGGTGGTCGCCCTCGAGATGATTACCATAGAAGGAGTCCTCCACCTTGCCACAGATCTTCAAGAAAGAGAAGCTTCTCTCACAGCCAGAGCAGGTCCCTTTCTAGAGACAGGAGAAGAGAGAGATCACAAACCATCCTGATCCTTCTCTAGGTCTCATCTAGGCCAAATGAAAGAAAATAGACCAGTTTGCAAGAGAAGTGGTATATAGGAAATACCTTGTTTATGGTCAGAAATTCAAAATTGTTAACATGTCAGTTCTCCCCAAATTGATCTACAGATTCAATAAAATCAAAATCAAAATTCCCACATACCTCTTTGTAGAAATTGACAGGCTGATTCTAAAATTTACATTGAAATACAAAGAATCTAGACTAGCCAAAACAACACAAAAAAATGAGCAAAATTGGAGGCTAACCTAACCTTACTTCAAGAAATATTATAAAGCTACAATACTCAAAACCACATGATGTTTGTATCAAGGTAAGCAAATACATCTATGGAATAGAATGGAAAGTCCAGAAATGAACCCACACATATATGGTCATTTGATTTTTTTTAAAATAACTGTGCTAAGTGAAAGGAGCCAGGCAAACAGTAGTACTTACTGTATGAGTCCACTTACATTAAATTCCAGAGATCAGTATTTGCATGAGCTACAATAGCACTTCATGCCCTGCCTAACCTGTAGATCCATGAGCTAATTAAATGTCATTTAGTAACTGTAACAGTGCCTTTCCATGCTCTGCACCTGAATGGGGGCTAGAAATGAAGTGCTGTAGTAAGATCAATCCTCCAAAAAACTGTGAAATCTAATACCTTCATCTCCCCAGTCCCTATCACAGGGCTCCCAGGCTATTTTGAATCAGAAAGTTTGCACCATCAGTTGTTGAACAAATAGATGACGTTTGTTCTGGTTGAATAAGCATCAATTGGTTTATAATATAACTAAAATCAATACATCAACAGCAAAGTAGCAAGTTCACCATTGACAAACTCAGCTTTAGTAGCTAAGTTTTTTGCCAATAAGTGAATTGATGGAGCAATTTTTATCATGGCCTAATGGAGTTCATGTAGATCCTAAGAGATGTCTTTAATAGGGAAGGAGTATGGCTTAAGATGCACGGTTCATGTTGAATTCTGTGCAGGTTCTAGGTAGGTACTATCATTATCACATCTTCACTGTAAACATTCCACCAGCTTTTTGACTGGGCCTCTTCCACTGAGCTTAGAACTCTAAAATAAGGATTGTAGTGGAAGCAACAAGTACTCCTCCACCAGAATCAAAAAGGAAAAGTTAAATTGCCTAAAACTTTTAGCATGTGTTTCAAGACTTTTCATACCTTTTTACTTTTTGGTTCATTTTTGCCAAGAGTATAATTCCCTTTCAGATATCTCTGACTACATTAGTTGCCATAGATTTCTAGCTTTTGCTACTTCTGGCAATAAACAACCCATTAGATTTATGTCGTTGTTAATTAGTCTTTTTGCACAACACAGAGAGGTGATTTGTAGCCTGAAAATCAGTACTAGTTTTCCTAAGCCTCTCGTGAAAAGTTGACACCAGAATGTTTATATATATATATATATATATATATATATATAAAATAACATGAGTTCTATTTAAGGAGCCTGACCTCATGAAAAGATAAGTATTATTTCTTTAGTATGTCAATTTCATGTGCTTCTGGAGTTACTAAAGACAGTTTGTTTTATTAATACTTTGTACATTTTCAATATTATCTTGTTATGAGCCCCTTTGTTCACAATAATGTAAAAACAAAAATTAGCCTTAATTGTTCCAGAAAAACCAGAAATTCCAAAGTGATAGACTTCAAATGACTGAGATTTTTTTAAAACCTACTTGAAAGTGGCATTACAAAATTATCTGGGCATTCTCTTTGGAGGGGTACCAACTCTTTCAAGCCACTGAAAGAACCAGTCTAAAATCTGGTATGAATCTCCCAAATGACCTCATCCCCACCCCAGTTTAACCTATCATCCTCATCCATGACCCCAAGAGGACCCAGTCTGAAAGAATATAAATAGATTCATAACCACTAGCAAAAAAGGAAGTTGAGAAACAATTTATAATATCCCAAGGGACTAGATCCTATTTACTGTCTAAATTATCTTAGACACTCCTGAATCAAGACCACATTCCCTTTCAGTGTCACGGAGAACTGCTGCCCAAAATCTTCACGCTAGGACCTTCTCATCTACACACACACACCTCTCGACCACCACCATGACCACTGCTAACTCAGCTGGACCCCTGGCATGCAATACTTGCTAATAACTTGAGGGCAGAGGTTCTGCTTATTCATCTGTGTATCTCCAGCACCTACCGCAGAGCTCCGGGTGTACGAAGCTTTCAAATATGTTGAAATAAATGGAACTACAATATTTGCTGAATGAATCATAATTATATACCATCCTTACTTTGCCTGTGTCTAGTAATCATAAAGAGGAATTGAAAAGGTCTAAATAAGTCAGGAGCAAAGGAGTTATTTTAAATATTTTGAGCTCTATTCACTTTTGTATGAGGAGGAAGAATGTGAATGAAATCACATTTCCAGCATAAGTTGGAGTTAAAACCGATTCTTTCAGAGTTTGTAGCTAGAAATCAAGTAGAACCTAGGAGTAAGGACTTGAAAATCGAAAGAGAAGAAAGAAAGGAGAGAAAAAGAGAGATTCAGAGATAAAACCTATATCAATTCCTGGTGAGTACTAAGAGCTGACCCAGCCATAGCTTTTCTGACCAGTCGAGTATGAACCAATATGTTCAGCTAGCAAAAATATGGGGGTGGAGGGGGGGAAATTTCACTTTTCCTAAAGGATATATATGGGCCTGCCATCAGAACACTGGAATGTAACTAAGGAGAGAGATTTGAGGGAATAGGTCAGTGTGTCCAGCCCAGGCTAAGCCAGTCAGTCTGACAGAAATAGAGAGAACAGATCTGAGGAGTGTAGCCCAAAAGCAGAACCCTCAGGAAGGTCGCATGCCCCTAGGCCACTGGCCGATCCAGGAGGCCATATGAGTCAAGCCCACACATTAAGGTTAGCTGCCTTCTCTACTGGCTTCCATACGTACCTATACTTGATTTCCAATGTGCTCCAGATCAGTTTATTCTTTGATTCAACATTCAACAAGCCCATGTGCAAAACTACTATCTGAGAGATACAAGGAAAACTAAGGCCTTCCAGAGCCCACAGAGATCCTTTGAAAAGTCACACAAGTGGCTACAACACAGAGTCAAATGGACAAGTGTCATAAGAGATAAATGAAGTTCTACTTGATAAGAGATCTGTTAATAGCCATCTTCTAAATTGATGTTTATAATTCATAAGTGAATTCTCACCTCTGATTTTCCAAATGCATATGCATGGTAGAGGGAATTATGAAGTGTTGCTCAGTCTGGCCCCTCTGCTTGGAACACTAGTCTCTCCCTGCCCCTTCTCCTTGTCACCTTCAGTCATCCTCAAGTCTTGACCTAGAAGTCATTTCCTCCAGAATATCTTCCTTGAGCCTCACAAGGATGCGGCTACAAGCTCTGCGTGGGACTCTCGTTATCAGAGCACTTACTACCCTGTATCCTAATTATTAAATACTTGCTTAATTTTCCATCCCTCTAATTAGACTAAATTCCATGAAGACAGAACTGCACTTGACTGGGTCACCTGAATCTCTGCTCTGAGTTTGCCTCATAGTAGACCCACAGTGGATGTCTTATATGGATTTATCAATCAGTCAACACAGAGCACATTGAAAGGGCTTCAGCGAAAATTAAGGTGGAATAACATTGAGTGGCCATACTGCTCATCAATCTAATTGGACAGGAAAACATGTTAATGCAAGTTGTCCACACCAAATACATAATTCAAGGCAATAGGCCCTGTCCCTCATATATGGAAAGGGGTCCATTGCTACCAGCAATAAGTCACAGAGGAAATAGAAATAGAGAGATGATTTGAAAACCCAAATTATTCAACATTTTTTATTCCTACCATTAGTTTTCCACCACCACAATTCTTTTTTAGTATAGTTATTAATACAGAAGGAAGGAAAACCAGGCTCTGACTTTCCTTTCCTCCTTCTTCTGCCTTCTGCCTTCTAGGAGCCTCCAGAGGAGGTGGCAATAGTCAGAAGAAGAATAAGGAATAAAGGGTAAAAATGAATAATCCCTGTATTTAGCCTTCAGTTGTCAGTTTCTGACAAAGGATCAGAGTCATGCCCAAGGCTTGAGCAAGCTGGGGAGCCAGACTTCAGGCTCTGTATTTGGGGAGTGTTTAGGGTTCTGTGTCCCCAGTCCCGGACCTCTTGCTCAGGAAGCTTCCTCATACGGGCTGCCTCTCCACTTAAGAACCAGGCTAACCTGGCATGTTAAGTCCTACACCCGTCAGCATCACCGGTGTTGTACACAACTGGACAGCCACTGAACACACCTCTGAACAGCCGTGTTACCGTTGGGATGCAAAAACACAACCAGTGCTGTACTTTTCAATGGAAATGCTCCCGTTTGATCTGTATCAGGGAAGATTGCCTTTTATACAAGCCTGTCACTGCATGTGATGCCTCTATTACATACACAGCCTCTGGCAGCATGGATAAGGCTGAATCCCTGCCCAAAATCAAAATGTGCCAAAACATATCAAAATATGAAGCAGTGCTTAAGTGGATGCAGAGAGCCATTCACAGGCACAGACATCTAACTCTAAACTTTTTCTTTACTTCTGTCATTAATTTCCAACTGGACCGTGGCAACCTAACTGGATACCACATCACCAGCCTCCTCCTTCTCAAACCCCACCCTTCTACTCCTCAACACTGTTATCACCACCCAAAACCACCCAGATCCCACTACATCATACAATGCTGATCGCTGGATTCTAGCAGGGAGGCAATGGGAACACAACATGACATCTTCTATTTCCAAACAGAGCCCGGGGAAGCATTGCTCCACTGACAAATGCTTGTTTTCAGGCACTCCCAGCTCCCCTCAGTTGGTTCATATGTACACCCAGTTGGAGAGTGATGCTTTCCAGTCTAGAGCAGCTGCTCCACTGAGCCACCCTCAGAAGGTTGCCTCACTAAAAGCCAAATTTTTACGACAATGTCCACAGATTAATAAAGCATGTGCAAAGAGACAGCTCTCCAAATAATTAGGCTTCCTATTGCAGATTTTGGAAAGTCATGACTAATCCAAGCCTGCTTGCAATTCTGGCTCCTTTTACCAGCACAGTTGTGAAGAAATAAAGTCTCTTGTTGTTCACTTCAGGTGTCTTTCTTACAGCACAAGTGAGAAGCACAGGACAGAGTAACTTCTCCTGGCTCTCACCGGGAGTGGCCGTGAAAGCTCCCAACTAGAATGAATCCACATTTGGGGAGGGATGAGAACAAGGACTGATGTTGGCCCTTAATGAGATTGATTCTTCCAGCTTTTTGAATAATGTGTTTCTTATCACAAATAAGAATGTTCACTGTAGAAATACAGACAAGCATAGGAAGAAAAATAAAATAATAATAATCCACACTCCAAAAGTAATCACTGTTCAGATTTGGGTGCAATTCCTCCTCTCCCATTGCATATGTGTGTATTTTAAGTTATGAGTACTAATTGTAACTGGTGTTTTTACTTAATAAAAACTGCTATATTAATATTTTGTACATTTTTGAAGACTATATATGTATGTGAAAAAAATAGCTAACATTTATTGAGCCAAGAACCTTGCTGTATTCTCTCTCTTAATCTTCCTAAGGACTCTCTGGATTAGATGCTATTGGATTTTACTGTTTTATAAGTGAAGAAACAAGTGTAGAGATCAGCTAGACAAGGCCTCTGTCTGCTTCTCCTGTCCTCCTCCTTCTCCCCTACACCGTCCTCCTACTAAGCACACAGAACGTGGCTTCCGTTGCCTTCTCAGATCTCAACAAACCAGGCCAGCTGAGGTCCTGTGAAAACAGTCCCCAGCCAGCGCAGGGCACATGTGCTGTACCTCAGCCCTCCAGGTCCCAGCGATGGCTCCTGGCACTTTGCTGCCCTTCCTACACTCAGTGCTGGACCTGGGCCTGGTTTTATACTCATGTGGGAGATGGCACCATTTTCTATGCAGTGTCCCCTGCACATCGTTGTAAAGTAGCAGTCCATGGCCACCACCTCAGCCTTGCCAGGACCAGAGTCACATTCACCATATTGTCTCCTTATTTGGGAGACTTTAATCTTGTTCTTTCCTGCTTTTTTTCTCTTGCTTGGAATTATTTTTCTCCCATTTCTCTCTTTCACTCTATCTTCATGTCTGCTTGCCTTTGTCACCCACTGTTTGTTCTTCTTTTGTTTTTTGGTTCTTTGTTCACCAACCCTCTTTCCCATCTCACTCTGGCCTCCTCCACTGATGAATGATTTCCCAGCTTGATTTTCTGTGGACATCACTCTGATCTAATAGGCCCTCTTCTTTTTTCCCTTGATCTAACATACTCATTCAAAGTTGCTCTTGGTAGATGGAGGAGCCAATGACACCAAAATTGACAAATCTCCACTCCATATAATGAAGGGATGGTAGGAAACCATCCCATCTGGAAGAACCACCAGCTGCTGTGCTACACAAACACACATTCCCCCAGCCAAGTCAAAGCCGCCTCCCTGACTTTCCATCTGCATTCTTCCCTAGCGACTTCCAGCTCTCATTTGTTCCTAACGCTACCAAAACCAATGTGATGCTGTTGTGCCGAAAGGTCTTTCCTAGAGCCTCTCAGTCAGCATGTTGCTTACAACTTGGATTAGACTCCACAAATGCAGGTACAAGTAATGTGCGCGAAAAGATTACAGTGCTTCCTACAGGTACTATCTGGAGTCAGCCCTGCTTAGCTTTCTGACAAAGGCTGAGGTATTCTTGAGAAATTTCACTGCAGGCCAATCTGCTACCTAGAAACCGGCTGCTACGTTTCACCTGTCACTAATAACTGAGGTTTAGGAGTCAGGACTTCGCCAGCAGTTGAGAGAGTGAGGTAGGGCAGTCTGAAATGCAATTCCTTTTTCTTTCTGGGATAACTCTCCAGCAAGGGAACAATTGCTTTTCAGTTTGATTATATTCCCAGTGTCTCCAACTTCTACTGTCTCTCTCCCACACCCTGTCTGCCCCCAATTTTTACACACACACACACATACACTCACGCATATATGCATACATGAAAATATAGACCCAAGAGTCCAAGGATTTTCAAAACATATTCACTGATAGGAACAAAATACTGTTTATAACAGGTCTTGTTTTTACTACAATAGAAAATAAAGAAAAGATGAGAGAGGACTGAACAGCCCCCATGAGACTTGTCCCCACAGGCTTGCTGCATTAGGGTTCTGAGTTGTTGGCAGCATCACCTGAAAATGATGAATGCTCCGTGACTACATGGTGTGGCTACCCAGGGGGTTTGCTCTCCAGCAGTATATCCAATCCTGGCCTGTCCTCTGATGGTAACATTGGGAAGCTATTTCATAGAGTTAGTGTGGCAGTGGGCAGTGCAGGTCACACTTGAGTCATGTAAGATCAAAACTTTGTTCTTGCTTTGCCTCACCACACCATCTCTAAAGTGAGGCTAAATGATAGTGGCACAACTCTGCTTTGCACCAAGCTAGGGAAGAATTTTGCATGATTTTCTCAAGGATGTTAGAAACATGCAAAATATGTCAGGATACAAATATCCCACTGAAGACCGAATGCACAGGATGAAGACAAAGTCTATGGAAAAATCAGAAGAATCATTGATTTGGGAAAATCTCAAACAGGTAGGAGTGAGAGGTAAGGTTTTAAATAGCTACTGCCAGTTATAAAATTAGGTGAACTATAAATTCTTCTGAATGTAGGTTTCCTAAAACAGCAGAGATAAAAATATTCCTAAAATCCTCATACAGGGAAAGTCACTCAAATGAATACTTCTTAAGGGAATCGATGCATTGAGAGGAAGCGTTTGCAGACTAAAAGCTACATAATACACAGAGGTTGCATCCTGACAGGATACTTGTTAAAAGAATCCATTTGCAGCTCCAATACTCAGGGTCAGTAATTTCTCAGAAAAAGGTTAATGGAAACAAAACAGAATTCAGGGCACATTCTCTCAACCAGTGTGCAGAAATATGGGCAAAATACACCCTTAGCATATCCTCGGGCTATAGAATGCAAAATTATTGCAAGATTCCTTTTGATAGAGTTTGCAGTCAGTACAATGGAAAACAGATGGAGGGGATGAGGCATTTGTTTGTGTGCTTGGGCAGGTGGATTCAGTGACCTCTGCCACATCCAGCCTGGGGTTGCAATGCTTCCATGCTTGCAGGCAGAGAGTATGGATGTGAATAAACCAAGTAGTGGCTGGATAGAGCTGGAGAAACTTTCTCAAATCAACTTCTATCCCCAGAAGCTGCTCTGAAAAATGTGTACATGTGTCAGTATATATTCAGTATACTAATTTCAGTATTCTCACTGAAATTAGGAAAAACTGATCAAGAATGAAGCCATAAAACCTGATGGCTGTAGTCTGATCTTACTTCCTAGAAAGAAAGGGAAATTTGATCTGGGTGGCAGCCTTCTAGAAAGGTTGGGACAGTGGGAGCCTGGTTTGGGTTTCAGGGTCTAGAGCAGCCATCTTCTCTGGAGCATCAGAGACAGTGAAGGTCCCAACAAAGTGAGGGAAGGCAAAGGACTAAGCAAGAGAAGATGTCAAGAGAGAGTCTAAAACCACCAACAGGACATGGGAGGCTTGGAGGTCTGGAACAGGGTGAAGGAGTGAACATGAGGCTGCAGGCAATCCTTCCAGAAGGGGATGGCAAGGGTACCCCACTTTAAATGACTTTTGAAAAATACACCACTGCACTTAGGCCACACAGGTATCCACATAGGTCACTTACAAAATGTATCATGTGCCCTTCAACTGAGGGTGGTGAATGGTTCGGATTGGTCAACATGGCTTTCACGGAGTCCTCACTACCCACCAAACTCAGGTTAAGTGTTCAGTATGCAATATGTTATTTAATCTTCACAGCAACCCTCCTTCTTTATTAAACCCTCAGAGAAATAATATTTATGGAGATTTGATGGATTCTAAATTGTATCCTTCAATTAAACTAGACAATCAGAAAACTACACTTAAAGAAAGTGTTTTGGGGTACATGGCCCTCATCCTGCTCCCTCTGCTTTGAACTCCTCTAATGAAATAGCATTGTGGTATTACCTACCAACCGACACTGTAAGAAACACCCATGTGAAAAGTATCATTGTGCTTAATATAAGAATATTATTGCCTTACACTGTATCCTCTTCATGAGTCCTCAAAGGGTATAATTCCTGGTCTTAGTACTAAGAATTATTGTATACCTCTCCTAGCACCTGGCTTGTTTTCATGTTATGGATACTGAATCATGCAACTGATCCTGTTTCCCTACTTGCATTGACTACTAGGAAGCTCCAGGTCAGATTTGTAGCCCAACTTCATTCCATTCTTTTTGCTCTACTTTTTAAATTTAGTTATGCCTTATCTATTTTATCCTTTTAAAATTTTGTACATTATTTACAACCATTTTTGTACAAGGTCATGTATAAATACATACATACATATAGACATACATACATTCATATGCACGGATCTAAAAGTGCTATGGCCAAATTGCAAAAACAGTACAGGCAATAAGAGTTTCATGTACACTTAATTGAAATTAGTGAAATTCTTGTCCCCTGTTAACATTATGTCTTGTTAAAATTTATAAGTAACCCAGTTTTCCTGCTTCACATTTTTATTAAGGAAATTCATTTTCAACTTGCCAGAAACCTGAATTTCTTTATTCCTCATAAGAGGAGGCAAGCCTTCTGATTTATATGGAACAACCTCTCCATCTATTGGCACAATTTAATATTGCAAATAATATCTTGTTACTCTGTGGAGATATTTTTCCCCCATTAAGCCTCTCAGAAAGCTTTCACTAATTAAATATATCTCCTGCCTTAAGCTCTTTGCCTTCAGGAGTTAATAAACTTACAGGTATTAAATTCATGCACTATCACAAGGAAGCTTCCAAAAGCTTCCTGGATCACCCTCTCCAGCTCCTAAGGGAAGCCAAACCAAATTTTCCAAAATAAGATATAATGGCAGGAAGCAGTATTGTGCAAAGACACTCTAAAATAGTTTAGGCTATGATAATCATTTTAAATTGTGTTAAGGGCTGAGTGAAATATTGGAAAAGGCAACATTTCAATTCTCATTTTGGAATAGCTTATAAGTGACAAAACATATGAGTACACAAAAGGGCCAATCAATTTTATAAGTATGTATCATAGACAAATACCAAATATTGAGATTGAACCAGTCTTACCACACCTCACTCAACAACAAACTCTATGTTCAAAGAACTCATTCCCTTCATCTGACAAAGTAATTCTACCTTCTCTTAAACAAAATACATCACCCTTGAAATTTTTCTAACCATAAAATGTTGTCAAAATCTCTGTGACAGCCAGGCGTCTGGGAGGCACTCTGGGAGTCCTGGCTGGCAGATTGCTCAAGGTCAGGAGTTCGAAACCAGCCTGAGCACGAGAGAGATCCCATCTCTACTAAAAATAGAAAGAAATAAATTGGCCAACTAAAAATATATAGAAAAAAATTAGCTGGGCATGGTGGCACATGCCTGTAGTCCCAGCTACTCAGGAGGCTGAGGCAGGAGGATCGCTTGAGCCCAGGAGTTTGAGGTTGCTGTGAGCTAGGCTGACGCCATGGCACTCTAGCCCGGGCTACAGAGTCAGACTCTCACTCATAAAAAAAAAAAAAAAAATCTCTGTGACATTCTGATCATTATATGACTCTGTATATCCATAGTAAATTCATTTATTTGAACATCTCTTGTGTTCTTACCTTACAAACCTGAGCTTAAAACCCAACTTTTCCACTTATGTAAAGTGTGAATCCTTGAGCAAGTTACTTTTACCTTCATGACTTTCTTTCTTCATGTAAATGCAAATAATATTAATTCCCTTGTAGGATTGTTGTGAGGATTAAACAAAACGGTTTTATTACTTTTTTTATGTTTATTTTTTATTAATTTTTTATTATTTATTTTATTTCATTATATTGTGGGGGTACAAATATTGTTAGGATTACAT
>VBSM01003204.1:29920594-29930663 GCA_008086735.1 Cheirogaleus medius | reverse complement strand
GGCAGAGCGGCCTGAAGAGAGGGGCGAGCCGGGGGAAGGCGGAGGGAAGAATCCGGGATTTGCTTCTGGGGACTGGCCTTTCAGCCCTGTCCCCAACCCGTGTCATGCCAGGGACAGGGACCAGTACTGGAGATGGTTCTCCTCGATCCTCTTAGCCTTGGCTGAGCGTGCCGCCCGGGGAGTCCTCGCCGAGCGTGTGCGCCGGCACCGGGAGTCCTAACCCGCGGTGTGCGGCCCAGTCTAGGCAGTCCTCGCCCGGGCCGGGCTGGCTGGATAGGGAAATCCTTATTAAAGTTGTGCGGGCAGATTGGGGACACTATATTGCAGGGCACGAAGTTTTGGAAAATGGGTGACAGGGAGAAGACCCCTCGCCGGAAAGATTGGACATGGAGCCCACCTTGATAGATTCAGAGATGAAGGAAGGAGGTTGGGCTGCCTTTCCCAATTCAGCCAGCACATCTTAATGGCATCTTCCTTCCCTAACACACGTAACCCTCCTCACAGGGGGGCAACCTTTAGGACAGATGTTCCCAAATTTTGGGGACTCAGTACCCCTTTACACTCTTAAAAATTAGTATCCTAAAGGTGCTTTTGTTTATGTGGGTTATATCTGTTGATATTTACCATATATAAATAAGACTGAGAAATTTTTAGTGTATTGAATAATTTATTTTCAAATAATAGTAGGCTAACTTTATCTTAACATATTTTTATGGAAAAAACTTCTAAAACAGAAGGTTATTAAGAAGAAAGAGTGCCATCGTTCTACACTTTTGCAGATCTCCTTAATGTCAGGTATAATATTAATAGAAGACAGCTAGATCTTATATCCGCTTCTGCATTCAGTCTTTTGCTGTATCACATGTGATATAGCCGCTGAAGACCTCCACTGTATGTTCCTGAAAACATGAGAGTGCAAAAAGCAAATAACACCTGAGTATTATTATGAAAATGGTCTTTACCTTAAAGATCCCTAGAAGTTCTCTGTACCACACTTTGAGGACCACTGGCGTAGCAAATGCTTCAGAGGCTTATCTCATTGGTCCTGCTGCTGCTTTGTGATCCTTCCTTCCAATGCATGAGAGCACACACCACCCCATGCTATGGACAGTGTTAACCTCCGGTATCTGGGATCAAACTTAACCTCACTTGGAAACCAAATCCTAGGTCCTCACGTAAAGGAATGATGAATCTTGCTGGACTCCTGAAAACCCACACATGCCTTTGGTTGTTTCTGTGCCCGCAGAGCTGACTCATCTGTGTTCAGAATTACAGCACTGATGTGGCAAACAGGTCCTGGGGGCTCAGAGAAGTGCCAATGGGGAGGCTGTGCCAAGTGTGTAGGGGTTAGCGTGAGAGTTACTAAATAGTCAAGAAGTTATTTCCAAAAGAAAGGGGAGGCATGCTTTAGCCTTCCTTTCCACGTGTTCATTTGTTTGCAGTTGTGTGGTTGTTAGCTTTGAGTTTATTAGAATATGATTGCTAATGTTGGTGTTCTTTCATTTTCTACTTTCAGAGGTGTGTCACTGTGAGTGGTGGTTCCTCAGCCCCTGCCAGAAAGCAGCATCCAGCATCCTGGTGTCTGGTAGGTGGGATCTTTCATTGGATTCTTTGATTGGCTTCATGCTCTGTCCGAACAGGTTCAAGATGGATATTCTGTAACTCTATCCTCCCTTTTGTTCCTCCATCCATAGAACCCCTTGTGTTCTGATGGAGCAGCTTCGATGCTGCAGCCGATACTGCCGAAATGTTGCACTCACACGAGCATTTTGTGTGTTGTTGCGCAGTTCACAGATGGGAGAAAGGAATGGGATTTAGATTATGTACACCTGCGTTTTGTGTAAAAATTCCACTTTGATGGCGGGGTCTCATTCCTTCACCCCTTCAGTAGATGTTTATTGACCACCTATTTATCATGTGTCCAGTTCTGTGCCTGATGCCAAGAAAGTAGCGAGCACAAAAGATGCAGTCCCTGTCTTTCTGGAGCTTATGGTCTAATAGCTTAGGTAACTGCTAGTTAATTGAGATAGTTCCTTGTCAGAGTGTTTACGTGAAACGTGGTCCAGTGTGAAGAACAATACCCCTCACCAGACGTGTGCTTCAAAAGCGTGTGCTAAGAAACTAAAGTCTTTTAGTATGAAAATGATGATAAAAACCAACATTTATTACGATGTGCCTGGCAAAGAACTTCCTTTGCCTTCTCTCCCCTACTTTTACAGAGGATATAACTTCCTGTGAGGTAGCCAGACTCTGCACAGGGAAGTTACCTGCAGCCTTGGGCCAGTCACTGGGCCAGTTTTGGGTGAGACACTTTCTCTTTCTGGGCTTCAGTGTCTTTGACTTTAAAGTGAGGGATGATCCCTCACTTGGGACACTGAGTCTCAAGAAACCAGTGGCTTACTAGAGCTGATTTATACTAACAGTTAGGCACATCTCTTCCCAACTCTGTTCAGTGGTGACACATTTTCTAGATTGAAATAAACCATTGTGGGAATATTTACACCATGGAAATCAGCAAATACTGTTAATATAAATTGGGACCTTTTTTCCTCCTGGAGAACACATTGTCAAACATTTACCAGCACACACTGCTATTGTCAGAGCCAAGGTGCTTTTGGTTGGTTGGTTTTTTAGTAGAAAACAGACTCTCCAGCCTGGATAAAGACATTGGATGTGAAGTGTGTGGTTCAAGTCCTCCAAAATCTTTTGATAGAGGAAAAAAACAGTATGTTTTCACCATATCCTAAAATACAGATCAGTAAACTTTTGTGTACAGCAGCAGATTGTAAATATTTTAGACTTTGTGTGTCATACAGTCTCTTTTGCAACTACTCAGATCTGCTGTTGTAGTGTGAAAGTATCCACAAACAACTTGCAAACAAATGAGCTTGGCTGTGTTCCAGTAAAGTTTTATTTTTACTGGAACACATGCTAGGCCATAGTTTGTGGACTCCTGTCTTAGAATATTAGAACAGGAGCCATGTTTCAAGGAGGTGGTTTCACGGAAAAGGAGATTCTTCTGGATTTTGTGCGTGATTACCAAGGACTTGAATTTCTGAGACAAATATAGTTGGAAGTAGGAACTGCAAAAGATTTGGAGGCAATCATAGAAGAATCCAGATAGTAGGTTGTTTAAAGGAAGGCCAGGTATGTTCAAGTTTTGGAGAGACAGCCGTGGGTAGGTCTTTATTCCCAATTCCCCTCTCTGGAGCCATCTCAGACATTATGCTGGAATGGATGGACCTGCATTCTAACCCAGTGTGTGAATTTTGGGTGTTCTTATGGTAAAATCCGCAGTGTCTCTAACTATCCTGATTCCAGGGGCAGGGACAAAGGAAATGTTAAAAAGGAAGGAAAATCCTCGTTATACATGTGTATTATGCATTGTATATGCACATTGCCTGTATACATACATGTATATATGCATATTTGTATATCTATATGTGTACATAAGTCATGTGCATATATGATTATACACTCCATGTGTTTAAAGTAGGCTCATAAATGTGTGAATGACAGACACACCAAACTATTAACAGTAGCCAGTTCTGGGCAGTGGAATGTGCTGGAAGGAAGGCAGGGAAACTTTGTTACTTTTTGTAATACCAGATGTCTGCCTAGCCTACAACCATATATTGCTTTTACAACTTAAAAATCTAAAATCCCAACAACCCATGCTTTTAAAAGGAAGGTAGGATTATTTTTCTGATAAGAATATTGCCAACACCCTCCTCCCCCAATAAAACAAATTATTTTAATTGTCATATCATAGTTCTGAACTAGTATATATAATATACTAGTATATATAATCTCAAAGTGATTATTGAGAGAGAGCCTGTCCAGTCAAAACATTTCATTAAAAGGTATTAATGTTTGACTTGCTATCCAAGGCTAGAAATACTCGGTCAAAGTGTTCTTTAATAGGCTATTATTGCAACCCTTAATCTGGTGTTGTAAATTGCTGTTGTGCAGCTTTTAATGTAAAAAGCATGTTACACAGGACTATTTTCCTGTCATCCTGTATTTCGGAGGAGAGAAAGCCGGTGCATCTGAGTGCGCACCTGCGGGGACAGAGGCAATGGGTATGCCAAAATGTTGAGTGGTTTTCGCTTGGTGGTGGAGGACTTTTTAGATTTTCTTCACTTTGCTTATCAGAGTTTTCTAGCATGAACAAATATTGAATTTGACAACGACCACAATCAACTGCTACAGTTATTTGTACACATAGTACATTGAGGACAGCTGCCTCCATTTCTCTTAGGCTGATTAACCACCAGCTTGCCTGGGAGGAGGCCTCTGCCACTCTCTTTCTCCCAGCGGGAAGTGAAAAACCACGTGAGGCATGTGAGGCAGGGGGAACCGAAAACGGGCACACTGACTGTGTAGTCACATTGTGCTGTGTCCGCTTTTCCTGCGGAGTCTGTCCCCCCTTGAGCCCAACTGTCTTGCTCTAGTTGACCCAAACATTAGAAAGTTCTTCGTAGGATTAGCACCATCACCTGAGGAGCCATCAGCCTACCATCTCCCTAGCTTGATGGCCTTCATTTCTTTTTTATTGGAAAATCTCAGAAAAAGAAATGCAGAATGAGTGTAAACCCTCAGCTCCAACTATTATGAACATTAATAATTGGCCAATCTTGTTTCCCCTATACTTTCCTCAACCTCACTTCTTTTTCTCTTTGCCAGGACTTGGCATCTTCATTTTCAACTGTTTAAATTAACAAAAAAGCCCTATTTTTTTATTATGTCTTCTTAGTAGTAAGCATGTACTTACTGATGTAGCAAAAATGTTTAAACTGTTTTGCCCTGATGTCAGCCAAACTGAACCACTGACTGGTCTTTGAACACTTGGTGTGTTATCCTATTCTCTACTTTTGTATTTGCTCTTCCCTCTGCCTGTGAGTTCAAATCCATCTTTCCATTTCCAAGTTCTCTGTAAAGCCTTTCTTGAATCCCAGTTGCAGCTGTCTCTTTCCTTTGACCTTTCCAATGATCCTTATCGTATTGTAATTGTGTGCTTATCTCAGTCTCATTGTTAGATTGTAATCTTCTCCCTATAAAAGGGGGAGTGTTTTCCTTATCTTCCTTTCTCCTGTAATACTTAAGAATGCTTAATGCAAAGAAGATACTCAAATACCTGCTAAATTAATTAGAATTGATCAAGTTTACTAGAGAAAAATTTTGAGTATAAAAGCAATCCATCACATTATAAGAAAAATGTTCAGGTATTACCTAGTACTAAGAACATTTTCTCTCTTAGAGGAATGACAGTCTACGAAAAAAAAAAAAAAAGAACATTTTCTCTCACCTGTATGGATTTTAAAGAATTGTGATGAAAAGAGTCTTCATTTTGAGTCAGTACAAAAAGGTGACTTTTTTTCTTTTTTAGGAAATTTTTTTTTATGATCTTTTGTCATTTTTTACACATGTATCTGGAGCTTTAGGTCTTCTCTGATCTTAAAATGCTTTTTCTCCCCTAGGAAAAAAACCTGAAAAAAAAATAAAACTAAATAGTATTAGGCCACTTTTATTGAATATGAGTGATTTTTGACTATATTTTAAATATTTTTGGGGTTAAAATGTAGATTTGAATCTTCAGTAAAAGAAGCAGGCTACATCTAGAGCCCACCATGCCCCATGAAGTCAGTCAATAGCAATCTCATGAATTATGGTAGCTCGCAGGGATAGAGTTCCCAGTGTACACTGTGCTTTCACGTGTTACCTTATTTAATTATCCCAGCAGCCCTTGTCATCTGGGCAGAGCAGTGCAGACAGGCATTGTTCGTTTAAATGTGCAAAGAAATAGATAGTTTTGGGAAGAAAGAGGAAATCTTGTCTACTGCAGCAAGTAGAGTCTGATTTTAAGTATAGATTGGAAACCAGAGGGCTTTGGGATTATTAATAGATGTTGCAAACATGCAAAGGCATGAAATCATCTTTCTTAGCCTGTCTTTGGGAGACAGAACAGGTTTTTGTACCCCTTAATGCCATAGAACTACTAAAATGATATCACATTCTCTGAGCCATTTGTTTCACAGATTCCCTTTAGTCTTTGTTGTCGAAAGTTAATCCACCTTAGATGAATTAGCAAGGCTGTCTGTACATGAGTGCTGGTGTTGTTCTCTCTCATTTTCTTGACCTAAGGAGAACTCTGGACAAACCCATCTTTGGATAGTGTGGCTTGCCTGGGCCATTGCCCAAACAGACATGTATGAGGCACTTAATTATTCAATATCTTTGTCATCCTTTCTATGACTGTTATTGTAGAATTATAAAGCAAGGTACAAGTTGTGACATAGTTCATTAAGAAGGTATGTCAGTCTAAGAAAGTATCCTCCTTCATGATTTCATGATTGCCAGGTTTGAATTTTTAGTTGAGAAGAAGAGTGGTGAATGAAGCATGATTCATTGCTGAGAATCTGCCATGTGCAAGAGCTATGCCAGTGCAGGCACATGGAAGGTCCAATTCTGTGCTAATTGTACCTTTTGTGGAATCAAACCTAGCCTCAAGATTGGTTTTAAAGATGGTATGTTTCATAATTTCCTTATTTGCTCAGATAAGGAATCGATCACATTCCAAGTGTTGGTAATGCCTATATTATTTAAATCAACCAATCCTTTAAAAGTTATCTATCATACAAATTTTGCTAAAATCAAGAATATTTTAGAGAACTTGAAGTTGACTTTCTGGTCCTCACATATGTACCTTAGAGCTTAAAGATTGTTGTAAAGTGAGATTTAAATTGTTTTTTAATCCACTTGGTTAATTTGATTCTTCCTATGTGAAATGACTGCAAAATGATATCACTTGTGCTCCCTGTTGGGCGGCAGCATGGTGCAAGAGAACTGCCTCTGGCGTTGGGAAGCCTGAGTTTGACTCCTAGCTTGGTCTCTTACCAGACGTGAGACCTTGGCAAGTTATTCTACCCCTCAGATCCTGTCTTCTCACATGTAAAATTGGATGGTGATGCCTTTGTCACGAGTTGCCAAGGAGACTGCCTTAGACAGGTGGGGAGGTGCCTGGCCCTCCGCATGCACTCAGCGTGTCTCCAGCTGCAGTGCTTCTGCAGTGATGTGGGACTCAAGGGATAAGGCCTGCATCTTGCTGCTGTTCTCCCCAACTTCTGTCCCTGCCCAGCCTCCTGAGCTCCAGGCCCACATAGGCAGCTGCCCACTGCACATCTTCCTCCCAAAGTCACCATGTCTAAAACTAACATCCCAGTCCCCATCTTGTTTATTGACTCTGCCTGTTTGCTCAGATGAGAAACAGAGCAGCTATTTTAGGCCTCTCTTTCTTCCTCGCCCACCCCCAGTACGTCCTGCTTTCATAGCTCTCCCTGGGATTTTTCCCCTCCTGTACCTCCTCATGGCCTCTGCCCTCATTTGCTGTCTTAACAACTGTGATAGCACTGGAACCCGCCTCTGTGACACGTGTCTAGCGTCCCTCTTGAGTCAGTCCACACCACTATCAGAGTGATCTCTGAAAATCAAATCCGGTCGTGAAGAATTGCAGCTCAGAATCCTTTAATAGTGCCCCTTATCTTTAGCATAAATCCACACCTTCAGTGATCTGGACCTTGCCCCTTCTCCATCGTATACCCTGTGCTTCATCCACATGGAACTGCTCTATGATTCCCACAGTGTCACACTTTTATGCCTTTACATGTATTGTTTCTCCTGCCAGAACATGCTTTCAGTGACTCCCTACCTCTGTGTAATTCTGGAAGGTTCGTACATAGAGTCGCCTGTCCCTAGAGGCCTTTCTGACTCTTTCCGACTCTTTCCAGTGCTGGATCAGGTGCTGTCCCGCGGTGCCGCTTTATCAGCCTCCATGCACCACAGCTGTAGCGCGGACTGTGTGATATTCTGATTATCTCCTGACCGGTCTCCTTTCTCAGTCAGTGAGAGACTGAAAGAGGACAGAGGCTTTTATCACTTCTATACCAGGTCTGTAAATCTCAACTGTACGGCTGAATCCACATCAGTCTCTTCCCTTAGTCTAGAAAGGCCTGGGTACCAGGTATGTGAAGGTCTTATGCTGCTCCATCATTTGTGACATCTTCAACCCAATGAAATGGGAGTCTCCTGTAGAAGCCATGCCGCTGTGTCAGCCACGAAGGGGGAATAGAGCGTAGTTGCTTAAGAGCTGAGCTCTGGAGTCTGAAGGACTTGAGTTGGAGCTCCACTTCCCCCTCAACGCCCCTGTGTAGTTGGCAAATAAAAAGGTTTCCACGTCGAGCTTCTGGGAGCTGTGTTAGCATGGGACATCCTCCTGAGCCCAGCCAGCTCTGAGGCCCTGATGAGGCCAGCTTGGCGAGGCAGGTCGGGATAGTTGACCTCAGAAACTTGGTGAATTCACAGAGACACAGGTGGCCCCAAGAGACCTCTGGCAGCCAGACACCCAGCCTTTTGTGGTAACTCCCTTTCTTTCTAATTCCTAAAGTTTGAGTTAGAAAAGTTCATTGCCAGGATCTACGAAATGCGTTCAGGAGCTTGAGGAAGTCATACAGCCTTGTTAAAGAATGGATCTCAACTGGACGTGCCCTGTAATACTTAAAAAAAAAAAAAATACAGCTGTCTGCCCCCCTCTGCTCCTCCTCTCAAGATTTAGATGCAGTAGGACTTAGCTGGGGTCTCTGCAGGTGTCATGTGCTAAGTGATGGTGGGGAGCTGCGGGGTGGGGACCCCTATTCCCAGCAGGGACTGAGGGTGACCTCAGTGAGGAGAGGATGAGGGCAGGCACAGGGCCTGGGGTGGGTGCCGGGTTCTGAGGAGCCCTGCCCCGGCTGCTGCTTTACTCTCTGGCCAGACGTTCATGACCCCACGATGACTTTCTTTTCTCAGCCCATCTCTGGAACTTATAAAATCTTCATCAAGACTTTTTGTGAAACTCTACTTGTATTAGCCCACAGTGATACTAAAAAGTAAAAGTGAGTATTTCTATTCTTTTGAGTTTGTGCTGCTGCAGCTTCAAGGATGTGTTAAGTCTTTCTTTTTGGGAGTTGCATATAACACTGTGCTCACTCTTGGCCAGTGAGTCCAGCACTGGGGGAGCCTTCAAGAGGTAGGAGCTGCCCCGGTCCCCAAATCCTACCTGTTAATTTTTGTAGTGGCTGTGCACATCTGCCACATGAGTCATGGTCATTTTTGTAACCTATCCTGAGAATTTTCCAGTGTTACTTAATAATGAGGTTCAGGGAAACAGAGGGTTAGATTTCAGGAAATAGCCACTTTTTAAATGCAATGTAATATTTTCATGTATGAGTTAATTTCTTACCAAGCTTTAGCCAGTCTTAATGTTGGAAATGTATAATTTAAACCAAGTATACAAAATAAAAAAATAAATAAACCAAGTATATAGCTAGGAGTTTATAGTTTGTCTTTATCAAAGTCCCTATAGTGGCAAACAGAGCCTCTTACAGTCTGGCCTCTGCTCCTCCCTGCCTTATCTGTCTTCTCCCTTTTTGCCCTCTCTTACCTGGCCCCACCTCAGGGCCTTTGCATGGGATCTTACCCTCCCCCAGATTGCACGAGTAGCTCCTTGTCAGTGAGGCCTTCTTTGGTCACCAGCACTCCCCACGGCCCCTGCTCTCCCTACTGCTCTTGCCACGCTTTATCCACAGAACAGGTCACCGTCAGACATTCTGTTTGTATATTTATTTGTTTGTTTAGTCCGTCTCCTTCCGCTAAAGTGGAAGTGCTATGAGGGTGAGGACTCTGTCTCTTTTTTTCCCAGGTGTATTCCCAGGACCTAAAACAGTTCCTGGCACACATTAGACAGTTAGCATAAATATATGTGAGTGAATGAATCATAGAATTTTTTCATTTAGAAAGGACTTTTTAGATCATTAACCAATCTTATATTTTTTATCTTTTTTCCCCCACCCTCCTAGCCAGCCTTATTTTATAGATTGGGAAACTGAGGCACAGAAAAGTTATATGGCTAACTCAAAGCAAAACAGAAATATTTAAAAACTATTACTGCTTTTTATTAAAAAAAAAATCTTGACATATATATAGAACATTCAGGTCATTTATCCCAGATGGGACAGAAGGCAGTAAAAATAGG
>VBSM01003204.1:29898982-29920494 GCA_008086735.1 Cheirogaleus medius | reverse complement strand
AAAAAAAAAAAAAAATTAAGAGGAGTCCACTCCAAGTGGCAGAGTCTGAAATGGGCTAGAACCGATAGGACACTGACTCTGGGCTTATGCCCTCTCCGTACCTCTATCCCACAGCACCTGGGTGCCCGCCACCATCCCTGCCCCCAGTATCTGTCTGCCCTCGTCTCTAGTGTCCATCCTGTGATTGTGGCAGTGAGGTGTCTTCCCCAATCTCATGTCCCCTGATCATGTCCTAGTGATTTGACCATCTCATGATCCGTGGGCCTGGGGCCAGCCTCTTGTCTGCCCACTTCCCTCTCGTTGGTCAGATAGTCCCAAAAGCTCCATCTCTAACTCCCAGAGAATGTTTGGGTCCTCAGTACTTCCCTTCCGCATTCCTTCCTATTCCAACACACTGGGGGAGAGGAAGGAGAATAGGGCACCTGATAGTAAATTGCCCTTGCCCTTCTCTCTTAAAGCTTCCTAGATTTGGAGGAAGAGCAGGCCAGTGAGCAGGGCAAAGCCTGCTAGGAGCAGAATGACCTTGAGGATCTTCTGTTCAGAAGTGGCCAGCTCCTGGGGCAGGATTTCCAGGGAGATGATAGAGAGGAAGGTGCCAGCTGCCATGCCCTCTAGCACAGACTGGACCAGCTGGTGCAGAGGCCCAGCTGACTCTACCAGAGCTGCACCCAGCCCAGGGCCTAGAGGTGTCATGCATGAGAAGAGAATCCCACAGCCAGCCACCACCTGTGCCCACAGGTGGCTCTACAGCAGCCGCAGCGACAGGCTAACGGCTGGGATGCCTTTGGAGCAGCAAAGCCATAGCTCCATGGCCCAAGCCCGGTCTCGCTGCAGCCCTGCTGCCAGCCCCTCGCACACCGAGTGCAGGGTCAGGGAGAAGACCAGTACACAGGCACGCAGGGCTGAGGGGGATGCTGGGGCTTCTCCTGCCTGTGGGACCCCTGGCCCATCATGCCAATGCTGTGGCCCACCGTTCACTCTTCCCAGTGGGACCGTTGTTTCCTCCAGAGGTGGCGACCCTGACTGCTCCTTGTAAGCCAATGTGATCTGCTCCATCACCAGGAACAGGAAAAAGCCCATGGCCAGGATGGACTCTTGCAGGGGGAGCTGGAGCGTCACATGCAGGGCTGCCAGAGCCTCATCTCTGGAAACCAGATAGGCAGCAGGTCCAGGAGATAGGTGGCCAAAAAGACACACCATGCAAAGCAGCTGACTAGGCTCAGGGCTTTCTGGTGGGAAGCAGATGCTTCATGGTTGACTCTGGGCCGGAGCAGCACACAGATAGGTGCCAGACTGCAGAGGAGGGTGAGCACCAGCAGCAGCACCAGGGCCCCCAATGTCACTTCCAGCCCCAGAGGAACTAGGGCTCTGAAACTACCACCTCTAGGCATCCCACCAGGAGCTCTGGTCCTCCCTAGGGCCCCATGGCGCTTGTGGTAGCTCCAATGATTCTCATACCTTGAGAGGGTCTCCCTACATCGGTGATTCTCAGTTGATCACCTGAAGGCTCTTTCAAGCTTTACAGTTCCCCTAGAAACTGATATGCACCCACAAAGCAAAAAATTAAAAAACAAAACTCTAATCCTCCACCCAACTGCAGACAGGAATTCTGCTGGCCAGAGTTACTCCTCTCCTCTGCTTCCTCCCACTGGTGTGTGGAAACCCTTTGATTGGTTGTAGGGCCCACTAATATCTGCACCTCTGTCTTTATCATAAGGGAACCTAAGAAGACTCAATTCTGATAAAAAAGAAGCAATGAAATCATAGATTTATATACTCCAAAGGCTGGATAGAGACCCTGAGAAGAGATTCTTATTTTTTCTGATCATTGGCATTTAGCTAAAGTAAGTTGACTATTCCAAACATCTCTACACATCTGGCTATGACGGATAGCCATCATCTGTGGGACCCCTCTTGGGTGCTAATGCCAAGGCTGAATCTCTGACTGTCAGCTGGGTATGTGGTCCGACATGGTTTTCTGGCAAGAGTGATGGTTTGGCATCCAACCTATGCTGTGCTCAGTCTCCCTCACGAAACCCATTTGCAAGATTTTTGCCTGGGTTTGGAAGTTCAGTCTGGGGTTACGCAGAAGTAAAACTGTTCTTTTTATTTTTGCTCACCTGCATTTTCTGCCCAAATGGGATTTTGCCCAGGACTTAAGCTAATCAGCCTCTTACCTTTGCTGTAGCCAACTAGGCTCACGATGCCCCCATGCACCAGGTCAAATCATGTATAACAGATTTTAGGGCTGTATCATGTGAAGGGAAATCTTACAGACTATGTCTCAAAACCATATAGAGACCCAGGGCTGTCCCAGGATCTCCAGAGTTGGGTTGCATCCACGTTCTCAGTTCAGTCAAGTCCCTCAGTCAAGTTCCCTTGGAGATGAGAACATTTGGTCACCAAAGATCATCTTAGTGTCATTTAGTTTGACCTGTCTGGCAGACAGACAATTTACAAAAGAAGAAATTTAGATGTCTAACAGACAGATGGAAAATTATTTATGTAACTAGCTATTAAAGAAATGCCAAGATTGGCTTTTTAATCTCCTAACTTGGCAAAAGGTAAATATGAATTATATTGCCTTGTTTGGGTACCTCTCCACTCCTGCTTCAGAGAAGGGTTATAAAATTGGTACTTCCTTTCCCAGGCATCTTGGTGATGGGTAACAAAATGAAAATACGCAAATCCTTTCACCCAGCTCTCCTACTTCTAGGAACTGAAAGCTGGAGACCTTGTTTTTTAAAAAAACAAAAACAAAAACACATGATTATCCTATTAAGATACTTGTGGTCTATTGCTGAGTGGAAAAAAAAAACAATTTGCAAAACAATGTGAGGTCTAATCCATTTTTTTAAAAAAAACAAATTTGGCCAGCATCTGTAATCCTAGCACTCTGGGAGGCTGAGAGGTAGGTGGATGTTTGAGCTCAGGAGTTTGAGACCAGCCTGAGCAAGAGCGAGACCCCCTTTCTACCAAAAATAGAAAGAAGTTAATTGGACAGCTAAAAATATACAGAAAAAATTAGCCAGGCACGGTGGCGCATGCCTGTAGTCCCAGCTACTAGGGAGGCTGAGGCAGAAGGATCACTTGAGCCCAGGAGATTGAGGTTGCTGTGAGCTAGGCTGACGCCACGGCACTCTAGCCCGGCAACAAAGTGAGACTCTGTCTCAAAAAAAAAAAAAAAAAAACCAAATGTATTTAAAAGTCATGGTAAATGAAATTCTTAAACCATGGTATCACAAAAGACTTTTTTCTTCTTTTTGCTCACCTGTATTTTCTGTTATCTTAGTGTATTATCTTTAAAGTTATCACCACCCAAGAAGGTGTGGTTCAGCAATGTTTGGTTTCCTGCTGGGATTGGAGGAGAAAGAAAGTGAGCTGGGAGTGGGGTGAGGGGGGTGGAGAGTGGTGTGTTTGATCTGAATGAAGTGTGGCACTATCTATCCATCGAAAGCTAAATGTGAGCCATTTGGGGATTCTCTTCAGAACTCTTTCACTCCATTGGTGGATAACAAAGGACATACTGGGGCAGTAATCACAAATTTACTTTTAAATAAATCTTTACTAGACATTTTTAAAGAAAGACCTGCATATTGTAGTTCCAGGAGCTTCATGAACTGTTCAGTCGTCCCTTCCAAGGACATTGCTGAAGATGTCAAGTCTCATTTTATGGAGCTATTATAGGCATTTATGTACAAAGTTAAAATGCTCCAGTTTTTTAAAAAGTAAGTGGTAAATGAATGCTTATCAGATTTTATAAAATAAAAACATAAAGCCCCCCTTTTACACAATGTGTTATTCTATTTATAATCAATGTTAAGTTTATATCTTTCTTTTTTGTATGCATCTGCATATACAATGGGGGTATGTGTGAATGAATATACACAAAATAGTCTTGAAGTGTTTTTTTTTAAAACTTAAATTGGACCCTAGTATGTATATTATTCTGCAACTTAAAAATTTTCACTTGTATCCCTTAATGTGAATCCTTGCTCACATTTCATATATTGAATCTGAGCAATGGATCATATATTTGATAATATATTGATATAATGGATTTTCCCTTACTGCATCTCTTGGAATAAACTGGCAACCAGGGCAGACTGTCAAAAACTTAACCATAAGTTGTTTTCCAAAGTTTAGCTGTCAGTTCTCTGGAATTCTGAACCGCACGGAAGATTCAGTAAATAATTATAGAACTAACTTCACAAAAGCACCAAAAGACTGGGATAATCCTAAGTGGTACTTTCTTCAACCTATAAAGGATTTTCTATCTATAAAGGATTTTGAGCTTTTTTTTTTTTTTTTTTTTTTTTTCCTGTGAGAAGTTTGCATTTCATTGGAGGGAAAATCAGCTATAATTTTTTCCTGGTTCTACTACTAATGAGTTCTTTGACTCTAGACCAACCCTGTCTTTTCAAGGCCTCTAATTTCCTCTTCAGGGGAATGCTACATGATCTCTAAGTTCTTTACCAAAAGCTCAACATTATCTGATTCTGTGTCACTACCTCTTTAGCCTCTAAGGTCCAGGTGTGCCCAGGGCGTGGTGATGGGTTAGTGCCATGCCTCGCCCATGCATGCAACAGAGGGCGCCTGTGGGTGTTCTGAATTAAGCCAAAGGTCATTTGGTAGCAAGACGGTGGTTGGGAAGGAACCCCACCTCTGAACTCCTTCAACTTTTTTCCTGGGAGCATGGTTCATTTGCTAAATATCTTACCCCAGCTCTGCCTGCCTGTGCCTAATATTATTTTTTGGTGATTTACTTTAAAAATCTAGTGTTTAGACACTCCTCTCCTCACCTTGACTTTTCCATGCACAAAGTGTACCTGTGGTGATCATGACATGGAACAAGTCACCCAGCTGGTATTTCATGATATGTTAGCTTTGAAAGACACTGTTTCTCTACCAAATAATTATCTTGACTTTCAGAATGTGAACTAGGTGTAGTGAAGGGTTTCAGAGATACTGCAGGTGTCTCTTTTTTGATTCCTTTTGTACGCATAAGAACTGTTCACATGTCTTCCTTGATTCAGTGGCCAGGGAGAAGTGTTCAGCAGTCCTAGGCATTCTGACAAGCCTCCAGGAAGGAAAAGTTCTGAATGATTGCTCCCATCTTGCTGCTTAAAAGATACCATTTCCTGCTCTTTTCTTTTTTCTCTTTTTGTTTTTACTTTTTCATTTCCTCTCTTTTCCTCTTGCTTCCATGCAGTATCATCTTATTCTATAGAACAGAAAAGGCAGTAACCCCAAACACTGTAATATATGCTAACTCTTCCTTTTTCCAAAAAAGAGAAACACTGTATGTTTAGGTAACGCTCCACTGCCTCCCCCTAAAATCCACATTTCCTCTCCTTGTTTGTTCATTCCTCTCTTTTATTATTGAATGAAGATAAAACAGAGAAAAGAGGCAAGAACAAAGCAGCAGGAGGAGAAGGTGGGAGACAAGAAAAGAAAGGAATTGAAACAGTGGGGTTGGTGCTTTATCTGTGTGGATGCGGGACCTAGGTAGGGCTCCCTGGCCAGTTTGGGGTTCCTAGATGAAACCCCAGATCCTGGAATAGCTTTGGAGTCTGAAGGGCCAGTGGTGATACTAGAGGATTAAGGATGGGGTGGGATCCTGGCCAGGGCAGGACGGCCCTAGGAAACAGTGACAATGCCTAGATTCTGCTCTAATCTGGACCTATTCCCCAGCCAAAGATCTCTCCTCTCACAATCCTCTTTGAAACGTGGTTGTTTTGGGCTTTTCTCTCGGAGTGCCTAGACCACTGGGAACTCCTGTAAGGAGCTTTGAAGCAAGAGTGACAGTATGGGTAGAACCTTGGAGTGGCCGAATCCCAGAGTCCTCCAGGCTTATACACAGGGGCTATTTCCCATCTTCTAAGCAAAACCAGCCTTTGGTTGCCCAAACACAGCTGCTGTGGCTTTTTCCTAACCTGTGGCTCAGTAAAAAAGTACCAAGGGGACATGTGACAATGCCTGGCTCAGACCTGGGTGCTGGGAGACCTCTGGGAAATAAAGGCAACTCCAGCAGTCAGAACTGAGTCTCTTAGAGGAGAATTTTTTGTGGCTCTCTGTGGCTCTAGCGGCTGGTGGCTGACCTCTAGCCAGCATTGTCTTTAGAGCAGGGGTCACTGCACCTAGAGAGGTGGCATGGGGTGGCAGAAAGCCATGTTTCAAAACCTAGCTCTGCCTCTTAGATGAATGCCTTTGGGCAAGGTTTTACATCCCTCTGAGCTGCAGTATCCTCAATTGTAAAATGGGAATAATGATATGCTTTCATTTGTGGAGATGGTGCAGGATTAGGGAAGATGGTGGAAAGCACTTGGCATGTGCTGGCACTTGGTAAGTAGTACCTGGTTCTTCTCTCTCCTCGCTTCTGCAAGTAGAATTTGCTTCATCAATATGGTGAAACTAGACAGTTATCTAGTTTCTA
Source organism: Cheirogaleus medius (assembly GCA_008086735.1). NCBI lineage: Eukaryota > Metazoa > Chordata > Mammalia > Primates > Cheirogaleidae > Cheirogaleus > Cheirogaleus medius. Next base: position 29,914,058 of record VBSM01003204.1, on the reverse strand, counting down.
AGGAAACGGGGAGGCAGATGGTAGTATACTTTAAAACAAGCTATTTTCTTTTCTTTTTTTTTTTGAGACAGGGTCTTGCTCTGTCTCCTAGCCTGTAGTTCAGTGGTGTGATAGCTCACTGTAGCCTCAAGCTCCTGGGATCAAGAGGTCCTCCTGCCTCAGCCTTCCAAGTAGCTGGGACTACAGGCGTACACCACCACACCTGGCTAATTTTTCTTTTTGTGGAGACAGGATCTCGCCCTTGCTCAGACTGATCTTGAATTCCTGGCCTCAAGTGATCCTCCCACCTCGGCCTCCCAAAGTGCTAGGATTACAGGTGTGAGCCACTGAGCCCAGCCAACAAGCCATTTTCTACAAGAGCCTCCATACCAGTCACTGTATCCATCCTGGAGGACCAGCTGGCCTTGTAGGGTAGTGGGCATAGCAGGAATCAGGTGAGGTTTCCAGTGCTATGCCCAGGACACTTGTAGGCTACAGGGAAGTAAATTGACAGATTCGGTTCCCACTGCAAAATGGCAAATATGGGTACAACTTAATAACTGGTTTAACCACAGGATTTGGGCAGACTCAGGGCACCTGACCCTGTTAGTACTTGACATGGTGATAGGGATGATTCAGAGACATTTAAGGGGGCAACTGACCCATCTTGTCCCATCCCATGGGAGTTCCCCACCACTGCCCCCGGCTGCAGAGACTCTGAGACAGCCCACAGCCTCTGTGCAGACACTTTTCTATTGGTCAGTTTTCCAGGCAGGCAAAACAGCAGTTTTATCATTACAGTTGCTACTGTTTGGGGTGGCTAAGTTAAGTCTGGGCCTGTAGCATGGGTGGTGAATCAAAGGCAGAGTAGTACTGCTGCCTTTTTAAATATACGTCTTCTTCAGAATTCCAGTCTGTGGGATTATTGGTCTCATTCTCTGAGCCCACAGATTTGTAAACTTCTGCAGACAAGCTAGCATGCTTCCCACTAAACAGTATTTTTTTTTTTTTTTTTTTGAGACAGAATCTCCCTCTGTTGCCCAGGCTAGAGTGCCGTGGCATCAGCCTAGCTCACAGCAACCTGAAACTCCTGGGCTCAAGTGATCCTTCTGCCTCAGCCTCCCAAGTAGCTGGGACTACATGCATGTACCACCATGCCCGGCTAATTTTTTCTATATATATTTTTAGTTGGCCAATTAATTTCTTTCTATTTTTTTAGTAGAGATGGGGTCTCGCTCTTGCTCAGGCTGTTTTCAAACTCCTGACCTTGAGCTATCCACCGGCCTCGGCCTCCCAGAGAGCTAGGATTACAGGCGTGAGCCACCGCGCCCGGCCTCCACTAAACAGTATTTATAGGTTTTTCCTCCTGATTGGCTGCTCGTTTAGTGGAGTTAAAAACAAATCTCTTGCATTTGTGTGGCACTTCATCTTATGTGCACTTGCACTTCACAAACCCAAGTCCCATCTCCCCTCTCAAGGCAGCGTTAACAGCCTCCAGCCCTCCACACCAGGAGTTAAGTCTCATCTCTTCCTCCCCTGAATTACTCCCCATCACTGAGCAGCGGTTTTCGATAAATATTGCCTCTTCAGCTTTTAATCCATCCTCCCCTTTTTCCCATTTCAGTTTCTGCCATCTTCTTGCCCGCCCAGGTTACCTGTCACCTCTGGTCACATGGGGCCCACAGGTGTGTTTGATTTGGCTGGCATGCTGCAGACCCACACAGTTAGTTTAGAAAAATGTAATCGTCAGCTTTTATAAACCAAGAGAGTTCATATAAAAATTCACATTACCAGCCTCACTTGAAATTGGATGATCTCTCGTCACTGGGCCAACATTCCTGCACGGGCTCTCGGCTGGAGCCGAGTAGATGCCACCACGTTAGGTGGGCACATGTGGTCTAGGCTGCCCGGTCCCTGTGCCGCCCGCTTCCAGGGACAGGATCCCTTCCTGAGCTCTGGGGGCCTTTGGGTTGTGACTCTTCATTTTAGAATATGCCCCTCCCTTTTCCTATACCTTCCATGTTGCCTCTGGGCTTCCTGAATTAAGTGTGAGTTCCTCACCTGGCATTGTGTCCAGTAATGATTCTCAAACTGAACGTGTGTTAGAATCACCTGGAAGGTTAAAGAGATGATTCCTGCCACCTCCCCCCATCTATTCTGATTCAGTAGTTCAAGAGATGGGGAGAATTACTCAGGAATCTGTACTTTTAACAGGAAAGAGCCCTGGGTACTTCTAATGCTGATGGCCTGGGGCACATGATTTTATAAACACAGAGTATATTCCAGCAGTCCTTGCTAGTTTCAGTTCCAGAATTCCTAGAGAGGGAAGTTGTTGGCCCAGATTGCCTTAGATTCTTTTCCTCTCTCCCCCCAAGTGGCAGCTGCTGCAAGCCCCACGTGAGACTAGGGGGGAGAAGCAATTCCTAGGAAAGAGGAGCTGGGCAGACAGCCTTGCCTTCTCCTCTCCAGTGTCTTATGCCTGTTACAGGTACTTGTGGCTTGTCCTGTTACCTCCTATACTGGTAATCCGGGAAGACAGAGGCTTCTACATTTTTAATTTTTTTAAGTTATATGTGTGCACAGTTAAAAATGCAATCAATACTAAAGGATGTACAATGAAAACTAAGTCTTCCTCCCAGTCCTGATTTCTAGGCCCCGTCCCACTTAAAGGCACCCCAGTCCCTTTTGTGTCTTTAATGAAGATACGGGCCTATCTTTAGAGACAAGGCACACTCGTAACTTCTCATCCTCACAAACAGTCCTTTACCATTGTTGACCATTCCGTATCAGTCGTTCCATAAATATATTGACTATTTAAATAATATTTACTCATAAAAACCCTGGGATGAAATAGGGAACTGTCAACTATCCTAATATATCTTGAAATTTAAGAATATTAGGGAATGGATTGGTTAAAGGATTTTTTGCTTAAGAGGTGGGACCATAAAGGAAGTCTTCTGACTCCCACCACAGTGTGTTTTGCTCTAAGTTGTATAAATTATTTGAAGTAGTCATTTATCTGTGTGGTGCAGGCCAAGAACAGTGTCTTCCCTTGTGACCACTTGTAATTTATAGAAAGATACACAAGAAGTCCTGCCTAGAGTCTGGAGTTGAGGGTCCCCTTCAAACACATCTGGGGAGTTTGGGTCTTTATGCCACCATAGTGTACTTAAAGATTCCCTGTTGTCAATACACTGTTGTCACCATCTGCAAAAGCAAATCAGGGCTGGGTGCTGTGGCTCACACCTGTAATCCCAGCACTTTGGGAGGCCAGACGGGAGGATCGCTCGAGGCCAGGAGTTTGAGACCAGCCTGGGCAACATAGTAGGACTTTGTCTCTATAAAAAATAAAACAATAAAAAAATTAGTCAGGCTTGTTGGTACATGCCTGTAGTCCCAGATACTGGGCAGGTGAGGCAGCACGATCACTTGGGCCCAAGAGTTTGAGGCTGCAGTGAGCTATGATCGGGCCACTGAACTTCAGCCTGGTTGACAAAGTGAGACCCTGTCTCAAAAATACAAAACAAAATCAGGAAGACTGCTAACTACAGTGTTCAAAAGTTTATTAAAAATGCTGCAGAGATTTACAACAGGTAATTCACAGAACAGTGCTAGAAAAGGACTACTCTCAAGTCCCCACCTCTAAAATTCAAGTTTTATGCAGTTGAGTAATGTCATCTGCTATGGACTTGTAGCCACCTGCCATGCAGGATGTGAGTCCAGCTTAGAGGTTTGTTTACATAACATATTCAAGATTTACCATCAGCCACATCCTTCATTTTACTCCCTTTTCCTAGTTCTCATCAGTGGAAGAATATTGGGAAGTTGTAAAAATAAGACGAAAGGAGTTTGGGTTTATGTGCAGTCTTGAGAGGCGAATGCCACCTTTTGTAGCAGCTTCACAAAAGCCCATCTATTAGCTAAGAATATCATTCTTGTATTCATTTATGTTTTACCATCCCCCTACTTCAAAAAGATAACAAGTGATTTCTTCAAGTGAATGTGTAATGAAATTGTTCAAAAGGGCAAATGCTTATCAGGATAAATGAGGTCCAGCTTCAGTAGTAGAAATTAAATATTCTCTTTTCTTTTCAGAGATACGTGCCCCCAGTAATCATGAGCAACCCATTCACACACCTTGCCGAGCCACTGGATCCTGCACAACCGGGAAAGAAATTCTTCAATTTGAATAAATTGGAGGATTCAAGATATGGTAGGTATATGGCTCTGTGATATGATTGCTCTAATAAGAATTGGAATAGCATTTGCATAAAAATTATAATTAGTTTTCTTTTAGGAGAGTTGGAAGAGGGAGTAGCAGGGAGTGAGTGAATGTTCTTCGGTTAAACACACTCACATACACACACACCCTCTTACATTAGTCATTCTTAAGTAGGTAATAATGATTATATACATATAACATTTATACAACAATTCATTGTATATAGAGCATTCGTACATTTATATTATATCACTTAATCTGAATAACAACCCTATGGGGTCATGTTTATAAAATCAAAGAAGTCCTGAGGAAGCCAAGGCCCAGACAGAGTCAATGACATGTGCTCAGATTACAAGTAGGTGTGTTGCGGCAAAGGAGGACAAGAGCACAAATCTTTTTTATTCAAATTCCATACTTTTTCTACCTTTGCGCTGTCTTTCCAGATAATATGGGTGAGTAATTTTTATATATCAAGATGGAACTTTTATAAATAAAATAATTTTTCTTATGAATTACCATTGTTTTATCTTAGAGACTCCAGTTACCAATGGTGATGATACATAGTGTTTAGGGTTTCATTTTCTTTGAAAGACATGCATGCCCATACTTTGGTCTTAATTACAATAATTGTAAGGGGGCTATTTTGTCATTTCTTGAGCATTAGGTTTCATAAGGACTATTACTCGTGTGTGTGTATATATGTGTTTATGTATGTTTCTTGGTAACACTTAATACAGTAAAAGTCTAAGTGATGAGATGTGATGACTTAAGGAAAGCTTTCTGTTATAGGGATCCAAGACATAGCAACCATTTAATATGAAAGAATAAACTGTAACATTTTATTTTTACATAGTCTGTGGGTATTTCCTATTACTGAATGTCTCTTGAACCCATTCAGTATTCATAGATTTTAACCTATTGGTCACTTTATCTTCTTTCCTTTCTTGAAGAATAGTCTGCTGCTTTGTATCAAGTTTGTATAGATACTGGCTTTAAAGAGCGCTCTTATAATAAGGCGTCCTGTGGTTTTTGTTTGTTTCGTTGTGCTTTCTTCTTGCCTCCCAGGACGCTTACCATTTTCCATCAGAGTTCTCCTGGAGGCAGCCGTTCGGAACTGTGATGAGTTTTTAGTGAAGAAAAATGATGTTGAAAATATCCTAAATTGGAATGTCATGCAGCATAAGAACATAGAAGTGCCATTTAAGCCTGCCCGCGTCATCCTACAGGACTTCACGTGAGCCTCATGTCACTTCACTCTCCCCTTCTCTGCCTCCCTTGTCAGCCTTTTAAGAAAATTTTTTTTTTAAAAACTAACAAACCACCCTACTTTGACTGTATTATTCATCACCCATATCCAGACACTTTCGAAAGCAAAAGGAGGGGGACTATTGCCTCTGGCAGCAAGGGTAATGTAGGATTGTCTCAGTCACACTAGAGTATGTAGTCACCGCACCTTTTCCAATGGCAAAGGTCATTGTCCCTGGTCTTGAAGATCCTAGTCCTGAGTATCCTAAGGAAAGGTGAAAGAAATAGTATGGAACAGAACTATGTTGGAATCTTTTCTCCCCCGTGTCTTATTGCCCAGGGAACTAGGTTTCAAACAACTGTACTTGAAACACTGACCTGCTGTCTGCAGGGCCTGACCATTACTGTTAAGTCTCAGCTCACATCCTGCTGTTCCTGGGAATCCTTGCTCCCCAGCCTGGCCTCTTTTTTGAGACACACTGTCTTTCCATTTTTTTTTTTTTTTAGACAGAGTCTCACTGTTGCCCGGGCTAGAGTGCCATGGCGTCAGCCTAGCTCATTGCAACCTCAAACTCCTGGGCTCAAGCAATCCTTCTGCCTCAACCTCCCAAGTAGCTGGGGCTACAGGCATGCGCCACCATGCTTGGCTAATTTTTTCTGTATATTTTTAGTTGGCCAATTAATTTCTTTCTATTTTTTAGTAGAGACGGGGTCTCGCTCTTTTTCAAACTGGTTTTGAACTCCTGACCTTGAGCAATCCACCCACCTTGGCCTCCCAGAGTGCTAGGATTACAGGTGTGAGCCACCGTGCCCGGCCTGTCTTTCCATTTTTAAATGATGTTATTTCATTCCTTCTAGAGTCCTGATTTTGTTTTTTGGAGGAAGATCACACAAACTTTATAATTTTAAGATAATAAGCGGGATAATAAGCAGCACTTAACATAAATTAGATTCACAGCCTTCTTTTCTGAATTTCCATTCTTTGAAATTTGGTGTGAAGTGGAAGGTGTGATCTGAATGTCTTCTCCAGGTCTTTGTCAACTCACCACTTGAATGGGAAGTAGTCACAGCAGTAAGAGTTCCAGAGTTTTTTAAGTGCCAGCTCTCCCATCGTTCCTTTGTTTAGACCATGGTTGTCATTAAATTTAATACAGTGATAAAATTATATATAGTGATACTACTCAGTCATGGTATTTACTACTTATGTGATTTCTGTTCAAGGAAATACGCTTAGAAACTTTCACTTTTCTAAGCCACCCATTGTTAGCTCCTCTGGTGAGGTAGTCCCTTATTGATATTATCAATGAAAGCAAAAGCTAAAAAATCCAATTATACGCATTTAAGGTTTATTTTCTGCTTAATTCTCTTTCTTTTTTCAGGGGTGTACCCGCTGTGGTGGACTTTGCTGCTATGCGTGATGCTGTGAAGAAGTTAGGAGGAGATCCAGAGAAAATAAACCCTGTCTGTCCTGCTGATCTTGTAATTGATCATTCCATCCAGGTTGATTTCAACAGAAGGTGAGAGTTCAAAATGAATTCCTGGGTTTTCTGCTTTGTACAAAACCTTGGAATACAAGTCTTTTGTTTTTTATATGTATTTAAATAAAAGAAGAAGATCTTTAAAAGATATCTTCAGGAAAACTCAAACTTAATATAGATTTTCCAGTGAATATTTTTTTTTTGGTAGGGCTGACTTTTTAAAAATCTTTTTTGTGTATGTTTGTGTGTTTATTTGTTGGGTAGGAACAGCCTGTGTTTGAATCCAGCTTGAAGTCTGGGTGAAACACATACACACAAAGTCCTGCCCCGAGAGCTTGTCAATACAAACATGTGTTTGACTTTAAAAGAGTTTGGGTTTTTTTTTCATTCACTGGAACCTTATTCCTTTTTTGATGCTAAGTAACTGTTTCATGTCTGGCAATCTCTGCCTCTCCACGTGGGTTTCTATAATGCCTATCCCTTTCTTTTCCTTTTTTTCCTTCTTCTGTTTGGAATATCCTCTCTTTTCCTGCCAGAATCCTCCCTGTCCTTGCAGGCCAGCTTAAATCCTCTTCTGTTAGGAATTCCTCACTCTCCAGCCTTTCAAGCTGCCTTTTCTTCAATTTGCTAGAAGACTAAGACTTACTGTCTGCAGCGGGCCTGTAGTCCTTGAAGGGAAGTTGTCACTTGAGAGCCGCCTTGTGAGTAGACTGTCAGCTCCCCAAATGCAAGAGCTGAGCATGTAAACAGGCACTTAACCAAACCCAGTAACCTTGAAATTAGCCTAAAGTGAGAATCTTGGTAAATGAGAATCCAAGTTTAGGTGGCCATAACACCTTTAGAAGAGGGAAAAACTAAATCTCTGAGGATAGTTGGGTTTCTCTTTTTATCTATTCCTTCACCCTTGGCATCCAAAGGTGTGCATATTAAAATGTCTTATTAAAGAAAACCTTTTACAGAAAAGAAAATTGAACATGTGAGTATGTAGTTGCCAACTAGCAACTTAGGTCTGACCTCGTAACAAACTTTGAAAGTAAGTACTTCTTAAGCAAAATAAATGTAACATTTGTAACCCTAGCCCATTGAACAGATGACTATCTAAATTCTGTGAGATTAAGAGTCATATGGGGCCTGGTGTGGTGGCTCATGCCTGTAATCCCAGCAGTTTGGCAGGAGGATCACTTGAGGCCAGGAGTTTGAGACCAGCCTGGGCAACATAGTGAGACCGTGACTCTACAGAAAACAAAAAAATGAACTGGGTGTGGTGATGCATACCTGTATTCCTAGCTGCTCAGGAGGGTGTGGCAGGAGAATTGCTAGAGCCCAGGAGTTCCAGGTTACAGTGAGGTATGATCATGCCACAGCACTCCATCCTGAGCAACAGGGCAAGAAAGATGCTATCTCTAAAAGAAAAAAGAAACAGTCAAGTAATAATGGAATAATGGTCAATTTTCCTGACTCAGTTTATTTTAATGAGCTTTTATCCCTAAATCTCATTGTCCAAATACCTTTGCTTTAAATTAGAAGTGTTTGGAGTGGATCTTTGGGTTAAAATGGCATCAGCGTGTTAACATTGTTATTCATTCCTAGTACCCTGTAAGATAGACAAAAAGACATAAAAGACTAAAAATGTGCTACAGTAGAATCCAAGAGAAGTACTGAGTGATGTGATAGGGCCCAGAAGAGAGTACCTGATGAAGTTAAACTTGAGAGAAAGGAAACCATTGCCTTTGCTCTTTGAGTCAAAGTGGTATAGACAAACAGGAATGAAGTAAGCAGAAACCACCATTTGTCCTTTTCTCCAAACAGCAGAGAGTTTATACCAGCCAAAACCATAAAGATTTCATTGTGAAGGTGGGTGTAAAAATCAGCTATTGCCATGTAACAGGTAACCCCAGAATCTCAGTGGCAGTCAAGAATAAGAATTGATTTCTTCTACAGGTTGGCTGGGAGGTCAGCTGACCTAGGTGAGAACAGTTGGGCAGGTCTGCTTTATGCTGCAGTAGCTGGTTGGCAGCTTACACACTGAACCGTGCATCTGCAGGGCAGCCAGGGCAACACTGTTCCCTTTGTGCTGCTTTTAGGACCCAGGCTGAAGGAGAAAGCCTGGATAATCACAGAGGCTCAAGAGGACAAGTGGAAATACATAGTATCTCTAAGGCCTAGCTGAGGGCCAGCACAGAGTCACCTCTGTTCACAGTGCCAATTGATCAGAGCGAGTCACATGATCGAGCCCAAAGTTGGGGTGGGGAGTACAGTCCATCTTTTGTAGAAATAACTGCAAGATTACACAAGGGTTTGGATATAGGTAGGGCAGTCAGGTACTGTTAAAAGGCTAGTATCTTAACCTAGAAGTGTGATTACCTAAAAATTGTTATCAACTATCAGTGGGGAAGGAAATAACTTTTCCACATACAATGCTGAGCAAAGTAATTATTTAGTGCAAGGAGCAGTTCATATAAATTAAAGCATAAATGTTTAAAAATTTTTAAAGAAAATTGAAGTATTTATGTTTCAGATGTCTTGAGAAGATCTTCCTAAATTTAGAGGCAATGAAAGAAACAAGAAAAAAAAAAAAGAAACATGGAAAAAAAAGTTGTAGATTTAATGACTTCAACGTTAAGAGGAAATAACTTGAAAAATATTTTAATATGACAAAGTGTTGATTATCCTTGATATATTAATATAAGAATGTGTATGACCCATTTAGAAAAGTAGTCCCTTCAGATAAATGAACTAAGAAAAGGGGACATTTCACAATAAAAGGAAATGCAAATGGTAGTAAACAGTATATAAAGCCTTTTCATTCAACCTTACAAACAATAAAAAAGTAAAATAAATATTTGAGACACCACTTTCTGTTACCAACACAGTTAAGATTAGAAAATAAACATTAACTATGAAAGTGTTATAAGGGAGACACTTATACACTGCTGATAGCACTGTAAATTAGAAGTAATGAAAACAATATTTATATATATACATATATATATAAATGTCTTAGAAGTTTCTATATCCTTTGTCCTGGAATTTCTACTTCCAAGCATACCCTTAATAGATAGCTGAAGTTCAGAAAAAGCTTAATGGGGATTAAAGTTGATTAAAATATTATTGTCATAAATAATAAAAGTATCATAAATAAAAATACATAAATCATTAGAGTATTATTTATAAATGAAAACTTAGAAATATTTAAATGTCCAACAAAGGAAAATTATTCATTAAATTATGGTATGTCCCTAAAGTGAATTATTAGGTAAGCTTTATAGTTTTATTTATAAAGTGCTTAATAACACTTGGAACATGCTCAAGTTGCAGCGCAGTGAGCTAGGTACTACAGTTCGTGTATAGAGTGATTTCAGATAGATGGAAAATTATGCAGGGATTAAAAGATTGAAAAGAGGTGCCAAACTGCTAAGCAGTTATCTCTGGGATTATAACTGGTCTTTATTTTTACAATAAGCAGCTAACATTTTTATAAGTAAAAGTCACTGAAGAATATGGAACAAACTATTCAAAAGGACACAAAAACACCTTCCTTGGGGATTTAAATAGGTTCCATGTAGCCTCAAAAGAAATTTAGAAAATTTTCGATCTCAAGTTAATATTGCCAATATCCAAAGCAGATAAATTCAGGATAAAGAGAAATCTACTTGGTCCCCTGAACTGATTATTCTTGGAACAGACAGACTGGATAGTTGCCAACTCTTGCCTTTCCTTTGGACTCTGAACCATTCTTAGGCAACGTGTCCCTCCACCCCCACAACCACCCCACCCCCACTCCTACATTTTTGTTCTAAATCACGTGAACTCAGTGTTTTGGTTTCAAAAGGAATACTTAAAAATATGTGTGTAAGATGTTCAGAAGTTATAAAAGTAGCCTCACAAAATCATGCCCAACTTCATTTTTATTGGAGACTTTCATTAATGTTGATCAGTTTACCTTCATTTTGTTGGCCTGGAAGGGGAAAGTACTGGTGAAGACAGAATTGCAATTGTTTTCATGTCTAAAGTCTATTGACTCAAAATTCAAAGAGCTCATGGCTATTAATGCATCTGGGTCATCACCAAGTTCACTGTAATTTTCTGTTTTTTTCCCTTTAGACCTTGACTTTCATCAACTCTGGTTTCAATTTTTTTTTTAGGCCCTTTTCATTTACACTGTAGTATTGAAAACATTATTATGAAAACAGCAAAATCCTGGGGTGAACTTTGACCCAGATTGATATCCAAATCTAGCAACACTCCCATATACGTGTGTGTGTGTGTGTGTGTGTTTATAAATCAGAGAACATTTCTGTTAGAAGTGTTTTCAATGGTGATGTTTTTATTTCTTGAGTTGTGGTTTTGCAGTTTGACCTGTGGGTCTCGTTCCTCATTTTTGTAAGGCACTAAATGTGATATGTCTCAACCCTTGTGGAACTGTATGCTGTGGGCTGCTTTCCAGCTCTGTTTCCAGGAATGAGCTGGAAAAATTGGATAAGGGTTGGTGGTAGAGCAGTAAATTTCTCAGTGAAATATTTCTAAGCTCTTTGCCTGGTCTGAATAATACTAACTGGTCTCATACCATCTTTAGGAATTAAGGATCCAATTAACACATTATTGTAATGTTTTACAAAGTTATCTCAGGAATAACTTTTTTCCCCCAACAAGAATTTCATAACAATTTCTGACCAGATTTAATGAGTGTGAAAACTAATTCCTCTGGAAGTTGTGAATTTCTGGAGCTTCATTAAATGTAATTCTCAGAAATTGAACTATGTCCAAATCTGAATTCAAATTAAGTAACTAAGGAGAAATTTCCTCTTTAGCCTGTGAGACATTTACATTCAGAGGCCTTATCAAAAGTTTACTAGATTAGGCTAATTTAGTGGTAGAAAAATCTGGATTCTAGGTCTATTTATTCATTCCAATAACTAGAACTAGGCTGATTGAACCAAGCTTAGTGTAATACATGTTTTGTTTTCCTGAGTAAATAAGTTCTTGCCTGGAATTACCATATCATGAAACATCCGAAGCATTTCTAGCTTCTGCTCTGTGAATATGTTGTTTCTGTCAAACTGATGTCCCCAGCATTTTCTGGGATAAACATTCCCTGTCCAGTCCTGCTTCTGCTCTGAGAAGCTCTGACGTCCTCTGGTGCTGGAGAAAAGAGGATCAGGGACAATGACCCGAAGCCCAGAAGTGCTCAAAGGATAGCAGGAGAGGTGGGGGCACCAGAGCAGGGGCCACATGTGGTTAAGAATCTCACCTGTGTTTGGTAGAAATCATGGTCAGAGATACCTGCCTTTTTTTTTTTTAATTAAATCCATTTAACAGACCCATTACATGACAATATTTACTCAAGAAACAGGTTAGTTTAGAAGAGGGGAAAGATTAGTGAACACACAGCTTCCATACAGCTGGTAAGTGTAGGCACCCCAGAGAAGGGGGTGAATTGTCCTGACCTGAGGGGTTGGAGGCGCTCCAAGGAGCATCACGTGATTTGGATCCTGCCGCATGTTTACCAAGGAGAGAAGAGCTGGAAAAGGCACTCTATTCATGAGAGAACAGAGTGTGCAAAGGCATGAGGAAGGTGGGGTTTGGGGGAGAGTGTTGGAGGGCTAGGGTTTGGCTGAAGCTGAGGGTTTGGATTGGAGGGTAGGAGAAGGTTTAAAAAGGAAGGTTGAGATTAGATCGAAGAACTTGGGCTTTCAAGACAAGGAATTTGTACTTTACTAGAAAATGGGGAGTGATAGGCAGATTCAAGCTGGTGCATGATGAACCGTATTTTATAAAACTGATTCAGGTGACAGCACAGAAGGTAGGTTGAATGACTAAAAGCCTCTAGGATGCTGTTTCTGGAATAAATACTTTGATAGCTGTAGAAACTGAGTGGTGGGAGAGGAGGTCATTACACGAGATATGGACAGATGGGGAAGAAGAACAGATATTAAGAAGGCAGGCCACACAGTAGACTTTGACCTGTTCAGTTTGTGGTTGAAGTATTTCTGACGCAGATACCCGGGATATATTAGAAACGTAGATCTGGACTCAAAGAGAAGGTGGAGTCTGGGGGGATGGAGACCTCAGCATATATTGTGAAGAAGGTGGAGACAGGGCCTTGAGGAATAGCTGCAGCTTGTCCAGAGGGTCCTGAAGGTCTGCTGATGCAGGTGTCTGCTCCAGTGACCTGCCTTGTTCTGCTATAGCAGGATCTCTCCTTTCCCTTTATCTTTCTTTTGCTTTTCTCTAACATGTATGCACATTCACAGACATTTGTTCTCTCAGGCAGAGATCAGCAGACTTTTTCTATAAAGGGCCAATAGTAAATATTTTAGGCTTTGCTGGCCACATACTAACTATCTCTGTCACATTTTCTTTTTTCCCTCAACCTTTAAAAATATAAAAATCATTCTTCCCTTGAGGGCCAAGCCTATGTGGGCATTGGGCCAAATTTGGTCCATGGACTATAGTTCATAACCTCCTGCTATAAGGTCTCACAAATCGATCCATTTAAAAAAACTGATGCTTGTTTTGGAGAAAAAGAGAAAAAAGGTCAGTGTGGTAACTGAATATGTTTGTTGTGAGGTAAATACTTTGGGCTTCCAGTCCTTTTCTTCCCAAGGAATGCCTGCCCATCATTCTCTGGCCAGCTCCCTGTCGTCCTGCACAGTATACCGACATCTCCTTCTAGAAGACATTCTGGACACCCTGGTCTGAGTTCATGGCCCTTTCTGAGTGCTCCCATGGCACCCTGTGCCTCCCATGTTAGGCATTGATGATCACACTTGTTTATAATTGCCTGGGTGCTTCTCTGTGTCTCTCGACAGGCTCTGAGCTCCAGGTGGGCAGTGAACACGCAGCTCCTGCACCATGGTACTTCCAGCACGTCGCACACGATAGGCTCTCCTAGATTAATAAGTGAAGGGGGGTGGGAGTGGGTGAGAAGGACAGTGGTTAAGGTAGAGACCTCTGGGCCGGTCGGACCCAGGTCCAGGTAACAGCTCTAAGATTTACCAGCAGTCTGACTTTGGACACATTCTCTAACCTTCCTGTGCCTCAGCTGCTGCGGCTATGCATCGAGGATGACAGTCCTGTCTATAGGAGGAGGTTCTGACAGTTGAATGAGTCCCCATGTGTAAAGCACAAAGGGCCTGTAGCCTAATGTTGCCCTTTAGCTCCTGCTGCTGTTATTGTGCTAGTGGTTGTTGTCACCACTGCCACCATCTCTGACGACTACTCCAGGGAGGCAGTATGGAATTAGGGATTAAGAGAACTCTGGAGTCAGACCGCCTGGGTTCCATTTTCAGTTCTCCCATTTATTAGCTTGTGTGGTACTAAGCAAGTTTTCTGATCTTCTCTCTGTGTCTCAGTTTCGTCATTTGAAAAATATGGCTATTGTACCTAACTCAGAGTTACTACGAAGACTAAATGAGAAAATTAAAGCATTAAGAGTTTTGGCTGGTACCTAGTAATGTCGGTTTAAGTGTTAACTGTCATTAATGAATGAAGTCTGACTTTGATCTTAGCTGTTAATTTTGCTCTCCTTTCCTATGTTCACTCAGTCCTATGATACGCAATTTATGAGCACCTTCTGTGCGCTGAACCTGCAACTATGACTTATTCTTCTTTGACTCAAACATTGCAATTTATATAAAAATCCTGGAAAGTCTTCTTGGTTCCCCACATTCAGTCCTGATGGACTGAATGACCTGAGTAAATCTCAGCATATAATCTGTGGTTTACAGACGTTCTTGGGTGGCACCATCCTTCTTGTAAGCCTCTGTCTGACAGGAGACTGTGGTTCTATAAATGACTAAGCCTCTCGGCATTGCTGGGTTCTCCTCTCCCAACATAAACAGGTGAAAATGCCAGCCCAGACACAGCTCAGAGAGGTGTTATGATGAGGTCATGGATGAGAAAGGGGCACAGAAACAAGGGGTCTTTAAACATCTCAGCTGCCATTGTCATATAAATGTCTTGAGTCTGTTTCTGAGATTCAGACTTTAGATTAGTTTTAACTTGAATTCCAAACAGTAATTATTCTTTTTACTTGCACTAGTGACCTCCCCTTTTCTGCCTTGTAACAGTCATGAATGAAATTTATAATACCACTTTGTTTATACATCATCAATAAGTTTGACCAGTAACATTTTTTTTTTTTTTTTTT
>VBSM01003204.1:29875973-29887490 GCA_008086735.1 Cheirogaleus medius | reverse complement strand
CCTCCCAGAGTGCTAGGATTACAGGCGTGAGCCACCGCGCCTGGCCAATATCATCTTTCTTTATGTCCTTATTCTATAAGCTGTTTTCTGTTTTTTAAAATTTTTTATTCTTTTTTTGCATTTTAAACTTTTTGATTAAAGACTAAACCACAAACACCTGACACTGTAGCCTAGGCCTACACAATATCAGTGTCTTCTACCTCCACATCTTGTCCCACTGGAAGGTCTTCAGGGGCAGTAACACACATGGAGCTGTCATTTCCTACAATAACAATGCCTCTCTTCTGGAATACCCTCTGGAGGACCTGCCTGAGGCTACTTTACAGTAAACTTTTTTTTTTAAGTGAAAGGAGTACACTCTAAAATCATGATTAAAAGTCAGTGCAGTAGGTCTGTCTACAGCAGCATTGCCTGTACAGACCTATAAGTAATGCAATGCGTTGCAGTGTAATTACAATAGCTACAGTGTTAGTAGGTGATAGCAACTTTTCAGCACCATGATAATGAGACCACTGTCTATACGTGGTCTGTTGTTGACCAAAACGTCTATGGTGCGTGACTGTATTGCCAAATACAATCTCTCCAATTTCCATATTATTCCTAATGTGGATGACCTATATTTTGTTCATGTGCCTCATAAAATTCAAAGGTCCTTGGGATTATACAATAATAGTAGTGAATAAAGACATTAAGTGGCATATCTGAGTTCAACCTTTAAAAATTCTAGATCATGTAGTTCGACTCCTTTCTGTAAGTGAAAAAACACGAATGGTATTTTTAGATATGCTGTGTCAGAATGCTCTCGAGAGTGAAAGCATTACAGAAAGAGCACTGTACTAAACACCATGCACTGCGGTTCCTTTTTGATCAGTGGCCTCCAGGAACTGTCACCTGCAGAAGGGCTCACTGAAAGTTGTTCTCGTTCTTGTGCTTCCCTTTTGGCCTCCAGGTTTGACGTGGTGGGCTACGGCTGCATGACCTGCATCGGCAATAGCGGGCCCTTACCTGAGCCTGTAGTAGACGCCATCACGCAGGTAATTACAGAGGAGCCTGCGGGTCTTCAGAGCTGTTGTTTCTTCTCACACAATGTGTGAGCAAAATGCTGGTCATTTCAAGAAGCTCCATGGAAGCAGGGGGTGTGGTTAAGAGTATGGTCTTTGGAGTTGAGCTAAAATTGCTAGCCATGTAACCTTGAGCAAGTTAATCGACCTGTTTGTGCCTAAGTTTCCACAACTGTAAAGTGGAGATGGTATCTATAGTACAGAGTTGTGAGAGTTAGGATGATGAAGAGGAACATAGAACACTTAGTGCAGTGCCTGACACACAAGTACGTGCCCAATTCATGCTAGTGTTGACTACAGAGGGCCCTAGAATTGTTTGATACTCGTAATTTGAAAATTGGTTCAAAGTCAGACAAGTCTCCACACAAGTGAATCTAAACCAAATTGCTTTGGCTTGTTTTTGTCCCAAAAATTCTGTAGCCTTGAAAAAACTATTTGTTTTGCTTTGCATTAATTATAGATTCTAAAGAAGTCACTTTGGTTTCCGTCAGCTATCAACTTTTGGTGTTTCCTTGTCTGTTCTTGGGCCCCAGGCAGAAATAACTAGGATGTTGCCTTCTAACCTATCTGGTCTTTTCTCATGAGCAATAATCACCGAACATGTCTCTACTTCTTTTGACCCAGAGTGTCCCTCACAGGGACACTGCTGTGTAGCCTGCTCCCCTGTTGTAGGAGAGGATCAGATGAAAGGGCAGCTTAAAGTTACATCCCTATGATGTGAAAACTATTGTAAATGGTCCAAGACGATAAGCCTAGTTAATCTCTTCTTTTTGTGACCTGATTTTTCTCTTGCCTTACCCAAGGGAGACCTTGTAGCTGTTGGAGTACTATCTGGGAACAGGAATTTTGAAGGTCGAGTCCACCCCAACACCCGGGCCAACTATTTAGCCTCTCCTCCCTTAGTAATAGCGTATGCCATTGCTGGGACCATCAGAATCAACTTTGAGAAAGAGCCATTGGGTAAGATTTTGTTTGTGTGACCGTAATTTTCCTCCAATGAATTTGAAAATATTACTGGAAGAAAGCTGCCGCTTTCCTTAATATAAAATGAAGTATAGACTTAACAGAGATGAGACAAAGAGAAGAATCTTTTCAATTCACAGCTAAGACATAACTGAAGTAGAATCTATTGAGGGTAAGGGATGACAAAAGGGAAGTAAATGCCAAAAGTAATAGAGATCTTGCTGTTCTGGTTTCTCCTGCAGGTCCTCCCTGTCCAGCTCCTGCTGCAGTGTAATGATAGGCATTGTTTTAATGTGTACCCTGTAGGAACACACTCCAGATATTTCAGCTTCTCAAAATTCAGGAGAAATGATATACATTATCTCCTTTCCTCTGGGCTTGCTGCTTGCTATCGACTCTAAGCATATTAGATAATACAAAAACAATGCCCCTTAAAGTTACTTTTAGGAAATTATAACTTTAGAGGTACAGTGAATCCTCATTACTTATAAATTTTATATTTGCAAATTTTCCTACTCACTAAAATATATTTTAACCTCCAAATCAACACCTGTGGTGCATTCATGGTCATTCACAGACAAGCGCAGAGGAGTGAAAACTTCAAGTCACACAGCGTGTGCTTTCCACACTGAGGTCCAGCAAGGCCACGCTCTGCCTCCTTGTTTCAGCTCTCATCCTATAAACAAGTATCATTTTCTCAGTCTATTTAGGGCCATGTTTTCCATATTTTTTGTACTTTTTTGTGACGATTTCACCATTTAAAATGGCCCCTGAGCATAGTCCTGACGTGTGCTGCCTGGTGTTGCTAAGCACAAGAAGACTGTGATTTGCCTTGTGTTTAGATAAGCTTCATTCAGGCATGAGTTACAGTTCCGTTGGCTGTAAGTCCAGTGATAATGAGTCAACAATATATGAATCAACAGTAAATTATTATATATTAAGGAATCTTTAAACAGAAGCACACATAAAACAAGGCTGTGTATTGATCTATGTATTGATCGTCTGATACAGGGTTAGGTTCCCATAAGCCTCTGGTCACACTTTTGTGACCAGGGCAGTGATTCAGTGTCCACTAATTCATTGTTGCCAGGAGCTTTATAGAATGTGACTACCTATACCTACCGAGAAGGAAGAGACTGGACTGTGCATGATAATGAAAATGAGATATTAGAAAGTTTTTCTCATGAATAAACATTTTTTCCCCAGGAGTAAACGCAAAGGGACAACAGGTATTTCTGAAAGATATCTGGCCAAGCAGAGACGAGATACAGGCAGTAGAGCGCCAGTACGTCATCCCTGGGATGTTTAAGGAGGTCTACCAGAAAATAGAGGTGAGGTCCCACACTGCCCTCCCAGCCCCGCAGGGATCTCGGGGAAAGCCACTGCTTTGTGTCCTGTCTGTAGACCTTGAGGCTCATGGGAGTATAAACTGTAAAAAGTAACATTTATTTCTTCAGATAACTGGGGAAGTGGTTCTCAGTCATTTTTCTCCCATGACTCACATTTTTACAACCCCCACGTTCCCAGATTTGTACAAGTGGGTGACAGCCTCAAGAAGAAGGGCCTCCACCCCTTTTTCAGACACCCTGGGGTGTGTGTCTGCTGTAGTGAGGACCCCTGGTGGTAACTTCATGGTGTCACGGAGGTGGAGTTAGTTAGTTGAATGCACCTTTCAGAATGCATTTGAATGCTTTAAAAAAAAAAAAAAACTAAGGCCACACAGTAGGAAGCACCTAACTCTGTTCATTTTACAAATAGGAGACGATGTATGGGGCTCAGTATCATTTTCTGAGCCTCTTGGATGTCACACCTTTCCCTGCCTTGTGTGTCCGGCAGACCCAAGGGCTTCTGACTGGGCCTGGTGGTCTTGAGAGAAAAGCAGAACACAGTTCTGGGGCGAGGGTGACATGGGGTGATATTCACACACTGCACCCTCTACAGGCTGCTCCTTGGGACATGGTGTTAGGGAGCTTGGTAGGCACTGGGTTAAATGTGTTTCTCCAACTGCTGAGTTCATGGATTGTGGACAGAATTCAAGCTGATCTTAATGCATAGCAGCTGTCATTTGCTATCCAGTGTCTATGTGACCTGGAAGTCTACTTCCTAAAACATTCATACAGTAATTTCCTCTTTGTGCAATCTGGATTATTATTTCACAGATTATTTATAAGTATGTGTATTAGTTCTCTATGGCTGTGCAACAGATTATGCTAAAACTTAGTGAGTTGAGACAATAAACATTTATTCCTGTCACAGTTTCTGTGGGTTGGGAATCCAGGTGCAGCTTCACTGGGTGCCTCTGCCTTCACCAGTCTCTAGTCCAGGTGTCATCTGGGGCTGCAGTCTCTGGAGGAGGATCCACTTAGGCTCACTCACGTGCTTGTTGGCAGGATCAGGTTCCTTACGGGCTGTCGGACTGAGGTTCTCGGGTCCTCGCTGACTGTTAGCTAGTGCCTTGCTGTGTGGGTCTGTTCACAGCTCAGCATGCCAGCTGCCTTCCATCAGAGCAAGCAGGCAAGAGGGCAAGAGAGACAGAAGGCAGATTTCTTTATAACCTAATCTTAGACATAGTTGTGAAGTCCAGCCCACACTCCACAGTAGCAGGTCACCTAAGGGCGTGAGTCCCAGGAGGTGGGATCATTCTTACCATCTCCGAGGCTGCCCATCACAGTGCGTGTACATTTTTAAGTTACTTAGCATTATGTAATCTTAGTTTAAGGAACTCTTTTGTGTGACTATTTAGAATAAAAATAGTTTTTATTGTACCACTTAGCTTAAATGTATGTTTTGTGTTTGCATATTACATTTTCCCTAGAATGGAATGTGATTAGATCTGCTTTTCTTTTTCCCTTTTTTTTTTTTTTTTTTTTTTTTTTTTAATTTAAGACTGTGAATGAAAGCTGGAATGCCTTAGCAGTCCCATCAGATAAGCTGTATTTCTGGAATCCCAAATCTACATACATTAAATCACCACCATTCTTCGAAAACCTGGTATGACTTTTTATTTTTTAACAAAATAAGTTCTTCAAAGGGTTTCTTTCTTTATCAAACCTACCTTATTACCCCATACCCTTGCTTTGACTACCCTTTTTCCTTAAAACCTTTGCAAAGCCAAGCATATAACTCTGGGCAGAGTCTGGGGAGGCTGGGATATTTGGCTCTAGTGGTCCTACAGTTTCTCTGTCCAGGGCTTCTGTGTGGCTGTGCACAGGCACCTGGTGATCACTTCCACCCAGACATAGACCCAGGAGAACATCCCCAAAGCCTACCATATTGAATGTTATACCCATAAAAATGGGAAACATTTTCCCTGAAACTGATGATCAAGAAGTCCATGCTCCCTCGGTTGGGTCACTGTGGGATGGAGATGGCAGTAGAAGTCAAGATCCTGGCTGTCCTCAGCATCTGAGGAGTTCCGTGGATGTGAAGAAAGAGAATGTCATTTGCAGCTGCTTTCCTACTGCTTTTGAGGGGATAGTGCCAATGCTTTGCTTTTTATTCAAGGTTGAGAAATGAACGTTTGAGTAAAGACACCTTATTTTTCTCAACATCCCCGATACAAACCAGAAAACTAGAAATTTCCATGCACTGATGTAGAGCTGTCATCTGGTTCAATCCATGGACCACTACTGTTGAGACTTACCTAGTGACTTGTCTGAGAAAACCTGGGCCAACGCTGACTTGTTGTATTCTTTGCTAGACTTTGGATCTCCAGCCCCCTAAATCTATAGTGGATGCATATGTGCTGTTAAATTTGGGAGATTCAGTAACAACTGACCACATCTCTCCAGCTGGAAATATTGCAAGAAACAGCCCTGCTGCTCGCTACTTAACTAACAGAGGGTAAGTGCGAATGAGGTGGGAAAGACTAAAGGCCAAACTGGAGTGAGTGAAGTGAATACGGTTAGTATTTCTCTTCACCTGGTTCCTTTGGAATCAGACTCTGGTTTTTTACTAAACACGGGGGCTCAAAAACCAATTGCTTTTTCTGTTTGCTGCTTAATAGCTTCCATGGGAGGATCCACCAGCATGTGAGTCCCAGCAGGGGGAAGGTGGAGAGGGACCTTCATTTTGAGGAAGTGTATACATAAGGCCCAACTGTCATTCTCCCAATTTGGCTGATCCTTAAAGTCCAAGGCTCTGCTCTTACCTTGTAGCAGAGGCTGGTTATGTCTGAGGCACTAGGTAGAGGTAGAACCTGAAAGGCATTGTCATGTCCTGGTCAAGAGGCTTGATGTTTACAGGGAGCTGCTTTGAGGATTTGCAGTTTACTCATCTATTCATTGATCCTTCATATGCCGATACTAATAGGTATTATACCAACCAGTCATATCTACTGTGATCTAATATACCAATAATAATCGAGGTCAGTGGTTCCCCAATCTTGCTTTTCAACAAGAGTCATGTGGGGAGATAAAAATTCCTGGTTCTGGCCAGGCACAGTGGCTCATGCCTATAATCCTAGCACTTGGGGAGGCTGACACAGGAGGATTGCATGAGGCCAGGAGCTTGAGACCAGCCAGAGCAAGAATGAGATACCGTCTCTACTAAAAATAGAAAAATTAGGCAGGTATGAGGGCCCACACCTATAGTCTTGGCTACTCAGGAAGCTGAGGCAGGAGGATTGCTTGAGCCCAGGAGTTTGAGGTTGCTGTGAGCTATGAAGATGCCACGGCACTGTAGCCCAGGTGACAGAGTTTCGAGAAAAAAAAAATTCCTGGTTCCTATTCCCATCTCCTAAATCAGCTCCTTCAGGGATGGGGCCCAGAGCAAATTTGAGGAACAGAATCCAAACACCTTTTTTTAAGGGTGATTCTTGACTCCTTTTAAGACATGAACTCTTTAGAGAATTGAATGAAAGCAAATACAATGCTTCTCCAAAAAAATGCACAGACTTTTACAAATACATTTTGGACAGTTTCAGAGGTTCCTAGACATGCTCACCTGCTCCCGAAAGCCATTCACAACTCTCTCAATCCTCACAGTAGATCTGACTATTAAATCATATTAACACTCACATGTACCCCCTAGGATTTGAATAAACAGCCTAGTGAACTGGCCACTGTGTTTTATAAGGTGTCGTTCCCGACATCACAAAGTTTCCTTTCATTGGGGCCCACAGACAAGGTTTTCATCTGGTTTCAGAACCAAAAGTAGCTGCTCTGCCTCTTTGTCACCGCTTTGGTTTTTATAATATCTTATGAAAGCTGGACATGACATTGCCAGTTATGTGTCTTCCCTTTGCATCAAGTTCCTGATAACTTAGGGACAAATTTGAACCTACTTCTGGTTAGTTTATGGAACGTATTTTATGTTTCCCACTATTCTTGGCTCCATCTGATTTGTCTACCCTAATATTCTCTTTGCTTCCACTTTCTTATTTGTAATTGAGCTTTTTACCTTATGTGAAGCTTTATAGGCTACCCTACAGAATAAATAAAACAAATACTCTTTTTTGGAGTTCCTCCTGAGTTTTCCACCCAGATTTGAAAGACTCTACATTGACCCCAGGAGAAAACTGATTGCACCTATCACTCTGCCCGCCGTAGAAGCTATGAGAACAAGCTTTTCTGCCTTGGAGAACAAGGCTTAGTAGATTTAGAGAAATAGTTTGGTTTTCTCCTTTTCTTGGAATAAGCTGAGTTTAATCTTTACTTGCTTCAGTAAACTAGCTCCTTTCCTGCTTGTGTCATTAGGCTGACTCCACGGGAATTCAACTCCTATGGCTCCCGCAGAGGTAATGACGCCATCATGGCCCGGGGAACATTTGCCAACATTCGCTTGTTAAACAAATTTTTGAATAAGCAGGCGCCACAGACTATACATCTGCCTTCTGGAGAAATCGTGAGTATTGTCTCTTCGGCTTCCTTCAGAAACTAGCGTTTGTCAGTCTCTGGGAAGTTGGATATTTACGGTTTCCTTCCTTCTGATTTTCGTGTTTCTTCACAGCTCCGTCTTACCCCGGCCTTTATGTAGTCCTCCCTTCTTCTTGTTTAGAGATTCTGCACCATGGTTTAACTAAGTCTCGTTTCCTGGGAATTAAGCTTAAAAAGTCTTTGAAATTTTATCGGTATTTGAATGAGAAATTCTGAGTTAAATTAGAAGATATTTATCAAGAAGTACTATTGTATGACTTTATTAGCATGTCATTAATTCATTGTATCCACTATAAAAACAAGGTAGATAGAGGCCCTTGGAGGCCTTCTGCCACTGCAGGTGGTGTATTGCAGCTGGGGGAAGTGAGAGGGAGGAACGCCTAAAGTTTGAGTCAGACAAGTCTGGGTTTAAGTTCCAACTCCACCTCATGTAGCTGTGATGCCTTCAGGAAGTTATTTCCCTCTCTGAGCCTCTTTTTTCTTACCTGTGAAGTAGAAGTTAACACCTACCTTATAAAGCTCTGAGGCTTAAAATGAAATGGAATGACTTGTAAAACCTAGAGCAGTGTCTGGCACATGTCACAGGTCTTCAGAGTCACTTCCCTTCCCAGTAAATGCTGTGAAGCTGCCTGAAAACCATGTAGCCTGCTTGAGCGAGAACTCTGCCAACTTATCTTAAAATAATAGCTAATATTTCTATGGAACGTACCACACTGCAGGTGCTCTCCTAAGCTATTTGCATGTATTGACTTAACGTTCATAACAACTCTTTGCGGTAGGGACCATAATTACCTATGTTTTAAATTGAGAACTGGAAGCACAGAGAGATCATGTAACTCCCTGAGGTGGCACAGTGGAAAAGCTGAGATTAAAACCCAGAAAGTCTGGCTCTGAAGTCAGTGCTCTTTACCACTACACACATTGCCTCCCTCATAACTGATTTTATTTTTGGAAAGCAAACCCTTCCTAGATAATTATTGATCGCCAGGACCTAGCCCAGTAGATGCTTGTTCAGTGAATAGTAGGGCAATGGACTGTTGAATGAAAAATGTACATATTGAACACTGGGATATCCAAGAGACCCAGACTTGCAGTTACAGACATTGGGGGACCCCAAGAAACCATCACAGTGGACCTTATTTGTAGACCAGATGGCCGACTGGTTGGGTCGCCATTGGCTTCACAGTGACCTGGCGGTGCGCAGCCCCTTCCCCTCTCGCCGGAGCTCACTGAGTGTGGGTCCCACTCTTTGCCTCTGCTGCGTCTGTAAAACCTGCCTGTCTCTTCCCCAGCTTGATGTGTTCGATGCTGCTGAGCGGTACCAGCAGGCGGGCCTTCCCCTGATCGTTCTGGCTGGCAAGGAGTACGGCTCGGGCAGCTCCCGAGACTGGGCGGCCAAGGGCCCTTTCCTGCTGGTGAGTACGAGGCAGAGCCGGCCCAGCAGGCAGCTGCCCCTCTGTATTGGAGGGGAAGTGGGGAGGGTGTCAGGAATGAATTCTGTTGCTTTACTTCCAAGATGATGTCATGGGAGGGAAGGCTCCGAAAAGCATGTAGTGTTTATTCATCTCCTGCTTCCTTGTGGATCTGGATTTATTTCACTCATTGAAAGGTAATCTAGAGTGAACTGGTTCCTTCAGGTCAGACATTTATTTCTAGACCTTTGGGGCTGTCTACAGAACAGTTTTGGGGGAGGGTCTGTGAAGTCTCTGAAAATATGTCCAGAAATATACATGTACATCTTTTTCCATAGGGAGAGGTTTTATGGTTTTCATAATATTCTAAGGTTGACCCCAAATTTAAGGCTACTGTCCCAGGTGATGTAAGGAATAAGCCAGGGCTGCTATATTGTCTGTCAGGTTCACAGAAGGGAAAAAGTAAGGGACCTGGGCTTTTTCAGGAGTTACTTTGGCGAGATTGGGTTCTGGTTCTCTTGAGTAAACTAGGAGAATGCACTTTTTACAGTTGCTTTTCACTGCCTGTGAAAATCCGTATAGACCCTCAATGAGAAAGGGAGGCCCTCTCTGTCCATAGCCAGGCAGCTCTTGGGAACCTCCAGCCATCTCAGGGCCCCACCTTGAGGTGTCCCCACAGGAGGGGCTGTGTAGGGAGCAAAGCTTTTACCTCTTGAGCATGGCCTGAAGAGCAGAGAAGACTCATGCTGCCCAGCTTTAAGCCTCAGAGTAGGATAAAAACGGTTGGCTGATGACAATGTCAGTCATTCATGGCTTGAGTAATTTAGTGCACTTGGGAAACATAAGTTGATATCTATTAGTACAATAAAAAGTGTGGCTGTCTGGCAGGTGGCCCTCCAGACATCCAGGCTTCTGAAAACTTCGTTGAACCTTACATGTATCGCTTTTTAATCTGTCATTTTGTTCTGAGGGGGAAAAAATGTTCACTGATGACTTGATGAGTAGGTCAAAGGCCTGCTTCTTCTGGAAGCTGCTAAAAAGAACCAGAGGAATTACAGAAGAAAAGGCTTTTAGGAAGGGGGTTGAGGGCTGGGTAGCATACATGAGGCCGGTGCAGTGAGCACTCCAGTGGGGAACCCTAAGATCTGATAGATGAGAAAAGAACTGGCCCCGAGGGGCTCTCTAGAGTTCTCTATAGAACTGCTGAGTTCTGGCTGCCCAGGAAGCCATACACATTGTCGTGTAGCTGCCCAGGCTGGGCCACTCGGCAGTACTAGACTGACCTCAGGGCAGAGAAGAACAGACAGCTGTGGTTTACAGCATCTGCAGCAGAGCCTAGCCCTTACATGGAGCTATGGACATGAACAGTGTGTGTTTAGAAAGCTTTCCACTTGCCTAAACACATACATATATACATAAAGCCCTATAAACTATCTACTATCCCAAAGAATCTGCCTATCATCTATAGCAGTGGTTCTCAAATTTGGAAATGCCCTTTTTTATTAATACCTGTGCTTGGATCTCATCCCCAAAGATTCTGGTTTAATTGGTAAGGAGGAAGGCCTGGACATTGGGATTTCAGAATCCTCCCCTGGCGATTCTAATATGCAGCAGAGTTTGAGAAACACTGCTCTACAGCCACAGTTCTCAAAACTTATGAGAATCACAAGCCCCTCCTGCCCCATGATCTGGTGTAGTACTCAAGAATCAATGGTTTTAACAAGCTCGTAAGAGACCCTGATGCAGGGCATTTTAAAAGTGTGTCCTAGATATCAAGAGACCTTTTAAGGTATTTTAATATTATATTACAATTAATGTTAATAAAAAATCAATGAGTTCTAGTTAATAAAGTAACCTGCTGTATATTGCCAATTACAGATTCCCAATAAAATGTACCTTCTAGGAAGCTTAATATCAAGACAATATTCAACATAATTTGATCATAAGTGTAAAAGCAGTATGCAGTAGGTAATAATTTAGTCTATTCTGAAAATTGCTTTTTGATTAAATTTTCTATATCTGCTGATACACCCACAATAGAAAGATTCAAGGGAAATAAAATTATATTGTTTTGTGGCATAGACTCCAGAAATAATGGAAGATTGCTGAGATGTTATATCACATAGTCAGACTACTTGAGTTCAAATACCACCACTAGGCCGGGCGCGGTGGCTCACGCCTGTAATCCTAGCACTCTGGGAGGCC
>VBSM01003204.1:29854672-29875873 GCA_008086735.1 Cheirogaleus medius | reverse complement strand
AAAAAAAAAAAAAAAAAAAAACAAATACCACCACTGACTACTTGGGTAAAGGAAGAAATAATGACATGTATGTCCCAGGATTGGTGGCGGGTGGATGAGAGAAATAATTAAGTGCTTGCATGGTGGCTATGCATCACAGGCAATCAGTTAAGACTAGCTGTTGTGTTACTTACAATTAGAGGATAAAATTTTATGTAAAAGATTAATGGGTACTTATAAAGTTTCTGTGTATCCAAAGGAAAACCTGGAACTATGTCCAGACCGCTGTCTTTGTTCACCAGGGAATCAAAGCCATCCTGGCGGAGAGTTACGAACGTATTCATCGCAGTAACCTGGTCGGGATGGGGGTGATCCCCCTTGAATATCTCCCTGGTGAGAATGCAGACACCCTGGGACTCACAGGTCAGGAACGATACACTGTCATCATTCCAGAAAACCTCAGACCACAAATGAAAGTCCAGGTCAAGGTAAGCAGAGCATCTCCCTGGTGGGGCCCTGTGTAATCCATCTTGTTAGAAGGACATTAGTGGGACTTGGAAGAATATGAGGGCTGTCCGGAAAGCATCCAGCCATGGACACAATGGCTGGATACTTTTGGGACAGCCCTCGTATATCACTCAGTAGGACTGCATTAGACTTAGGAGTCCTGCCAGCACCTTTTCTACCTGCCTGCCCAACATAGTGAGGCTGATGCCTGTTGATTTTTTTGTTTACTTCTCTATAAAGTTATCCTCACTTCCATTCTTACCTCCCAACCCCAAATACCCCCCCGCCCCACTATCGCCTATTTCTCCCAATCTCACTCAGCCCAGATACGATGAAAGCTCAGGGGTGTGACATTTCACATTATCTAAAAAACTTTTCATTATAAAAGTGTGAGCAACACTCACCTCCCCCCAGGCTTTGAATAGCCTTAAAGGTAAAAATGACAGATCCCTAGGCAAAGCAAGGATGAAGTACCCAACACCAAGTCCCAGGACAGCCACCCAGGCAGAGGTCTGTGTCTCAGGGTGAGCAGCTCAGCCGGCTGCCTAAGGTACGAGCTTAAGAAAACCTGCTGATCCAGGACATCTCTGTCCCCGGGGAGACCCCAGAGGAGGTTTGGAAAAATATCGTCCCAGTGTTACGAGTAGCTGTGCTGAGAAATAGTTCTTAGGTACCACTCACCTCTGTCATTGATAGTCTGCATCTGGGGCCAGCAGCCTGGCGTGTTCCCTGGTGCTGCTGGAGTGTGGACCACACCTGAAGGCAGGCTGGGTAGAATCTCCTGGCAGAGCTGTCTCGCGCCTCCCTCAGTGATTCTGTGCTGCTTTGTGCCACAGCTGGACACTGGGAAGGCCTTCCAGGCCGTGATGAGGTTCGACACCGACGTGGAGCTCACTTACTTCCGCAATGGAGGCATCCTCAACTACATGATCCGCAAGATGGCCAAGTAGGCCCCTGCTCCTTAGGAGACCTGCACGTGGCGCTGCACCCAGGGAGGAAGCCGCACCAGCCGAGGCCCCGGCTGCTCCACGGAGGGGTGCTGCCCTGCAGACGTAGCGAGTGAGCGCGGGGGTCTGGGTGCCATTCCTGCAGGCACGAAGCCAGGACTTTCTACATTCTCTATTTTTGTTAATCTTCTTATCTTTTTCTAGAATTTGGAAGCTAGAAATGGTGGAAATGTCAGTAGTGCCAGAAAGAGAATCAAGCTTGTCTTTAAGTTACTGATCACAGGACGTTGATTTTTCACTCTTCCCTATTAATCTTCAGCTGAACACGAGCAAGTCTTCTCAGAAGGTGTCTTCTGCCCTCTGTTTGTTCCTCTCTTATCCTCTGCTCCGTGAAATGACCCCGCGAGGGTCATTTTCCTTTCCGTATTATACCAATATTAACTGACGTGGCTAGATGAGAACTTGGTGCCCTTCAAATCATAGTAGTGATTTTGATTCTCCTCCCCCCCTTTTCCTTCAGAGTAAGGAAAATGATCTAATGATCTAAACACCTTGTGGCTGGGTCAGATGTTAAAGTTTTTTGATTATGTACCTTTTGATAGATCAACATAAAAAGAAATATGAAGTTTTCTTTTACTGTCTTCAAAAATTTTCCCTAGAAAATTTGTCATTTATCAAGAGGAGACCTTTGGAGGTGGTTTGGGAGAGAGAAACATTTCTAATTTGAATAAGATTAAATCTATTTTCCATGAAAACCTGTTTACTTGAGTTTTGCTGTGTGGGGGGGCTATAGTTTTGGAATATTTAGAGCAGAGCAAGTCTCAGACTCTATCATATCAAAGCTTGAATGGCCTTCATGTTCTCCTGCTTTTACAACTATGTAAGAACTGTGCAGGTACAAAAGAAGTGTTGAGGAACCAGTATGTTCTCTGCCCTGTTTGGGAACAGACAAGAAGGAAGAGTAGCCTAGTAGCAGTGATGTAAGCATGGTGAGCAAATCATAGATTTTTTAGTGTCCTGAAGTTAATCTGTTCATTTTTATCATTGAGATAATTTCAGTGCACGTCTTAGTCTGCTCCGGCTGCCATAACAAAATACTCTGGCTTAAACAACAAAAAGTTATTTTCTCACAGTTCTGGAGGCTGAAAGTCCAAGATCAAGTTTCCAGCCATTTCAGTTTCTGGTGAGAGTGTTCTTCCTGGCTTGCAGATAAACACCTTCTCGTTTGTCCTCCCATGGCCTTTCCTTGATACATGCCTGTATATGCTCATGAAAAAGAATCCCCAGTTGGTTCTAAAATGAAGCCTTTGATCTAGAAAGACAACAACCAGCTATTGGACCTTAGTCAAGAGGTAGCACACTTCATTTCTTTCATTCAACCCATATTAACCAAGTGCCTACTCTGTTCCAGGGGCCATGCCTGGCAATGGCATTACTCCCTTTAAAAAATCAAACAAGGAAATTCTAATTTTTTCTTGTATCAGCTTTAGTCTGCCTTCCTCTGTTGGCTGAAGACTATTCGTCTTAATTCAAATTGAACCATTTAGATCAGCAGTCCCCAACCTTTTTGGCACCAGGGACCATTTTCATGGAAGACAATTTTTCCACAGGACAGAGCAGGTAGTTTTGGGATAAGTACATTACATTTATTGTGTATTATTGTTCCCTTGCAATATATAATGAAATAATTATACAACTCACCATAGCTTAGGGACCCCTGATTTAGATACTTAAAAGAATTTTTCTGAAATAGATTTCTCATAGATGTTTTATACCTCCTATCAGAGTTCTTAACAACAATCAAAAAAGCAATCACATATAAAAAGATATACTCTAATAAAATATTAATGGGAAATGAAACAGCTATCAGCAAATTGGTTTAAATAATCCATTTTTTGTCTAATACTACTACTAATAACTTATCAAGCAACTACTATAATATCATATAATTTTTAATTAAAAACCTTCCACTAACCTTTACAGTTTGATGTTATCCTTGTTTTACAGTTGTAGAAAAGCCAAAGAGAAGTTACGTAACTGGCAACTTTCTCTGGCTCCCTGCCCACACCACTGCTCATCAGATCCCACGGAGAGGGCGGCAGCCATAGCGCGTAACCCCACTGATGTCCAGGGTAGATTTGAGTAGTCTGGATGGCTGGCTGTGCGTCAGGTCGTCTTAAGATGTAAGTAGGTGCTACTTAACACCTTTCGGACCACATAGAAATCTCTAAGACAAACGCCAGGGACTGCACGTTTTTGGGCAAACTGCACGTTATTTAAATCATCATAACTACAGATCATAATGCACTTTAGGTGTTGTTTTTCAATAATTATAACATTTTTATTTACAAAAACAATTAAAGTTCCTAGTACTTTTTTAATGTATGGTACTGCGTAAAACATTTATTATATCACCTTTCTTCATTATTGATGTTTTCATTTTCAAATTTGGCAGTAAACCTCTACTCTCCCTAATGGACAAGACAGTGTGTTGACATCTAAGGTCCGTAACAGATGACGCATGAAACACGAGAAAACTCGTGAGCTGTCCGAAAGGTGTTACAAAGGGTTATGGGGTCATATGTGTTGGACACAGTATTAGTATGGTTTTTGGAGTTTTGTTTAAGCCATTAATGGGTCCTGTTGAATTACAAATAACTAAGCTGAAGCTATTTCAGGAAGATGCTTAAATTACTGTAGAGCCTTCTCTGAACACAAAATACCTTGGCCTGGCTAGAAATAGCAAAACTCAGGCACTTGTCTCCATATCTGGAAAACTCCTAAGTTCTCTGAAACATCAGCAAACCTTGCTAGGTGACACAGGAATGCCATTTGGATACATATTCTGATTTTTTAAATAGAAAGCACAGCCAAATTAAACTTCCTCTCTTAGTATCATCCAAGAGACCTAACTCAGGACAGTCTAAGTGTTGAACATCACTTGTTATTGGAAATGACACAGATTAAGAAAACAGATTAATAGGGCAAGACATACAGTAAACTATAAGAACAGGAATAATTTCCCAGGAAGTATTTTATTTTTATGCCCCTATTACTAAAAGCTGTCCACTATAGTTTTTTAAGATTACCATGTCACACAGTGCTACAGAGAGAACATGAGTGTATATGTAACTATTATATACATACATGTATGCATGTGTATAATAGTTACATATATATACACATATATCTATCTATTACTATATTGAGCCCTTGGAATTAACACTTAAAGGATCAGCAAAGATAAACCAATAAAAAAGGCTAGACTAGAACTAGAAGAAATAGAAGCCAGGGGAGAGTTTTAAGAAAGAAATGCCAATGGGACCAAAAGTGCAGAGGTCAAATAGAAGGACCAAGAAGTTCCCACTGGATTTGGCAACCAGCATTACTGGTAACCTGGAAAAGAAAAATTACAGTAGATGGTTAAGAGCAAAAGCCAGTTTACAGTAGGTTAAGAAAAGGAGGTATGGAAAACCTTTCAACATTCTATTCATTCATCCATCTATCCCCAGCCTATACAGAGTGGTTACTGTGTGTTCACTGGCATTTGGCTCTGAAGAGAACAGAAACCTGAAGGCTTAATTTTTTCCAAGTACTATGAGCTCTATTGGCCTACAAAGTATTCAGTGCTGTGATTCACTCATGCTTTGCATGTATGATATAGTACAAACTGTTGAAAACAAACAGAAAATAAAGGGATAAATATTCAATTCAGTACAAGCCTTAGGTAAAATGACTTCACAGTGGTATAAGCGATCCATGATTATACCCACTGGGTAGTTGCTGCTTCACTCAAATTCACCTACTACCTGTAGCTGAAGATTGAGGCCCTAAACTCATTTGGACATTTCTGCAGCATCAAATGGTATCTTCTCAAAATGAAAGTCCTTCCACTTTGAGTACAGTCTCTGAACTCCAGTGGCCACATCCTCCACCACAAAACTTTCAATTTTTATAACTGGAATCTCAAATGTCCTGTACTTCACATGGATTCCCCAGTCATGGCTGCAGTCCTGTCTGGCACAGAATATCTTGGCTCTCTTCTCAAAATTACAAAATTTCTTTGGTTTAGGGTGTGGTTTACTCACAAAGCATTTCTTAAAAGCATCTCCAACCACGGTGTAATGGGTGTCCTACAGATGAAAGGATCGAATAAACATACAAAAGAGAGAATTAGAACCAGTATATCATTGTGATTTTTTAAAACTCCACAATAATCTGAGATAAAGAACAGGTGGGTCTCATTTATTTTACACTTTTGGAAAGAAGGAAGTACAGATGGCTTCACCAGAAGGCCAGACTAGGAACCTGACTCCCTTGTACAGGTGGGGTGGAGGTACAAGGACCCTGGTATTAATACCTCACGAAGAGGAGGATTAAGAATTTTCCAGATAACCCAGCTTCCGAAGGTAGATACTCCATTAATTCAGAAACAAAAGGGATATTTGTTGAAGATTTGTGAAGCCCAAGTTCACCACTGGCCCTGACAGGCATAATCCAAAGGATATGGGGAAGAACAAAGGTCGATGTGCATCTGAATAGGGTAAGGGGCTGAAGTGTCCACAGGCCCCACCTACAGTCAACTTTACGGTAAACTGCACGGAAACAAATGCACATCCAACATACTAGTCCCTCAGGAAAACATATGGCCTTAAAGGGCCATTTTCATTAGAATAATCACCCAAATTGAGCTGTTGGAACTTTTTACAGCTAAAGACAAGTTGGAAAGGTAAGGGAAATTAGCAGTATAACTCCTCATAAGCTTCTTGCCTAAACAGATGGACTGATAGAGATTTCAGCTTTCTGAAGATGGGACGGGACCCGAAAGTAATAACTTAGCATCTGAGCCAGCCCAGCCCCTCCACCAGCAGCAGGAGAGTTACTCTCAACACTTACCGCTGGAGATTTTTCTAACCCTTTCTCTAAAAGTTTTAATATACAGAAGACTAACTTGCAGATGTCATGTTTCCCAAATAAGGAGATATTTTGTTTTCGTTATAATAGTGGTCTATATCCCAAAAGAAAAGTTTGGAAACCATAAAATAGTTGGAAGAGAGGGGGAAAAAAATGGAATCGAACCACTAAAACATCAGTACATTTCAGTATATTTCCTATAGTCTTTTTTTCTGTATAAAGGTAGGTTTTTGGGTTTGTTTGGTTTTTTTTTACTTTTTTCTTTGGTGGCAGTGACAGTGATATTGCTGCTATTTCACACATAGCTGTAAAATTGCATATTTACAATTTTGTATCTTGGTTATTTTTTCTACTTTACCATTAGTTTGAAGCAGTTTTTCATTATACTGCATAAGCCTCATAATCATTTTTTAAGTAAACTTTACTTTGGAACAATTTTAGACTTATAGAAAAGTTGCAAAAACACCCCAGAAAATTCCTGTAAACCCTTCACCCAGTTTCTCTGATTGCTAACATCTTTTATACCACAGTACATTTGCCAAAACTAAGAAATTAACATCGGTACCTTATTCTTAACTAAACTGCAAATTTTACCACTCTAATATCCTTTATCTGTTCCAGGATCTAATCCAGGGTACTACATTGCATTTAGCATAACTATTATTTTTAATGGCTATAGAATTAAGCTGTGCAGCAATTTTAAAAAACTGTTTCTCGGCCGGGCGCGGTGGCTCACGCCTGTAATCCTAGCACTCTGGGAGGCCGAGGTGGGCGGATCGTTTGAGCTCAGGAGTTCGAAACCAGCCTGAGCAAGAGCGAGACCCCATCTCTACTAAAAAATAGAAAGAAATTAATTGGCCAACTAAAATATAGAAAAAAATAGCCGGGCATGGTGGCGCATGCCTGTAGTCCCAGCTACTCGGGAGGCTGAGGCAGAAGGATCGCCTGAGCCCAGGAGTTTGAGGTTGCTGTGAGCGAGGCTGATGCCACGGCACTCTAGCCTGGGCAACAGAGTAAGACTCTGTCTCAAAAAAAAAAAAATAAATAAAAAACTGTTTCTCTACTGTTGAACATTTAGGGTTTTTCACTTTTTAGTTTTTAAAATACATAGATCATGGCCACAACAACAACTAAATAGTGGTTTTACTATAAATATTTTAGCAACAGACAGTAAGCTTTAACTAGTGATAAAAAATGACCCAGTGTTATCAAAAGGCTACTTACCTCTATCACTCTTACATCAGCTGTGTAACATGCCAAGGTTTTGCATTTTCTGCATAGCAATTTTTTATTTTCCTTATCAAGTACAGGTTTTGCTTTTCCTTGACCGTCTCTGATGAATTTTTCATGAATCTGTATATGGAGAATCTACATGCAAAAAGAAAAACCTCAAATGTAATCTGAGTGTAGCTAACATATAAAGACATATGCATACATATATACATAGACATGCACACACATACGCATATGATCATTCATATACAATTTCCTTAAACATGTGATACCTGGCTTTGTTTGTAAAATCCCAGATTTTATGAGTTCTCCTAACTCCATATTAGTGTTTTATTGTGGCCTCCAATTAGTCCTTCATTTTCTTCATTAGAAATATCTATAAAAGCACTAAAGATGTCTATAAAATAGTCACGTGAACCATGCTTTCTACTTTACTGGTTGGCAAACCTTTAAAAATCCTTCGCAAATAGATATATAATATACGCAAATGGTTTCAGGCATAATTACATCTACTCCAGCCATTAACCCACTGAGCAGAATGGCAGGCAGAAGGGTCCTCACCATGTAAAGTCTTTCCTCCCTCTACCTTTCAACTAGAGAATATTGTTGAATTCCAGCAAAATTAAGTGTATGTATAATGTGACTATATTCTAATTCAAAATTTAGACTTTGGGTAAGTACAACTCGAACCCTGGACATTATATATATAAAATGTAAGATTCTAAAGTATGACAAGAGGCAGGCAGACCAGCTAGGAACCTCCGGACCCTAGGAACGACATGTAGTGGCTCCCTGGGTTTCCTTTTTACCTGATATATCCAGACTTGGAGCTAAAGAAGCCAGCAACCTCAAATGCCTATGGTTGTAGTCAAAAAGTCTCAACAAAAGCCTGCACTCTGTAGCCAAAGGACCAGAAAAGGGGTAGTCTAGCAAGACAGAAAACTTTTAGACAACAACTGCTCTACTCCAGCCAAATACCACAAAAAAATAAAACCGTGGCCCAACCCCTACCTATGCCAACACAGACTGCGTGGGAGACCTGGATTTCTACCTTGCAGAATATACGAGACACCCCAATGCTACCACCTGGGTGGCGTCAGAGAAGGCTAAACAGGGAGCCAGGTCTTTCTCAGCCCTGCTACCTGGTACTGTAGCCCCCCCCCCTTGTCTGTGGTGTCAGTGGAGGTCACATGGGGAGTCCAAACTCTCACCCCCACCCAGCAGTAAGGAGGAGCCTCCCTCCTTC
This sequence comes from Cheirogaleus medius, assembly GCA_008086735.1. Lineage (NCBI taxonomy): Eukaryota > Metazoa > Chordata > Mammalia > Primates > Cheirogaleidae > Cheirogaleus > Cheirogaleus medius. Next base: position 29,867,047 of record VBSM01003204.1, on the reverse strand, counting down.
CCTCCCTCCCATCTGCTGTGCTGGTATTAACAGAGGCTGATTAGGGAACCTGGACTCATGACTCCACCTGGCAAAGATGAGGCAGCATTCACACCTCCCCTGCCAGAGCAGTGTCAGAAAAAGCCTAAAGATACAATCACTGAAATAAAAAGCTCAGCAGATGGGCTCAACAGCAGAATGGAAGGGACAGAGGAAAGAATCAGTGAAGCCTTTGAAAGCAAAGTCTTCCTCTTTCAACAGAGCAGCTGGGGCGGGTCATCTATTACAGGACAGGGACAACAACAGAGCCCTGGGCTCCCAGCTGCCAGTGACTTCCCACTATACTTATTCTGGGCTCGCTCGTGTTATTTACCTTCTCTGCCCATCTATCTGTGGGTGTTAGGGGAACCCCAAATGCTATTAGATAGCCAATTCCACAGATACTTAACCCATTTTCTCCTCACCCCACTCTTTGTCCTGCTATGCTGGACACAAAAGAATGTCTGTGTCTGGGCCAGCCTCCCTCTTCCTTGACAGACTTTACTGCTCTGTCACATAAGAGTCTAAGTACCTTGTCACCCAGTGGAGGAGATAAAAATAATGCTGTGGTTATTAAAACCCATGGTTTTAAAGCCTTTACTGGCAATATCCCTATGTTCTACAAAATGGGGAGGTGTCTCACTGAAGACAACCCTACTGCGGTAACACTAGGGGAGGAACTCAAGAATTACCCTATAATTCTTCTCACTAAAAATGTGGAAGTAGTGGTTTTAGTTCTTTTAGTTTCCCAGCTTTAGGAAGAAAATATCTCTCTCTCTCTCTCTCTCTCTCTCTCTCTCTCACACACACACACACACACACACACACCCTCTCACAATCGTAGGAAGAAATATTTTCAATTAGTAAACACTGACATAAAGTTGTAATTATGTCCTAAATAAGTGTTAATTTGCTTTAGATCATTGCTTCTCAATACTTTTTAGAGCACAGAGATTATGACTTTTTAAAGTTATACACACCATAGAGTTGGTCTACTGAACCATAAGGTTCAACTTCATGAAGTTAAACTATGCCTCATACCTCTGTCCAATAAGAGCTCTCATTTCTTTGGCACTTATACCAGGCACTGCACTAAGCAATGCATACATATCATTTTATCCTCACAACTGCCCTGCGAGTTAGATATCATTATATTCCCAGCTTTACAAATGAGGAGATTGATGATTTAAAAGACAGAGTAACCCCCCTTAGATCACATATCTTGTAAGTGGCACAACTGGGATTTGAACCTTGGATTATAGTGTTCAGCCTCTCCCCTATCCCTGTAGTGTTCAATGCTTCCAGAGATTCTGAGATAAAAACCTCTACAAAGGGTCTGGAGAAAGTGTGGGAGTGTGGGTGGGTGCATTCGTTTCTTGACTTTCTTCAATTTGATTTCATGCTTCTGTGTTAAAAGGAAATTGCAATACAATGAAGGTCACTACCAAGAGGCCCATCTGAACAGGTATTTCACTCCAAGGTATAATTTATTGTCCACAACTATTAATACAAATGGGCATTCTGACACCTGCTCAGTGACCTGGGAGCTTTTCTCTGAGCACTCTGGATGGTAGAGAGAGAGAGAGAGATTTGAGTCAGGGAAGAGCTGTTTCTTGCAGTGTTAGGATGTAGTTCTCAATATGAACTGTCAAGAGCAATTCTACCTGTATGCCTTTTAGATCTAAAAACATAACTTCAGGTATTTATTAGCACTAATAGAATATATTTTAATCTCGTTGACACTTAAATTTTCTTTTTTTTCTTCCTTCCTTCCTAGGCAGTCGTGAGTCAGTCATTAACATTTAAACAGAATGAATGTGATAGTCACTGCAGGACAAAACTACGTATAAACTTACTGTTCTAATAAAACACGCTGAGCAATATGGTAAAAGGCACCAACATGCTCACATTCCCTGATTGTTATTCATGGTCAGATTCTGAAAGAGTAACACAGACTTACCTTTTCTTTAAATACTGCTTCGTTCCATGTCTGAAGGCTTAAAATGGATTCATTCATCATTTTTTCTTTGTATATGTTTATTTTTTCTTTTTCAATCACATCAGCATTGCTAGTCAAAAGAAAGCACTTGCTACCTTTTGCTCTTCCTCTACCTATCAGAAAATAAATATTTCATTTGGTGTTTTTGATTTAAAACTCTGATACAATCTGAGAATAGGTAAACAAAGGGATAGAGGTGTTCCTAAAATTCAACTTTGGTTCACTAAATCCCACTTTCTAGGGAAGCTGAGCTGTTATAGAATGGGCTCAAATGCAGGTGTGCACCTGCCCATTAAACACTCAGATAAACTAGGAGCCCACCTTAGGCTAGCTTTCTCAGGTCTCCAGCAGTGCAGTGTGACTGGACAGCTATGTTATCAGAAACACTACTTTAAGATAATCCAACATGAGCCCTCAAGACACTGTGATGGCTCTGAGATGAATAATAAATAGACCCTCCCTAAAGAGTCTTCTAAGCAATGGGGAAATACGGTATGTTCACAACCAGCAGAACACAGGTGGAAAATTTTAAGTGCTGTTACAAAGACAGTAGATAATGACCAAAGGGAAAAATGAGAAATAAAGTTGGAAGGACATGAGGGTGCTGGATTTTGAAAACTATTTAACATCAAGTAAATTGGGGAGCCACTGGAGTTTCCATACAGGAAGTGGTAGGCTCAGAGCTTTTTTTCAGGAAGCATAATGTGGCAACTGTTCTTATAGAAATTGGAAAAAGGAAAGGAAAAAGGAGAGAAGACTAGTTAGGAGAATATCTAGTCCAGATGGGGCAGAAGAACTCTGGAATATCCCTTTTGGAATACAGGGAGCCCACCAGCCCACAAGCACCACCATAAAAGGTCCACACACGGGCAAAGCCTCAATTCAAGTTTGAATTATCCTTCCATAAATATGTCAGTCAACATTGGGCAAATACGCAGTATCATTGTAAACAAGAATGAAAATAGGGTACGTGTGAGTGGACAAAACTATAAACACCCAAGCCTAAGTAAACCATCTTTAGGGCCAACACACCAGAGTGCACTGTGCCATCGGTCACAAACTCAACTATGGCTCAGTAAAGGAGAACAGTCAGAATGACAGACACACTCACAAATTAGACAAAACAGAAGCCAGGCAGAAATGGCATCAAAGCTTCTCTCACCTCTGGTTTGGATCATTTTGATGACATTGCCCACATACTCATACAGGATGACAAGATTGCACTGTGCAATGTCGATGCCTTCATCAGCAACCGAGGTGGCGATCAGAATGTTGTTATCTCCACTGGTTCTGAATGCATCCAGTATGCACTTCTGTGCTGGGAGGGTCATTCCTGGGTCAGAGTAAGAGGGTATAATACAACTCACCAAAGAGGGAACTTTCACCTTGAAAAAATAGCTACTAATGATTAAATGCTTACTATATGCCAGGGAGTATCTCTATGATATCCATGATCTCACAACACTCCTAAGGTCTGTTTTAGAGAGGACATTTAGGGTGGCATCTAACAGCTTGGACTGTGCCACAAGACTGCCTGAGTTCAAATCCCAGCTCTGGCACTTACTAGTTGGCTTTAACTTTATTATCCCCCCTCCCCCAAAATATTGGCTCTTTTGCAAAAAAATCAACAGCTGATTGTAACACCTTTACATGTGTACAAGAGTCTATAGCTGACAAACCATTTTCACATCAGCTCATTCATGGAGCTTCACAAAGCCCTTTAGGTCAGTGGGGTAAGTGTTGTGATTCCGACAGGCTAGCCATCAGCAGAGTTCGGCCTTGGACTAACAGTGTGCACTATTGGGTTGTCTTGCACACAAACACACACCTACAAACTTCTCTTCTCTAAGACTCATTCCCTGCCGTACCCACGGGGGTGAAACCCTGGGTAGCTACAGTTGTATTATGTTCCTCTACGAAAGAAACAATGCCTTCTGTTCACCAAACCCTGTTTCTTTCTCTCCTGCTGGGCACACAGCTAAAGTGCACTTCCCAACCTCCCTGGCACTGCAATTAGGTAGGGCCTTGTGACTAAATTCTCACTAATGGCATGCAGATAGAAGTAACGCATATCTCCTCTAAACCTGACCCCTAAGAATTGTCCATGCTCTTGTTACTCCTCATCAGTGGACTAGATAAGGTCACAGTGGAGGATCTGGAGATCCCCTTGGGATGCCAGAGCCATAAGAAGGAAGCAGCCTGGGTCCCTGAGTAGAGGTGGGTGGAGCAGACCCCCCTCCCCCAGCTATCTATGCTAGGACAGTCAATGCAAGTGAGCAATAACTTTTATCGTGTTATGCCCTTGAGATAGTGGGGCTGTCTGTCAAAGCAACTAGATTACCCTGATTTATACAGAGCCTGTGACCCTGGCTGCAGTTATTGGATTGAATAAGCATGTGAACTATGTTGGGCCAGTCAGATTCTCCCTCTTGGAATCTGAAGTTGGGCTTGGGAGACAGGACGTAAACTGGGAAGGTATGGGGTAGTCCTGAATGGAGAAGCAGAGAGCACAGTCTGTAAAGGGAAAAGAATGAAGCAGATATGTGGGATTCAGAAGACTTTCCAGTCCCAATTGCAAATATGGATGAAGCCCAAGTGCACTTCCCGCTGGTGGGTTCTATGGCAGACCTCGTTATCCTTGCAGCCAGCCCCGCTTTGCTTAGACTAGCCTCAGTGGGTTTCTGTTAATTGGGGGAAAGAAAGAATCTTGACTAAGACAGTCACATGCTGCCTTCTAATATCCAACGATAATGGCACTTAAATTTAAATTGCCTGAATACAGAGTGAAGTTAAGGGGCGATAATCACTCAGTCTGAGTGATCACGGCAAACACCCAAAATGGTGACTCAAAGAATATACACACTAAAGTTCAAACTTTACAGGTCCCAAAGACCCATCTACACTTATAAGTTGAATCACCTTCTGATCTCTGCACACTGTTCACAAGACAGACCCACCTCAGGCAGGTAGAGGAAAGTAATATGTATTTCCTTCCTTTGCCTGGCTGGCAGTGGGCTCTGAGTTTGTAGAAAGATTTTTTGTGGTTTTTGAGTTATTCATAATTCAAATTCATAAAAATTCAAGTGAACACAGTTTTATTTTTAGAAAGTGGTTTAAAAAAAATCAATCCCTAAATATTTTAATTTTAATTTTCTTTATCTAAAATATTCTTTTAAGATAAGGACCTTCCATTCCTTTTGAATCCATGTATTCTCAGTAAAATCAAAACCAAGAAACACTGGGGACTACTGCATAAAAGGTCTGTAGGTGAATAACAGCTAATATTTAACATACTGAGCACTCACCATGTGCCAGACTTTGTTCTAAACCAGGAGTTGGCAAACTTTTTCTGTAAAGGGCTGGATGGATAGTAAATATTTTAGGCCTTGTGGGCCATAATGCAGTAACCACTCAACGCTGCCATTATGGTGTGAAAACAGCCACAGACAACACATAAATGAGCATGACTATGTTCCAAAAAATGTATTTTTTATGGACACTGAAATTTGAATTTCATATACCTTTCGCATGTCATGAAATATTCTTTTGATTTTTTTTAACCATTTAAAAATATAAAAATCGGACGGGTGTGGTGGCTCACGCTTGTAATCCTAGCACTCTGGGAGGCCGAGGCGGGAGGATCGTTCAAGGTCAGGAGTTCGAGACCAGCCTGAGCAAGAGCAAGACCCCATCTCTACTATAAATAGAAAGAAATTAATTGGCCAACTAAAAATATATAGAAAAAATTAGCTGGGCATGGTGGTGTGTGCCTGTAGTCCCAGCTACTCAGGAGGCTGAGGCAGAAGGATTGCCTGAGCCCAGGAGTTTGAGGTTGCTGTGAGCTAGGCTGATGCCACGGCACTCTACTCCAGGCAGAGTGAGACTCTGTCTCAATAAATAAATAAAAATCATTCTTAGCTCAAAAATCATCGACAGGAGGCAGTGAGCCAGATTTTGGTATTTCCAGAGTGATGAGCAAGAAAGGCTGCCGTGGGAATGAGGAGGAAGAACAGCTCTACCAGCTTTTGGAGGGTAGGGAAGGCTGCTTGGCAGGAGCACAATGCCTGGCACAGAGCAAGTTCTAAATAAATGTTATGGAATGGATGGAGGAATAAACAAACAAACAAATAAGAAAATATTTTCTGAGTGCCTATTTGTGGGGGAATAACAAAGTTTGAAAATCAAGTTGGACTCATGCTGGCGTCAGACTACAGAGAACTTTGAATTCCAGCACAAGAACATGGTGTTGGACTTCATTTGGGAAGCCACTTTTTAAGATCTGAATCTACTTTTCATATTTAGGAAGTTTAAAAATTGCATGAAGGGGAAGTCCAAGAGTGATGACTGAGGACGGGCAGAGTGAGGATGGGGGCAGGGGGCTGCTCATTATAAACAACACTAAATAAGAAGACCGAGGACCTGTCAGTGCCAGTCACTGAGAACCTCAGGATGAGGGCTGACCACCCAAGATCCTCCCAGATAGTGAAGCAGCCTTTCATCTTTTGACCAACAAGATTTCAGGATTGTCTGTTTAGACTTTTTAATTGTAAAATACATAACACACAAAAGCTGCATATCTACAGTTTAAACAATAACAAAATAGAAACAGAACATTTCTATTTTCAGTTAACCTATTGGTTGAGAATTTGAGCAGGAGGATGATGTTATCAAACCGGATTTAAAAAAACAACTTTGCCTTTATCTGCAGGACCTGTGAGAGGAGGCAATGTCTCCAAGCAATGAGACTAGAGTGGTTTTTGGTATTTGAACATTGTGATGGATTTTTGATGTGTTAACTTGGCTAGACCGAACTGTATAATAGTTCCTAGTTATTCATCTAGGTGCTGCTGTGAAGGCATTTTGCAGATGTGATTAAATTCCCTAAACAGTTGACTTTAAACTAAATCAAAAGTGAGTTCATTCTAGGTGGGCCTCACCTAATCAGTGAACTTTTTGAAAGAGGGCGTAGGACTTCCCTGAGCTCAGGGACTCCAAATCGCTCATGCCTGTGGGGTTCCTGTTCCCGATCTTCCCTTCCTGACTACCTGCCCTACGGATTTCAGACTTATTTTGCCAGCCCAACTGTGTAAGCCAATTCCTTATAAGAAATCTGTGTGTATGTGGGGGTGGGGGTGGGGGTGTGTATAATTTCCTACTTGTTTTGCTTCTCTGGTTGAACTGATACAAACATTAAGAAGAATTTGAATATATTATATATATTCTTATATATACAATATTAATAAATTGAATTCACTATAAATACCTATGTCCTGATTTGTTCTGCAACGTCCAGTCAATATGCCAGGTTTTAGAAAGCTGAGTTTAGAATTTCCTTCAATCCATTTCTTTAAAGCCTGAAAATGAAAAACAACGATCAACTGGACACTACTTGTAAACCATTCGTATTCATTCGATGTTGAAATATATGCCAAAAAAAACCAAAGTCAGTACATGTACAGTTTTCAGACTGACAAACCTGAGAAAAAAAGCTGCTTGGAATTGAACTCTATGCAATAATTAACTATAATGGTATAGAGATCTTTGTCACTTGATATAGTTTAATCTCGAAGGTATTTTTAAGTGAAAAAAGCAAAGTTCAGAATAGTGGGTGTACAGAATAAATGAGTTCCGCAAGATTGCAGGACACAAGATCAACATACATAAATCAGTTGTATTTCTACTACTAGCAATGAATAATTGAAATTTAAAAAGTTTTTAAAGTGCCATTACAATAGCATAAAAAAAAATACCTAGATATAAGTCTAACAAAAATACGTGCAGAATCTGTATGGTGAAAATGACAAAACACTGGTAAAAGAAACCAAAGAAGATGTGGCTGGTAGCCTCTAAGCCCTCCATGATCTCTGCCTCCTGTATTCAGAGCCTGTGTAATTCCCTCCCCTGGAGTGAACTGGACTTATTAACTTGCTTCTACTGAAAAAAAAAAATACAACAGACGTGATGGGACATCACTTTCAAGATGAAGTTGTAAAATGACTGTGGCTTCCACATTAGACATTCTCTCTCAGTCTTTGGGATCACTCACTGTCAGGGAACCCAGCTGCTGGGCTGTGAGGCAGCCCTGTGGAGAGGCCCACATGAGCACACTCAGATGCGCTGCCACCAACAGCCATGCTGGGTGAGCTTGGAAGCCTTGCGATGACTGCAGCTGTGGCCAATACCTTCACTGCAGCCTCATGAGAGACCTTCAGCCTGAAACGGCCAGTTGTTTCCAGATTCCTGGGCCATAGATATTATAAGATAATAAATGTTTGTTGTTTCCCAGACACTAAGTTCTGGGGTAATTTGTTCCTTAGCAACAGATAAACTAATGCAGAAGTCCTACATAAATGAAGAAAGATACTATGGTCATGGATTAGAAGATTTGATATTGTTAAGATGTCATTTCTCCCCAATTTTATCTATGCATTCAATAAAACCCCAGCATACTTTTTCATAGATGTGGACAAGTTGACTCTAAAATGTATCTGGAAAGGCAAAATAACATAGCTAAAAACAACTTTAAAAAAAGCTGGACGGCCGGGTGCGGTGGCTCACGCCTGTAATCCTAGCACTCTGGGAGGCCGAGGCGGGTGGATCGCTCGAGGTCAGGAGTTCAAAACCAGCCTCAGCAAGAGCGAGACCCCGTCTCTACTAAAAAATAGAAAGAAATTAATTGGCCAACTAAAAACATATAGAAAAAATTAGCCGGGCATGGTGGTGCATGCCTGTAGTCCCAGCTACTAGGGAGGCTGAGGCAGTAGGATTGCTCGAGCCCAGGAGTTTGACGTTGCTGTGAGCTAGGCTGACACCACAGCACTCTAGCCCGGGTAACAAAGTGAGACTCTGTCTCAAAAAAAAAAAAAAAAAAAAAAAAAAAAAAAAAAAGTTGGAGGACTCATACTGCCCCATTTCAAGGCTTACTATAAAGCTATAGTAATCAAGACACTGTGGGATGGGTGAAAAGATATATATATAAATCAATGGAACAGAATAAAGAATCCAGAAATAGATCCATGCAAATATAGTCAACTGATATTTTTAAAAGTTACAAAGGCAATTCAATAGAGAAAGGATAGTCTTGTCAACATACAGTGCTGGAACAATTGGCTGTCCATATACAAAAAGGAAAAAAAAAAGCATCTCAACCCATACCTTACACCTTATACAAAAATTAATTCAAAATTGTTTGTAGACCTAAATGTAAAACTAGAAAATTGTGACCTTGGGTAAGCAAAGGGTTTTTAGATATAATACCATAGGGAAAAATCCATAAAAGAAAAAATATAATGAACTTTGTCAAAATTTAAAACTTACAATCTGCAAAAGATACTGTTAAGAGAATGAAAAGACAAGCCACAAACCAGAAGAAAATGTTTGCAAAATACATTTCTAACAGAGGACTTTTTTGTCAGAATATAAAAAGAACTCTCTAAAACTCAACTATAATATAGTAAACCAATTTTAAAATAGGCAAAAGATCTGAATAGACACCTCACCAGAGCAGATATCGATAGCTAGTAAGTGTATGAAAGATGCTCAGCCATGGCAATCATTAGTGAAATGCAAACTAAAACCCTAGTGAGAGAGACACCTTTACCCACAGAATGGCTAAAATTTAAAAATTTGAAAAAAAGTACATAAAAGGACAAAGTACATGCTCTACAGGTATCAAGACTTAGAATCTAGGGTGATTAAGACAGTGAAGTATTAGTGTGAGAATCAACATAGATAATCAGAACAGAACAGAGAACCCACACATATATGGGTTCTCAATTGCAATGCAGTAAGGAAAGGGCAATCTTTTCAATGAATGGTCTGGGAACAATTTGTTATCCACAAGGAGAAAGCAAGCTTACATCCACAAGCGCTCTGGTTTTCACGAACAGAATGGTTCTTGTCTCTGGGTTTAAGTGATACTCTTCTTGTAAGATGAAGCAGAGGTCTTCAAGTTTAGGGTTCTCCTTGCTGGGATCCATGGAAACACTTTCTAGTTCCTGCAGCTTTTCTGCAAATGGGGAACATTTTACAAATGGCTTATAAATTCTAAAATTTAGAACACACTGTGGCTTAAAGCTTTAAACAGTTAATCTCTCAATCTTTGACCAGGATTTTATCAGTAATAACTACCAATTTAATTTGGTACAACCTTTTAGGAAGGTAATTGGGCAATATCTATCAAAACATAAAACTCACACACCCTTTGATACAATGATTCTACATCTAGGAATTTTGGACATAGTTATATTTAGAAAATTATGGGCGAAACCTCCAAAGATGTTCACTGTACTATTGTTTAGAATATAAAAGAAAAATAGAAAACAACCTAAGTGCCCAATAACAGGGAAACAATTCAATAGATCATGGGCTATGCATTTGATGTTAATACAACGTGGCTGTTAAAATTAATAAGGGAGCGGCCGGGCGCGGTGGCTCACGCCTGTAATCCTAGCACTCTGGGAGGCCGAGGCGGGCAGATCGCTCAAGGTCAGGAGTTCAAAACCAGCCTGAGCAAGAGCGAGACCCCGTCTCTACTAAATAGAAAGAAATTAATTGGCCAACTAAAAATATATAGAAAAAAATGAGCCAGGCATGGTGGCGCATGCCTGTAGTCCCAGCTACTCGGGAGGCTGAGGCAGAAGGATTGCTTGAGCCCAGGAGTTGAGGTTGCTGTGAGCTAGGCTGACACCAGGGCACTCTAGCCCGGGCAACACAGTGAGACTCTGTCTCAAAAAAAAAAAAAAAAAAAATTAATAAGGGAGCTATGTACATGCTAATGTGGAAAAAGCGCAAAGGTATTTTAAGTTAAAAAAAGTCAAGATACAGGACAGTGTATTTAGTGTGACCCCATCTTTAAAACTATATATAGTCATAAAACAGTAGTGTGCTAGAACCAGATCATACCAGGCTATGAAAGTCAATTATTAAATTCAAGAATTGTGTGAGTTTTTAAATACATCATTATTAAAAATTCAATTATATAAACTTGCAATTCAAGAACATATTGAAAACATATATAAATAGCCAAAACTATTTTTCTAATTAGTTTATTACTTTTTACTATTATCTATGCTTTTACGGCTGTTTATACCTATTGTATCTGTATGGCAGAAATACTTTAGAATGATGTGTTACTGTTACTGTTTGAACATTAGTTAAATGACATATTGGTGGCGTGAAATTGACTGTAGTGGAAATACATACCATGAAAATCAAGAAAACACTAAAACTCAGTGCTTAATTTACTGTTTTGTTGACAATCTAGACTTCTGAAAGTGATAGAAAAATAATGCAGATTAAATTTAGCTATTACATTGTGAATAGCATAAAAAATGAGACAATATTCTCCCAATTTTTAAAAAACTTGTATATAATTCAGCAAAAAAGCTTCTTACATCGTTGACAAATAAGTTCCAACATATATCTTTGTTGTTTCATTTTCATTTAATTATCACATTAATGAAAATATATACCAGCATCCATATCAGAACTACACTTCTTTGTTAGGTGCAACTCTTGGTTGGCCATGGATACAAACCACCAAAAACCACCAAAAACATTCTATGAGAGTCCACTGGCTATATGGAATTTACAATTTAAATTGTGTACTATATCCATCCTCTGTATCAATAAAATTTATAATAAATGTATGTACATATATATGTATACATGTTTTTCCCCAGAAAGCTGATTGTTAAATGTTTACCAGCACACCACTGGTTATACATATGTATAGTAAATACTTTAAAATAGTCCTACCATCTATAAGATCTTAAACCCAGAACAACGCCTTGAGCATCGCCAAACTTATGTATCCTAAATACAACATGTTTGTATTGCCACTCAAGTCACCAGACTCTAATGGCTTCCTCCTCTGAAAACACTACACACCTTCAAATCTCCAAGTAAGATCTTGCTCAATCTCATCAAATCCTGCTGCTCGGACATTCCTGAAGAAGTCTTTCAAGTAATCCAGAGCATCTTTCATTCGTGCATGTTCATTGATAATGAGGGCATCATTATATTTCTGTTTAAAATAAAAACTCAGTTTCAATATGCTTCCAATGTCTAATGCATTTGCTATCCTTAAATACATTCAATTAGCTGTACTTAAGGAATTCATCTTAAGAAAAATCTCCTCAAAACTATTCCAGTTTAGTTTTTTAAGATGAATGGCCCCTAATGATTCTGTGTTAAAATTTTTGAACTAAATACTTGTTTTTAAAAAAATCTCACTTAGATAGAAAAATTAATTACTTAGAATCACTTTGTATTTTAGAATTCTACCTTGGAAAAGAAAAACTACACGTGGCCGGGCGCGGTGGCTCACGCCTGTAATCCTAGCACTCTGGGAGGCC
>VBSM01003204.1:29839088-29852597 GCA_008086735.1 Cheirogaleus medius | reverse complement strand
GTTTAATAAAGGAACAAAGGAGGCCACCCAAACTAGCAGTATTGACATGCTTCTTTCCCAGGCCCAGCTATCATATGACCAGGTGGCCAGCAGTAAAGAAGAGGAACCAACAAATATTTATTGAACTTGGATGGGTGTGAAAATAACCCAAGCAATTTGAAAATGAGCGGCTGACAGTACATGCGCTGGTGGAAAAGGTGGAAGCAGGGTACATAGGGTGGGAGAAGTCAGAAAGTAGAAACCCACATGACTGCATCGCCATCTCTCCATCCTTCTGCCACCTCCCTAACTTGGACCACGTCACTGTGTTCCTGAATAACATGATAACCTTCTAACTAGTCTCCCTATTTCTTGTCTTGTTCCCTCCAATCCATTCCCCACCCAGCATCTGGAGGAAGTTTCCAAAATTGCAGATGAAAAACTATGCTACCCCACAGCTTAAAAGCCATTAGTGGATTCCCTCAGCCAAACCCCTGTCCCGGCTCCCAGGCTCCTCCTCTGTGATCCAGCCTCTGCTGGTTTCTGATCCTCATCTCTAGCCATCCCCCTCCCTGCTTTTCACAGGACTAATGGAAGTCTCCATGAGCTCTGTTGTCTCCTGGCCTTTGCGCATGCTGTTCCCCTCTGCCTGAAATATACCTTATCACCACTGCTACCCACCCCCAGCTGCTTTATTGTTATTTACCTAATTTTGGCTTTACCATTAGACTGGAAATGCCATAAGGACAGGGGCTGTGTCTCAGGGGTCATGCTGTATTCTCACCACCTAACATATTTCCTAGAACTGATTAATGAATCAACATGTTCAAGGAACTGCTAAATCATAGGATCGAAGTAGGGAAGTAGAAGACAAAATGGGAAAGACAAGTAGAAACAGATTGTTCATGCAGGGTTCAGGTTAGAGAGTTTAAAGATTATCCTGTGGCAAAAAGTTTTAAGCAGGATATTGAAATGATAAAACTGAAATTCAAGAAGACTAATCAGTTAATGGGGGGTTAATGGGAGAGAAAGTGGATGTGGACAAACCAAGCCAGAAGGTTGCTAGAATAGGCACTAAATTAAGCTGTGAACAAAAAAGAAAGAGAAAAGCAAAGTAAGTGTGAGAGAAGGAGAAACACCATGAGGTGTCTTGCAGACATCACAAACCACATCTCTAAAACTCAAAACTCACCTTATATCTGCCAAAGCTGTCCCCAGTCCTGGAACCAGCACCACCCACTGGCATATACACAGGTGCCTAAGCCAGAGGCCTGGGAGGAAGTCACCTCCTTCCTCTGGTTCTCACTCCCACCCAAATCCATTAGCGACTAGATCTTAACATTCCCCATCAGAAGCCTCTTGCATGTGCCTCCTCCCTTCTCCAACCCACTCCACTGCCTGTCTGGCCCTCATCGTTCACTGGAATCATCCATCACTAATTAATTTAAAATCTTCGGTTTTTTCCCATTGCTTTTAGGATAAAATTCAAACCCAGATTGGCCTACCAGGCCCTTCACCATCTGCTCTGGCACCTCTCTCTAGTCTCAGTCCTTTCCACTGCTCACAGGTTGGGACAACCGTGAAATGCTTGCAACTCCTGCAACTCCATGCTCCCCTTTCCTCTACGCCTGCTGCTCTTTCGCCCTCACGTGCCTCTCTCCTTCTTAATGGGGCTGACTTCGAGAGGTATGTGTCTCAGGAATCAGCGTGCCCGAAGGCCTTCCCTGCAACCCAGTCCAGCCAAGGTTCCTGGGAGCTCCCACAGCACCCAGCGTGTGACTGCCCTGCCGCATGGAAACTATTTTCATTGGATTCCCATTATTTGACTGAGTTCCCGGAGGGAAGGAACTATGTCTTTAATCTAAGTATTTCCATTACATAGCACAGTGCCTGGCACAATAAATGTATGGTAAGTGAATAAAAAGGAGAACAGAGCTTGGTGACTGCATGAGGGAGTGTCAAAAGAAAAAAAAAAAAACAAATCAAAGGTCACCCATAGGTTTGAATCTGAGGCAGCAGGGGAATGGAGGTTTCATTCATACAAACAGGGAAGTCAGGATGGAGAGCTGCTTTGGAAGCTCAAGAAAATGATGAACTGATTTAAACGTGGTAGTTTTCAGGTGTGAGTGTCCAGATGAATTTATTTTGGACTTAGAAAGGAAAAAGAAAGCAAGAGAGAACAGAGGAGGACTTAGAAGGCTCCTAAATAACCTATAAAGTCTTGATTGACATCGTCTGAATTAAGGAGAATGCAAAAAGACACCAGTGAACAATATTTAGCTATTCCCAAGTGGAAAGGATACAAATTATGAGACTTATCTCACCAAGGTCTCCATGGATACTCTTTGCCAGACTCTCTGTCTCCCTCATCAGCTGAGATATGATGAATTTAAATCCGTCCGTAGTCCGTGATTCCACCTTCCTGAAAACTAGACCCATGAAAGGAAAGTGAGTATTTTTTAGGAAGGACAGATCATAGTTCAAAGTAGCTATCTCCAGACCTTTCTCTGCCTTTGTTACTTCCTCTGGAAAACCTGAAGTCCCAAGCTCACTGGCAGGTGGTGTAATGATATTTAAAAATGCTCAAAAACCTTGCAACATCTCCCTATTGCTTCCTGCATTGATTCTAATATCTGTCCTTTGTGGCCTAGGTCTAATCCAGTTTCTCACTCCTTCTCTCCTGTTACCCCTGCTCTGATGAGGCTGGAATCCTTCTTGCCTCTGCAAGTGCCACACTCTACCCCGTCTCTGTGCTTTGATACTCTCCCTCCCCACCCAAGCCTCAGGAGTGATCACACTGATCTTACCATTTATTATTGTATTCTTTCAGCACAAACATATTAAAAATGCCCACCACGTGCCATGTTCTGATTATAGACAGTTGAAAAGAACACACTCCACGCTCCGCTGAGGGCTGCGTTCTTAGAGGAAAGACAGATGGCCAAATAGCCACTGCAGAGTTTTATAACATAAGTACACACGTCATAAGGTGTCAAGGAGCACAGGGAAAGAGTATCTCACTCTTCCAGAGGAGTCCATGTTGCAAATATGGGAAGCAGAAGGAAGCAAGAGCAGTCAGGTACGAAGGACAGCACGGACAAAAGCTTAGAGAGAGAAAGCACGTGACATGTTTGAGGAGCCCAAGGGGGGAGTACAACATTGCTGGGTTTATGGGACTTGAGAGGAGATAAAGCTAAGAGGGCCTGAGGAACTAGATTATAAAGAAATTCATATGTGATACTAAAAAGTTGAGATTGGGTACCTTCTCTAACTCCTTACAGGCAGCCCCCTGAGAGGAACTTCACTGCGCCCCTATTCCATGTGTATTTTTTCTGCCTTAGGCTCACACAGTTGTGTGCTACTCAGAGAGCAAGGATGAAGTCATATGTATCTTCTGTACCCCTCTCTTCCTTGCATGATTATGATATTAATAAACTTTTGCTAGTCAATCTTATAGAAAAATCATATTCTGATCTTTTGAGGAGAACTATGATGAATTCAGATCATTCCATTCCAACTGAAACAATGGGATACATATTCAGAGAGTAATGACCACACGGGCATGGCACACAGGGAATGGCTAAGCCCAGCCGTTGGCTATCTACATGCTTAGATTTTCTCATCACCTCTTTTGCATTGCTAGTACCTTTATAAGAGTTTTTCAGAACCAAAGAGTAAGAATGTTCGTTCTCTACAGACCACTTCTGAGGTTCAATCATTGCTTGGGGAGAGAGCGGAGAGAGAGAGGCTGGAAATGTGACTATTTTCCAAGTTTGGGGTTATATAACCTCTATTAAACAGAGAAGAGGTCAAAGTTCAGTGTTCACCTAGATGGCTCTGAACCAGGGGTAGCAGCGAGTAACAAAATCCCAAAGGGTTTGTTACTGGATCCCACTTACACTTTTGGGGCTTATAAACAACTTGCTCCAGTTCCTCCAAGTTCTCTTTGACTGTCGCGATCACTGATGCATCAAGAGAAGCACACAGTTTGCAGATATGCTCCATGGCTTCGTCTGTGTTTTTGGCATCCCCAACGCCAACTGAGGCAGTCAGCCCAATGACCTGCAAAGGAGCATTCCAAATCCTTAGATGTCTGAGAAACAGCATGACGTTTCCACAACACCCCAGGTAACTCTTTCCTGCTGAAGTAGGGTTTTTGTTTTTATGTTTAGTAACTTCAGATAAAGAGCAAGAACATTATTTTTTTTCTGATATCCCTCTATGACATTGCTAAAACAAAGGCCCCCATTAGGCAAAGCACTGAATAAATGCAGGAGGCAAAACTTATTAGCATAGAAACCAGGACAGGAAACCCTTTCAAGGCAGGGCTTGTCTTCTCTTTACCCCTGTGTCCCTCACGGTGTGGAGAACAACATACTGAAAAGGAAAAGGACTTAAACCAGACACACTTCCATCCCAATTTTAGCCATGTCATGCTGGCTATGTGTCCTTGGACAAGTATTTTCAGTTCTCTGTAAAGTTGGGAAACAACAGCTATTTAAAATGGTAGCTGTGTAGATTCAGTAACATAATATTTGTAAAAATTTAACTTAATAAACATTAATTTCTTCTTCCAATAGCCACTCAATAATTATTGAATAATTTTGACTAACCAGCAAGGAATCTGGTTAACCACCAATTTTATTCTAATAGAAAAAGCTGTAAGAAATATAAATCGCTATGGAAGGGTACTTTCTTGTCTGTGAACACCATACTGAATTTCTCTTAACCTGAACTTCCTAAATGGGTATTAGGGCTGGAGAACTTCATACAAATGTACAAAGGAGTATACCATAAACTCATGGTTTCCAATCCCATTTAGGCCCCCGATATGACCAAAGAATTCTTCAGTGTATTCTCAGTTCTCCCTCCCATTTCAATTCCTCTCAAGATTCCTGCCCCATTCCTATATTGACTGGTTCTCAGCAAATGATCTACCTCTCCTACATTCAATAGAAAAGAGAGGTTATAACACCAGGGATTCCCTTCCCTTCCCCTTCTGCCCTCATCTAAGAACTACTGTCTGAATTGACTCTTCTCACCTCCTTCTTGGAGGACACCAAAAATGATGTTTGATTTTCCTTTCCATTCTAATCCATCTACCTACCTACTTATCCCACACCCTCTGGTCTCTCTGAGCATCTTGCTTCATCAGTCACTCCCTCTCCCCCATCCTACCTCACCTAGTGCTGTCCCCTACCTCACACTCTATACTCAAGTCATATTGAAGAGCTTCAAGATTCTTGAGCACAACAGGTGCTTTCATACCTTTGTGCCTCTGGACACACAATATTTTCTTCCTGTTAGCTTTTGCCTAACCTAACTTCTATTAGGTTTCATCTTACTTTCATAGTACATTGACTTATGTTCCAACTGCACCTTGTACCCATCTCCATAGCATGCTATCGTGATAAACTGTGACATAATTCTTATATATCTGGCTTTCCATGAAACTTAAGCTGTTAGAGGGCAAGGACTATGTATTTTTACATTTGTAACCCCAGTGTCTAGCACAGTACCTGGGACATGGGGGCACATAATACATATTTGTTAAGTAAACAAATGAACGAATGAATCAAAAACAATGAGTAGTACAATACAGACTCAGAACCCGAGCACATACTCAATGTGGCCACAAGAGTAAGTAAATAGGATTGAGGAAGATTATAGTTCTTCTGAGGAATCTGACTTTGGAGATACCTGGGGTAGTGGGTCTAAAGCTCTTCCCAGTTTCTGATCTAGATAATTGAACATGATCATATTGTATGGGTGTTGTTTACTGGTGTTATGGCATTCATCAAATATCATCAAAGTAAAGACAGACAGTGATGGAATAGTTCCATTTTTAAGGTTGTTCACAAGAATCTGTGGCGTTAAAAAGATGATGTCATTGTTCTCAACAATCTGTTCCACTGGGACATTTTCAGCTGTTGCTCCAGAAATGCCTGTAACTCTGTACCTGGGAAATGACAAAAATTCCCTATTACCAACCACAGTGTGAATAAGGAACCACAAAGATAAAACACTGTATCAGAATTAAGTTTTCCTTAAGTCCAAAAGGAATAAAGCTACAAGTCCTTAGCCCAGAGCCTGACAACAAGTGATCAATAAATGCAAACTAGTTATAATTTATACTAATATATGTTAATTCTTTCAGGTCACTAAGAGAGAAAAGAGTACTTAAAAGAGTAATATCAAATAAGTTATAAAATCATTAAAAAAGTTAAATGTGTCATTTAAACATCATGTTTATCCCTTAAGTAATTTACTCACTGTATAAGAGCAAACCAAGGGAGTTTAGGATTTCTGGTATATCTAACAAAAAAGACTTGAATCCATGAAGAAATTATATCTAGATTATATAAAAGCTGAATTATAAAATTTTTCAATCATGGCTTTTCAAAAACAGAAATCAGTTACATGAAACTAGAGAAAAATAAGTTAAATCAACTGTTATACCTACCCAAGTCTTTCAAAATATTTTGAGAACACAGATTTCTGCTGTTCATACACTGGGATTTGATTAGCAAAAAATACAACCTTCCCTTTTTGTCCTTGTGAAAATTTTTCAAGATGATGTTCACATATGAGAAGTGAAACAAAGGTTTTTCCACAACCTTTTAACACGTAAGGAAAAAAGAAAACATGTAACTAATATTGTATTAGATATTTCTTCAGAAATGTTTATTTTTGGCTCTTCTAATACCACTGGGCTGACTAATAAATTGATAATTTAGTTGGGTTAACAATTACAGAATTTACGACTAAAAAAAATAAAAACAAAACAAACAAAATCAAGCTACTCCCTAGGTAACATGCAAACAAACAGCCAGGACCCCAAAGCAAGATAACAGAGGGCATTTTTCTTTCCCTTCTCATGTTCCTTACATTATGCTGATATTATATTAATAGGAGAGTTTTCTCAAAAGACAAATAAAACAAGGGAAAAACTGACATTTGCCCATTTTGCCCCAGTATTTAATAAAAGGAAAAAGAAAAAAAAAGGACGCAGAGAAACTATGTAAGTAATGGCAACTTGTCTATGGCCATACCACTCTGAATGCGCCCAATCTCGTCCGATCTCAGAAGCTAAGCAGGGTCGGGCCTGGTTAGTACTTGGATGGGAGTAATGGCAACTGGCTTACCAGTAGGAGCACATATTATTGTGTTTTTTCCTTTCTTAGCGGGCAAAGCAAGCTCTAGCTGGTAATTTCTTGGTTTAAATCGGCTGTTCAAGTCAGTAAGAGACACTTCTATAACATAAAATGAACAAAATTACCAAATAGTTACTGCTCTGAAGAATCATGCCAATAGCTATAGTCCAATGGACACCAATTCCAATTCTAGCAAGAAGGGCCTCATTGGAGAAAGTTTAGAATCCTTTCTCTTGTTAACCATTCCAGTCCTCCACTAATTTAAAGTACAGAATTCTCTCAATGACGGAGTATTGATGACAAGAAGAGGAAAGAAAAAAAAAAGAATTCTTTCTTAAACAATCATGGATGCCTAATAAGGAGAAACTAAAGCAAGAATGGCCCAACAGAGTAAGACAAGATGGCCACCAGTTAAAGGCAACCCTATATAGAACAAAACAACAAATCCTTCCAAGATCTTTGAAGAAAACCAACTGTTAATGTTAGATTCTCAAAGCAATTTCTTATTGAGGAGCAACCATACTTTGTAATTCTTCAGGCTCTCAATGGTACTTTCCCTCAACACGACCAGAAGTTTTAAAAAGGACACTCAGAAGCTTTATCTCCATAACAGGTAAGCATATAAAAATAATAAGAGCTAGAAAAAACTTTAGAAGTTATCTAGTGAGTCTACTTACCCATTTTAAAGAAAGAAAATTTCTAAAAGGTTAAGTGAGTTAACCTCACTTAAAAGACAAGTAAGGATCTTGTCAGAAAATTTAAAGCAACTTACATTCATTGATTTTATTCTGGAATGACAAAAAAAACATATCATTTTGGTACAGAAGTAATCTGTAAATTTTCTTTTTATGATGCTATACTAAAATCACATTTTTCTTCTAACACTACCCATTATTAATTCTAATTTTCTTCCTGATACCCTTTTATAAATAACTTTTTATTATGGCATATTATGTAACTTTCTGGTCTCCTCATAAAACAGTCAGGAAAATATGCTTCAAGAAGCATAAGGAGGCCTCACAGGGCCAGAGCGAACTTACATAGTTGTCTCTGTGTCAATATGCAAAGGGCGTTTCTCTTGGAAGACACAACCCCTCAGACGCCATCTGGCAAACACCACAAGCCAGATCTCAGCCCCTACTCAACCTCTCGGCCGGGCACATTCATACAGTGCACTAACTTCATCATCTTGCATGGCAGCCCTGGGATCTTAAAAGGAAACTGAGCAAGTGGCTCTCAAATAGAAGTATTTCTTTACAAAACAAAGCTGATTTGGGATTTCATAGACATTGAGTTCCTGGAGGACTCTATTTGCATTTTCAATGTAGACAATTCATGTACTTTCTTAGTAGTAAAAGAAGATTAAAAAAAAAAAGATAGCAGAAACAGCAGCTACAGAAGGAGAGAATGGCATTTCTAATTATAGAAAAAGTATGTATTTTAAAATAAATTCTTTCTTTCTTAATTTTCCTCAAAAACCTTTTCACAGGGTCGTGACTTTTGGCCCTGCAAAACACGTCCCCACACAAAGTACCTGAAAAGTACCATTATGAAAAAGAATAAACAATGTCAAGTACCTGAAGGTGGACATGAATTCTGACTAAGGTTCTGGCATTCTGGATCTTCCTGGTAGAAAATCTGTACTTCGGAAGTTTCCACGTTATCATCCTCAAGATCTTTAATTTCAGCATCTTTTTCACCTTCACAAGACCCAAAACCATCTTAGAATCTCAACATAATCTGATTATAGTTTTGATGGTGAAAGCCCCACAAAGAGGTCATAACACTAAAATTTTTAATTTCCATTAAGATTTCTCACAACTACTCCCATTTACTTTTCAAAATAATTAAAGAATTATTTTGAATTTGAAATCTCAATCTGGAGTTTGAACTCCAGTGTCATTTAGGACTGTATTACTCAACATGTGGAACATGGATCAGCAATTTCCAAGGTTTATTTGAATCTTGAGCCCCTACTGAATGAGAATCTGTATTATAACAAGATCTCCAAGGGATTAACATGCACAACTAAGAAGCATGATTTAGCATTCATGTCTGTCATTTCTGACTGACTCTTGACCCAAGAAATCAGATGTGTATTTAGACAGACATGCCAACTTACGATCTAAAGAAGCCTAGACAAAGCTAAGACCAGACATTCAGATGTTTACCAAACTTGGCCTTTAAAACAATGCTCTGAGAAGATGTTAGTTTCAAGAAGCCAAATTGTGGCTCAGACACTGAATCACAACAAATTCTTCTTCTTTGACTCTTGTTCTGGTTCAGTTCCAGATGGCTTCCAGGTGAGAGAACTAGACAATGTTTCTCATGATTCTACTCTGAAAAGCAGATGAGTCCTGGAGTTTAAACCTTTAACTCTAGAATTCTCAAGCTATTTTCTCTGATAATCTAGACTCAGACTAGGAACTCAGATTCTACCTCCCCACATCCTTTGGGCCAGATGGGCTAATTCTGGATGAGAACAGTTTGCCATGGTCCATTTTTAGGGGTTATTACAATCAAACTAACTCCATGGGCAAGTAGCTGCCTCCCTCCCAGAACCCCGCTTCATACTGGTCTCTCCTTAGAGATGTAACCCTGGTAATCTAAAGGGGAAAATGCCTCTGACGGTAAGGAAAAGATGGGTAGGAATGAGGGAAGCCCTAAGCACAGTCATGAGGAGGGCACAGCATGCTCTCAGACTCTCCCCTTTCTCCCTTCAGGGCCCCTCCTTGGAATATCTTACCATTCTCTACAATCCACAGTCTACTGAACCGGTTATCTTCTTTCTCCAAAGCAAGTTTCAAAGTTTTGGGCCAGTTCTCCTTGTCTGATTTGAGAAGGCATTCCACCATTTTCTCTGCACCTGCCATCATCCCTTTATTGAAGGAAACCTACATAAGGCAAGTGCGGTTTATTGATCAACTATTTCAAAAGTTTTCCCTTTATCAGTTTTTACTGATATATATACACTATCTGATTTAAAATCATAGTACATTATGGTTCAATGGATCTTATTCATTGACCATCCAAGAGTCTCTTAAGATAGTCTTTCCTTCATCCTTGTCCTTCACACATGATATTACTATGTCAAGCTAAGCCTTTTCACCTCCGAGTCCTAATACCTGTCATCATCAGCAACATGAGGAAAACAATTAATTCTTTTGACAACCATTCACAATATGGGCATATTGGCATAGAGCTATATTTGGAAGCATATAACAAAATGTTAACAAATGGTTTTTTCAGGGTACAGGGATTTACATGACTTTTATTATTAATCATGATAACTAAGATGTATTATGCATCTATTATGTACCAGGCACATATGAGTACTTTACATATATTATCTCATTTAACTCTTATAAGAACACCATATTAGTATGGTACTATTATCATTCCCAATCTTATGCATGAAGATACAGATGTTTAGAGAATTTAAATAACTTGCCCAAGATCACAAGTGGTGGAGCTACAAGTCTAACAAAATTCATGTGTCCAGAGCCTAAATACTTAACTGCCAGAGTCTATAGCCTTTTCCTTTTTATTTTCTGAACTGTTCAATATTACTTAAATTTGCATAAAACATTATTCACAAAAGTAATGCAGTAATTTTAACTGAGAATAGGGCAAACCTGAAAAAAAAATTGTGACCTAAAAATTACTCAGTTCACAGTAAAAGTACTATTCTAGGTAATTACGCCTTAGATATGAGGACTTTTGTGGGTTTCAATTATCTTTCTCAGGTCTAAAACAGTATAGAAAACAGAAGACATTTCCCATGTTCAAATTATTTCCCCCAAATTTAGTATTTTATATTAATTAACTTACCTGTCTAATTTCTTCACATTCCTGATTAATTAAACATACAGAGATTTCAGGAAGGATCTCTGTTGGATTGATTCGGGTTTTAAATTCTGGTTGTAAACGTCTTAAAAGTGATCTATAGTCCTCTAGCTTTTCAATTTTTTGGAAATCCCAATTTTCAATGGCTTCATAAAGTCCAGAATAACCTGAAAAAAAAAAAAGAAAATGGAGATGCTTATGAGACTAACTGAAAAATAGTTTGAAATTAATACCATAGGAATCATGTTTGTGTGGTGAAAGAACTCAAAGAAAAAAATCTCTAAATTACCCCAATTGTTATTGATAAAAAAAAAAATTATTCATTTTAGTCACCCAACACTTTAGGTCTTCTAACAATATTTATTATCTCTTAGGATAAAGTACAAAGGACAAATTTGAAACCTTACATTTAGCCTTAGTATAAAGTACTTCTTCCCCATGGTCTTCATCTATCACCAGTCTCTAAGTCAAATTCATCATATTTATTATCTTCTCAGTGGCAAGCAGTAAAGGTGGCAAAAAGAAATGTAAATCTTAATTCCTGCCCCCCAGGGACTTTCCTTTTACATTTTTCCTAGAAAAGAATATTAAGTAAATGGAAATCTGAGGAGGAAAAAATAATTTCTAACTGTAATAATTCAAAAAATGTCTCACTCTAAGGTTCTCTAACAGAATCACTGGACTTGTCTGATTTAAAGGCCCATGTTGTTCTGGTTAGGCTGAGAGAATAGGTTTTATTCCTATGTACCCAAGTAACTAAAGCAACCTTAAAGGAGTTTGTGTATGCAAAAATAGCCCAGAGAGCATGTGTTTATATACCCCATAATATATACATACATACATGAATATATCCTATTGGTTGTTTCTCTGGAAAACCCCAGTACATGATATAAGTGTTCAATGTCATTCTTTTGTATATGAACCAGTTTTCCCATTAGCATGTGTTGAAGAGACTGTTGTTGCCCCATTGAGTGGTCTTATATTCTTGCTGAAGATCATTGGACCATATACTTGAGGGTTTCTCTCTGGGCTCTCTATTAGTCTATTCGTCTGTCCTTATGCCAGTGCTGCACTGTTTTGATTATTGTACATTTCTAATATGTTTTGAAATCAGGAAGGGTGAGGCCTCCAAGTGTGTTATTTTTAAAAATTTTAGCTATTCAGGATGCCTTGAGATTCCCTATGAATTCTGGATGAATTTTTCTATTTCTGCAAAAAATGCCATTGAAATTTTGATAGGGATTGTGTTCAATCTGTAGATTGCTTTGGGTAATATGGGCAATTTAATATTAGGTCTTCCAATTCAAGAACTAACTGGGATGTCTTTCTATTTGTGTCATCTTTCATTTCTTTCAGCCCCGTTTTGTAGTTGTCAGGGTACAAAAGTCTTTCATCTCCTTGGTTAGGTTTATTCCTAAGTATTGTAATCTTTTTGATGCTATTATAAATAGAGTTGTCTTAATTTCCTTTCTGGAGTAATTGTTAATATATAGACATGCAACTGATTTTTGGGGTGTTGATTTTATACTCTGAAACTCTTCTGAACTATTAGTTCTAACAAGTTTGATGCACATAACAGAATATTTATAGCATATATATAACAAAGAACGTAACAAAATGAGCATATGTGAACCTACTACCCAACTTAAGAACTAGAATATTCCAATACTTGTGTGTGCCTTCTCTTCCCTTCCCCCATCTCCCTGCCAAAGATACTGCCAAACTGTATTTGATATATCACTCCCTTGATTTTTTTTTTTGAATAGTTGCATGGCATAGATTTGATCCTCTAATATGCAGTTTAATTTGTTTGCAACTCTATAAATATATCCCATGATATATAAGTTTGACTTTTTAAAATTTAATATTTCTAAGACTCACCTGAGTTGTTGTTACAGGTGTATTCACACATTTTCATTGTAGTATAATAGACCATTGTGTGAATATTATAAAATTTGTCTATCCACTCTTCTTTTGAAGGATATTAGAGTTGCTTCCAATTTGTTTGTTTTTCTTACTACAATCAGTTCTATATGAACATTCTTGTATGTATGTTTTGGAATATATGTGTAAGTTTTTCTAGGCCACAGACTTAAGAGTGAAACTGTTGGATAGAAGGATACATGAGAGTTGAAATCTATAAGATGATGTCAAATTGTTTTACAAAAAACTTGTATGAATTTATATTCCATATAGTGATATATAAGATTTGCATAAAATGTTCTCTTTAAGCCTTAAACTATTGGACTGAAGTTTTGCTATCTAGTGGTTATAAAATGCTGTGTTTCTAATTCCCAAATTGCTAATTGGCTGAGAATGTTTTCATATGTTTTTTTCACCTTTCATGTTTCCTATTTTTCGAAATACCTGTTCACATCTTTTGCTCTATGGGTGTTTTCTTTTTCCAATTGTTGTTAAAACCTTTCTAATATATTCTGGATATTAATCCATTGGTGATTATATATTTTACAAATATGATCTCCCAGTTTGTGACTTGTTTCCTTTCTTTACAGTGTTTTTTTTTTTTTTT
>VBSM01003204.1:29797178-29811635 GCA_008086735.1 Cheirogaleus medius | reverse complement strand
GTGTTTAAGATAATATTAATAGAGTCTGTAAGCCTGGCAGTCCCTGAATGACTGGATAGAATTATCCCCATCCCACATCTGCCATTCCCTAAGCTGGTACTGTGATTATCTGATGAAGAAATAAATTTGTATTATATTTAAGCCACTATACATTTGGGGGACAATTTGTTACCACAGCTAGCATTATCTTAACACAGAAATTAGAGCCTTGAAGTGGTACTATTGCTACTGTAATGAAAACTACGGTGCACTAGTTTAGTAGTCTGGTGGCAAAGATACAGGCACTGGAGGCTAAGAGATGGAAATAAAAGGCAGTGGGGCAAGCTATTTAGCAAAAATGTTTCCTAAATACTTGGAAGCATACTGCCTAATGAGCTTAAGGTTCAACTGAAAAAACAGTTATAGTACGTGTTTAGATACTACTGGCTGCCTTGGGAATGTACTTCAAGAAGCATAAGCTCAGGGAAGAAATAGCTGATTTGAGAAAAAAAATTAAAAATGGAGAGAATCTAAAAATACGGGACCTTGTAGTACTGGAAAATCAGATTGCTCTGAATCCCTGAACAGTAAGAGTTAAACATGAGACTCTGAGCAACAGAAGCCCAATAAACTCAATAAATAGAGGAACTCAGCCTTATGGCAAAAATAAGATTAAAATGAAGGTGAACTAGTCTGCTTCATCTGGCCTCCACATAGCTACCACTGAGTTGACTAAGCCAGATGCATGAGGACAAAAAAATGAAGAGTTGATAAGTACATATAGAAAGAATAAATACTGGCATGAGGAACTGACTAGAAGCAAACAGATTAGACGCCTACCAAGTATTTTTCTTTCCATGCCTACCAAATGTTGAGGGAAATGGATGTGCAAAGAAACCAAACCCACACACTACAAAATCCTATGAATGTTTCAAATTAAAACCACCTCTGGCACTCAACTTTCTGTGAGCAGGAGGCAGATTTTGAAGGCTGTACAACCCCTAAGGAGGGCATACCCATTTAGATGTTGTCTAGGTTCATAATGAAAAAGAAAGAACCCCACTGTGGACAGAACCAGGACCAGGAATAACAGTGGACAAAGGTGTTTCTTCCAGAAAACAGTATCAGTGTCTACTCAAGTAACTTCCCACACACGGGTTAGGAGTAACTACTGGGATTTCAGAATTGCCAAGAACCAGTTGACTGCTGTGCTAGCCATATTCTACCATTGAGCAATGGGTGTGGGTGGGGAACAGGGGATACAGTTGACTTGCCTCCTTAGTTCACTGATCCTCAAATCAAGAAAAGTCACATCTAAACCTGACATACTATTAATATTGTGCATCCTCTGGAGATCTTGGATTTGGTGCTGGTTGCAGTGATGGAATAAGACTTTGGGATTTCTCCCTAAGAAAGGGACTAAGCATGTTATATGTGTGGGAAGAAAGCAAAGAGCTATTTGGTGACTAGAAGGATGGACTGTGGCAGAGACTCCATGCATGGGAGTATGGGAAATAATAAAGAGCATATAGATATTTGGACAATGAGAATGAGTTCTGGCCAATAGAATTTGAGCAGAAGTGATGTATGCTACTTCCAAGCGTGGACCTTATAATCATCCCCTGTGATGGTCAGCCCTCTCTTCCCCTACCACGATCTTAGAAGCCTCATATTCCAGAGGCACAGCTATAAGATTGAGGAGGATCACTTGATCTACACAAGTCTGTGATGTCAGTAAAAAATAAACCCTTGTTTTGTTAAGCCACTGAAATTTGGTAGTTTGTTTAACTACCTATCCTATTCTAAAACATATGTACAAATGAACATACTTCAGTTCCTCAAAAGGGAAAATTCTGAAAGGGTTCAATGGCAAAGGGCTCAATGGCAAAGAAACAGGAAAGAACCACAGTTGCAAAAAACCAGAAATATGAGAATGCTACAGAATCACTGATGTGGACTTCTGAATAGAGCCCTCCTTTTCCTTTGATCAATAATGGCAAGATAAATAAATAAATAATAATAAGCATATAAATGTGATACTAAATAAATATAAATTACCCAACTGGTGAAACCAGCAAGATAATTTCCTGTTTTGAGACTATGTAGGCCCAGACACACATCAATTATATACAATGATATAAAGAAATTTCCTACTATTTCCTAAAGTAGGGTTACAACTGGGACGATCAATTTTGGTGGTTCTCTCTAAAAATTCCCTTGTTGCAATAGATAATGATTATTGTAACTATGTCATTTGATTGAAGCAAGAATCAACACTAAGTTTTGTTTTTAAAATTACAGAATTTAGAGGTATGGTAGTTCATTATCTGTGATTAGAAATAGACAAGAACATAACATGTATTTACTATGCTAAAAAATAACCACGCAAACAGCCAGTAAAAATACCAACTGACTACTGAGTAATCTTTTAATGCTGAAAGAACTCACTTTAAATTAGCATGATTGCTTACATATTCATAACATAAATTTTAAAACAAATATCAGTGGATTTTAAATTTACAGATGGAATGGATACGGTCAAACCTTGAAAATGAGGTACAAAGCCATATGCAATAAGAGTTTGGAAATAATAATAGAAATTCAGTTGTTGTCACCATGCTTGGGTATATCTGGCTGCTCAGGCTCATGCCCCAAGTCTTTTACACAACATGAAACAGGATGCCAGTGAAAACCGTTAATATTTTCAACTCACTTTAAGACAATCAAGTCACAAAACAAGTGTTACAGACAAGTTGAAAATGAATGGGCCCACTTCCCATTTTCAACTGTAATTGCTACCTCCCACTATTTCCTTTTTTTTTTTTTAATGAGGATACACAAATCAGGCACATAAACTGACAGCAAGAAGAAAGGAACATTTTAATGTAATAATCACTAGGAGGGAGGGAAAGGAGAAAAATAATGTACAAAAGAAAAAACAGAGAATTTTTAAGACTTACTGGGAATATTCTGGGCTTCCTTTCAACGATGGCATATGGTTTTGTCTGAAATAAAAATAAGTCTGTGTTAATTACGATGTTAGAGTTTCTTCTGAAAATAAAATAGGTCATATCCCAAATTTTAACTAAAGCCCCAAACTTTCACAGAACTTTCGACTCACACATCCAACTGTTTACTCAACATCTCTACTTGGCTATCAAATAAATAGGCATCTCAAACTTAACCAGGTCCAATACTTAACTTCCCCCAGCCCCAAACTGCTCCTCCCCAAGTTCTCTACCTCAGTAAATGGCACTTTCATTCTCCCAGTTACAAAAGCCAAAAGACTTAACTCCTCAGCAAAGCCTGTTGGTTCAACCTGGAGAATATACCCTGAATGTAGCTGCTTCTTATCACCTATAGTACCACCACCCTTGCCCAAGCCTCTATCATATTCTCACCTGGACTACCACAATTGTACCTAGTACCTTCCTGCTTCCACCTGTGCCCTCCTACAGTCTATTCGATACACTACAGGCAGAGTAGAGTGATCTTTTTAAGACATATCACTCCTCTGCTCAAAGCTTCATAAATCTTACAGAAAAAGTCAAAGACTTGCTACCTCACACTATTTCCTCCCATTTCAAACTTTTTTTTTTTTTTGAGACAGAGTCTCACTCTGTTGCCCAGGCCAGAGTGCCATGGTGTCAGCCTAGCTCACAGCAACTTCAAACTCCTGGGCTCAAGCAATCCTTCTGCCTCAGCCTCCCGAGTAGCTGGGACTACAGGCATGCACCACCATGCCCGGCTAATTTTTTCTATATATTTTTAGTTGGCCAATTAATTTCTTTTTATTTTTTTAGGAGAGACAGGGTCTCGCTCTTGTTCAGGCTGGTTTTGAACTCCTGACCTTGAGCGATCCTCCTGCCTCAGCCTCCCAGCCATTTCACACTTTGAAAATGAGGTACAAAGCCATAGGAAATGAGAGTTTGTAAATAATAACAAATTCAGTTGCTGTCCTCATGCTTGGGTATGTCTGCTATGATCTCTAAGATCCTGTGATCTAGCCCTTGGTTCCCTCTCTATCTATCATTCTTTCCCTCACTCACTGTACTGCAGCCACAGCAACTCCCATGATATTATTCCAATTAGTCAAGTCTACTTGTCCCTCAGAGCCTTTGTATTTCATGATTACTCTACCCAAAATGCTCTTCTAAATATCCTCATTTCATTTGTTTCTCTTTAAATATTACTTCCTCTGAGAGGCCTAATTAAAATAGCAGCCCCTATCATTCTCTAGTCTTTTACCCTGCTTAATTTTACTTCTATAGAATTGATCTATAACATTATATACTTCTTTATTTATTACCAGTCTCTAAAACTAGAATAAACATTTCATAAGGGCAGGGACTCAATATGCTTTGTTCACTGCTGTATCCCTGTGTTTAGAACAGTGTCTTGCACACAGAAGGTGCTAAATAAATTTTTGTTGAATAAATGTACTTTTTAAGCATATATATCTGGCCGGGCACAGTGGCTCATGCCCGTAATCCAAGCACTTTGAAAAGCCAAGGCAGGAGAATAGCTTGAGCCAGGAGTTCCAGACCAGCCTGGGCAAGATCCTGTCTCTATTTAAAAAACAAACAAACAAAAAGCATATATACATCTTCACGAAATATCACAACAAAAAATTTAAATGATTATTGCCATGATATAAGACACAGGGAACTAAAATATGAGAGAAATTCAGAATATAATATGAGGACATTAAAATGTCTTATATTAAGAACTGTGGCCAGGCCGGGCGCGGTGGCTCACGCCTGTAATCCTAGCACTCTGGGAGGCCGAGGCGGGTGGATAGCTCAAGGTCAGGAGTTCGAAACCAGCCTGACCAAGAGCGAGACCCCGTCTCTACTAAAAATATAAATACATTAATTGGCCAACTAATAATATATAGAAAAACTTAGCCGGGCATGGTGGCGCATGCCTGTAGTCCCAGCTACTCGGGAGGCTGAGGCAGAAGGATTGCTTGAGCCCAGGAGCTTGAGGTTGCTGTGAGCTAGGCTGACGCCACGGCACTCACCCTAGCCTGGGCAACAAAGTAAGACTCTGTCTCAAAAAAACAAAACAAAACAAAAAAAAAAAGAACTGTGGCCAAAGGCAAGAAGACAATGAAATGTCTTCAGAGAGATAGATGTAGATTTCAATTGGGCAGCAAAGGAGTTAGCTGAAGCAAACTGGCTACAATCTTATTGAAGATGCAAGCCTGCGTCTACCCAAATCAAGACAAAGAATAAGATAAGTGAGTGGCTTTGGGACCTCTATGGATACAAAATGTTTAAATATGTCCATCTGTGGCACAGGAAAGATCACCTGGAAGTGTGAATCCCTCAGATAAGCAACCACATTAATATCGTCAATTGTCAACCCAGTAATTGCAGCTTGTTGCTTCTCCCAGAAGTGTCTTTTCAATCCTAGAAAGATTTAGTTAAATATAGATATGATAAAGTAAATTAAACCCAGACTATAAATAGGAGAATGCCAACTTTTAAAAGTTCTAAAAACACTGGGACAATCCATATATTCTATTGGTTAGCATGTTTGTGACATATAAAATAACCTGGTTATTAGACATTCTAATAGATTAGATTTACGACTCTAATTAAAATGCATAATTGACTTAGACTTGTGATTTTAAGTTTTGCTTCTTAGGGTCATAAATTTACCCTATAAAGACTCAGAAATAAAACTGAATATATAAAATTTATAAATGCAGTTTAAAATATTTAAGAAAATTTGATTATGTTTATAAGAATTGTTTTAGAAGAGTTCAACATCCATTAGTCCAAAGATAATAAGAGCAAAGAAAGAAGATTGTTCTTATTTTACTAGATGTTTGATAAATGTTTAATAGAATTTTAAAATTAAATTTAAAAAATTATGAAAAAAAGTAGCTTTCTAAATTTGAAACTAACAAATTGAGTATTTGTATTCCAGGTCACTGTAACCAGTTCTTTCTGAACATAAACACCACTCTTGGATGTTAAAGAACTTTCGCTAACAGAAAGTAATATATTTTTCTTCTCTAGAAAGAAAAAAATATGGCAGATAACCATAAAGAGTTTTTTTAAGCCCATCAACAATAGGAACATAAATTATTCTCTGATCCTTACATAAAGTGTTAGCCCCTTTTAAAGACTGCAGAAAGATTTTGTGTTGGTTTGTAGAAAGTACTTTAACCCAACTCTAATTCCTACTAGCCCCCACTAATCTCATGTTTCTAACACATACAACAGGCCATGTTCACTTGGACATCTCCAAAATCTATGGCTGTACTTGCTTCTAAACAAATTTACTTCCTCTCCATCACCAGAAAGGCTTCCTCTCCAAATACCCTACTTATAACTTCCAAGGCTAAAAATGTTAGTCATAAATGACTCTGAACTTTGGTTTTATCCCCAACTTAACGGCCAACTTTAGGTGTTTCTTCCTTTAAAAGTGTCTCTGGCTTCACTTTTCTTCTTCATCCCTGCTATCTTCACTCTAACTAGATTCACAACTAACATATTCTAAACTGCAATGGCCTCCAGCTCATCTGCCTACTGTCAGAACTTTCCTCCCTTCAATTCATCCTACATTTCATTGTTTTTCTATATTTTCCTCAACATATCACATTCATCAAGACACTCTCCTATTTGAAAATGGAAAGCTTCCCATTGCCTACTGCATACAGTTCAACCTCTTCTGCCTAGCTTTCAAGACCTTCCATTGATTGGTCCCAGACTACCTACTCAGAATGAAACAAAGATCTTTCATTCTAGTCATCTCCTCAGTGTTGGTTACAGATGGCCATGTTCATTAATGACTCCATATCTTTGCTTCTAACTGCAATAACTTTTCTCTTCCGTACTCTTACCCAAATCATACCTATTTTCCAACTTTACTATTAATATAAGGTTTCCTTCCTTTTCACATACATAACTCTTTTCCAACAGTGAGAATCTAGATCCCATTATCATCAACATATGTACTTAACAGGCATACCTCATTTTACTGGGCTTCACACATATTGTGATTTTGACAAATTAAAGGTTTGTGGTAACCCTGAGATAGCAAGTCTATCAGTGCCATTTTCCAACAGCATGTGCTCACTTGGTGTCTCTGTGTGATGTTTCAGTAATTCTTGCAATATTTCAAACTTTTTCATTATTATCTGTTATGATCATCTATGACCAGTGATCTTTGATGTCACTATTCTAAATTTTTTGAAGTGCCATGAACTGTGCCCAAAGATGGCAAACTTAATTAATAAATGTTCTGACTGCTCTACCAACTGGCCATTCCCTGTCTCTCTCCCTCTCTTTGGGCCTTCCTATTCCCTAAGACACAACAATATTGAAATAAGAACAATTAACGATCCTAAAATGGCCTCTAAGTGTTCAAGTAAAAGGAAGAGTCACACATTTCTCATTTTAAATCAAAAGATAGAAATGACCCTTAATATTTTGAAATTAAAAAGAAAAAAACCTAGAAGTGATTAAGCTTAGTGAGGAAGACATGATGAAACCAAGATAGGCAGAAAGCTAGGCCTCTTGCACCAAACGGGCAATTGTGAATGCAAAGGAAATACTCTTGAAGGAAATCAAAAGTGCTACACCAGTGAATGTAAGAATGATAAGATAGCAAAACAGTCTTATTGCTAATATAAAGAAAGTCTGCACAGAAGATCAAACAAGCGTCAACATTCCCTTAAGCCAAAGTTTAATTCATAGCAAGGCCCTAACTCTCTTCAATTCTATGAAGGTTGAGACAGGTTAGGAACCTGCAGAAGAAAAGCTGGAAGTGATAAGGGTGTGCCTGTAGTCCCAGCTACTTGGAAGGCTGAGGCAGGAGGATGTCTTGCATCAAGGAGTTTGAGGGTGTAGTACCCTATGATGGCACCTGTGAAATAACCACTGTACTCCAGCCTGGGCAACACAGTGAAACCTCGTCTCTAAAAATAAATAAATTTTTATTTAGATTTTAAAATAAAGAAAAGTTGGAAGCTAGAAAACAGTTCATGAGGAAAAGAGGAAAGAAGCCATTTCCCTAACATAAAAGTGCAAGGTAAACCAGCAAGTTATCCAAGAGCTATAGCTAAGATCACTGATGAAGGTGGCTACACTAAACAATAGATTTTCAGTGTAGGCAAAACAGCTCTCTCATGGAAAAAGATGCCATCTAGTACTTTCATGGCTAGAGAGAAGTCAATGTCTAGCTTCAAAGCTTTAAATGTCAGGCTGACCTCTTATTAGGGACTAATGCAGCTGGTGACTTTAAGTTGAAGTCAGAGTTCATTTGCCATTCTAAAAATCCTAGGACCCTTAAGAATATGCTGAATCTACCGTGCCTGTGTTCTATAATGGAACAAAAAAACCTGGATCACAGCACATCTGTTTACAGCATGGTTTACTAAATATTTTAAGCCCTCTGTTGAGACCTACTGCTCAGAAAAAAAGATTTCTTTCAAAATATTACTGCTCATTGACAATGTACCAGGTCCCCCAACAGCTCTGATGGAGATGTACAAGGAGATTAATGTTCTTTACATGCCTGCTAACACAACACCCATTCTGCAGCCCATAGATCAAGGAGTAATTTCAACTTTTACACCTTATTCATTAAGAAATACATTTCAGGGCCGGGCGCGGTGGCTCACGCCTGTAATCCTAGCACTCTGGGAGGCCGAGGCGGGTGGATAGCTCGAGGTCAGGAGTTCGAAACCAGCCTGACCAAGAGCGAGACCCCGTCTCTAAAAAAAAAAAAAAAAAAAAGAAATACATTTCATAGGACTATAGCTGCCATAGGTAGTGATTCCTCTGATGCATCTGGGCAAAGTAAATTCAAAACCTGGAAATTATTTACCATTCTAGGTACCACTGAGAACATTTGTAATACACAGGATGAGGTCAAAATATCAACACAAACAGGAGTTTGGAAGAAGTTGATTTTAACCCTCATGGATAAATTTGACGGGTTCAAGACTTCAGTGGAGGAAGGAACTGCAGATGGGGTAGAAACAGAAAGAGAACTAGAATTAGAAATGGAGCCCAAAGATGTGACTGAATTGCTACAATTTCATGATAAAGCATGAAAAGATGAGGAGTTGCTTTTTATGGAAGAGCAGAGAAAGTGGTTTCTTGAGATGGAATCTACTCCTGGTGAAGATGCTGTGAAGACTGTTGAAATGACAACAAATGATTTAGACTATTACATAAAGTACAGTTTATAAAGCGTGGCATGGTTTGAGAGGACTGACTTCAATTTTGAAAGAAGTTCTACTGTAGGTAAAATGCTATCAAATTGCATTGCATGTTACAGAGAAATGTTTCATGAAAGGAAGAGTCCATGAATGTGGCAAACTTTACTGCTGTCTATTTTAAGAAACTGCCACACACAATCACACCAAACTCTTCAGCAACCACCACCCTGATCAGTCAGCATTAACACTGAGGTAAGACCTTCCACAAGCAAAAAGATTACAACTTGCTGAAGGCTCAGATAATCATTAGCATTTTTAAGCAATAAAGTATTTTTTAATTAAGGTATGTACATCATATTTTTATACATAATGCTATTGCAAACTTAATAGACTACAGCATAGTGTAAACATAACTTTTATATGCACTGGGAAACCAAAAAATTCATGTGACCCACTTTACTGCAGTGGTCTGGAACTGAACTTGCAATCTCTCTGAGGTATGCCTGTATTTGATCAATCTCTCTATAGGTAACCAATCTCTTGTCACCACAACCATACCCCAGTAAGAACACCCTCCTCATCTCATTCAGGTTCTAAGTTACCACCTGCATCATTGCCCCATATCACCCTTCCCCCAAATATCCCCCTCCCTCTGCCCAGGTTCCAATATCCTATACCAAGTCAGCTGCCACTGCTACTCCCCAAACAAGTGTGCTCACCTTCCTTCCCTGCAACTCACTCAGGATTTAACACCCCTTATGTGGCATAAGAATGCCTTCCTCACTCTTTCGTGTCCCAATATTCCATGCTGGGCAGCCACCATTGCTCCCCCTGCCACACCACTGCCCAAAATGCATGCCCTCCTCGCCCTGCCTGAAATCCAATGCCCTGTACCAAACTGTGCTATCCCCCCTAGACTTTAAAAATTACAACTAGCTGAGTTCAATTAGCCTATGCAAGAGCTTTCAGAGTAAAAAGTTCCAGCTTTTGAACACTAAAGACAGTTGTGAAAAATCAGATAAAATGAAGTAAAGAGAAATGGGATATGACAACAATAACCTTTGTCTATTTCAAACTTTACCTTATACCAAATTTATGCTTTAAAAAAGGAGCAGAAATTCTTTTCTCCCTTCCTACTAGGGACCCCAAGTTTATAATAGTATTATTAGGTCAGCTACATTCTACCATTTCTATGAGGAAATGCATTTCAAGTTGTAAACTAACATAAAGACAATTTTTTTGGAAAACCACACTTACTTAACTTTTATTAAACCTTTTACCTAAAAGGATTCAAAGTACTGCAAAATAAGTTTATGAGTGGTAGATTATTTCCATAAGTAGGAAGAAAATAAAGAAAACCCACACAGAAAATAATTTTGGACAATATTAAAAAGAAATTCTGAAAAGCACATACTTACAGTCACATGATACTTGAGATAATAATGAATAATCCAGGCCGGTATAAGTACATGAGTAAAAGCAAAGAGACTGTTTCGGTATACCTTATAGACCTGGGGAAATAAACACATGCACAAAATAAATATATTCCTTTTTTACGTTTGTGGCAGGAAAAAAAAGTATCAATGATATAACAATGTCATGATTATTTTTACATATAAATGGTACATATTTCCTTACAATCTGTAGCAAACCTCCTCCACTCAAATATTTTTACTAAATGTACAGCCTGCTAGAAATAGGTACAGAGTCCAGACCAAACCACACTTAAGATGAGTAGCATTTTGTAAGAGCATGGTATGGCATTTATAGATGTAATACTTTTTTTAAAAGACTTCTAAAAATATCCTTATTATAACTTTGTTAAAGATAAAACAGCAAAAATAATGAAAGAATAATCTTAATGGATTTAACCACAGTAATCAAACCTACAGAATTTTTCTGGTAAAGTCATCTCCCTAATTTATCAATTTCAGATACCCACAATCAGCACCACTTTCGTCATTCTAGGTGTAAGGCCAAAAAGCTTGAGCACACCTGTGCTGGAAAAAGAATGTTTTACATACTGAGATAGGGTATTCTAAGGTCACTCTGAGATACCTTCTGACACACTATTTTAAAAGAGAAATGAACTAATGAAAATTTCCTATGGCAGCCAATTTAACTGAAATATCCCTATCCTTTTGGGAAAAGACAATATAGAGTTTAAGTATTGTAACAGACAAGATTATAAGTGAAAACATTTACTCAAAGTAAAGTAAGATTAATTTTAACAAATGATTATTTACTTCCTAGGTCACTGGATAATGAGTGGGATGTCAACTTTCAACCAGTGACTGCCAAAACCAACAGATAACATCAAGGATACAAAAGGTGAGAGGATTAAATGAGACAGAGTAGAATTTTAGGCTGGGGGCGGTGGTGCACTCCTGGAACCCTAGCACTCTGGGAGGCCCAGGCGGGAGGATCTCTTGAGCTCTGGAGTTCACGACCAGCCTAAGCAAAAGCAAGACCCATCTCTGCTGAAAATAGAAAAAACTAGCCCTGCGTGGTGGCGCAGGCCTGTAGTCCCAGCTAATGGGGAGGCTGAGGCAAGAAGATCGCTTGAGCCCAGGAGTTGGAGGATGCTGTGAGCTAGGCTGATGCCCCAGCACTCTAGCCCAGGCAACAGAGTGAGACTCTGTCTCAAAAAAAAAAAAAAAAAGTTGAAGTTTACTACTATAAATAAGTATCTTACACCACTTTCTCAGAAAAATGTACATCAATTCTGTTGCAGTAGACTTTGTTGGACAAGAAAGTATATATATATATGTGAATTTCAACATGAACTCCTTCAATTCCTAGCCCTGTGACCATAAGTGAATCGCTGAATTTTTGTAGACCACATTTAAAATGAGGATTAGGAATAGTTTCTAGTTTACAGGAGTAAAGAAATGAAGCAACACATGTAAAACCCTTAGCAGAGCGCCAGGCACATAGCAAGCACCCAAGTGTTACCTATCAGTATTATTACTATTATTATTAGCCAGTGTTGTAGGTAACTTAAAGCAATTCTGAGATGTAGCGTTCATCATCCATAATTGGTGTGATTTAATTAACATATCTCAAGAAAATACCCACAGATCCTGCAAATAAAGACAATCCTTCAATGAATGATTTTCTTCACAATCCGGAAATGTCACTTTTTAATGAAACATTGTGTTAAAAGTACATAGTGGTGGTTTAGAAAGGTACCTCTTGAATATGACTCGCTATGCAAACCAGCGGGACCCTGTCTCTAATGGTGATCACATGGAGCTATACCACAGGTTAGGGGCAGTGTTACTTGGTCTCTAGAACCTCAGTCTTAAAGTTAGATAAGTACTCTCAAAGATTAAAATCACAGAATTTTAACTCTGGTGAGTCCTTGGCTATTATTCTGAGGGAAGATTTCTACAGTCGAAAAAGAACCAAACGTGCATGTAAAACCTAAGATTCGCCTCCTTCTCACTACACTTGACAGCAAAAAGGCATGATTCTCTCAAACCCATACATGCTTCTGAACTCCTGACTCCAAGCCCCTGGACTCTTGCGACAGGACAGTGTCCCTGGGCACAGAGCGGTGTCAGTCCCTGGTGTGGCTGCAATGAGCGGACGTCCAGTGGCCGGGCTGGCGGCCGCGGTGGGGTCTGTGTGTGGGGACCCGGGAAGTCCGTCACTCACCATGTTTCTCCAGGGGCTTCCATTCTGCAAAAACTTATTCCAGAATGCCTCCATAGGCCACGGCTTCCGTGGGGGCAGCACTGGCTCCCGAGGGCTCAGCTCCTGGTCCTTCAGCCATCGCCTTCTCAGCTCTCGCAGCTGCTGCAGCCGCAGTTTCTCATCCGGCGTGTACCCCGACATGTCGCCGCTGGTACCAAGGCAAAAGGACACGGCGCGCCCACGAGCTAGGATCTTACCACTTAATGCGCGCTCCCGCTCCGTAAAGCGACCTTGCGAGGACGCCTGGGAGCGGCGCGCGGTTATGG
Organism: Cheirogaleus medius; assembly: GCA_008086735.1. NCBI lineage: Eukaryota > Metazoa > Chordata > Mammalia > Primates > Cheirogaleidae > Cheirogaleus > Cheirogaleus medius. The sequence continues at coordinate 29,798,510 of VBSM01003204.1, read as the reverse complement.
CGTCACACCCTGGCGGCGGCCCAAATTCCTCTCGAGGAAAGCAGGGTCCGGGCATGCGCAAAACCCTCCACTCAGCTTCCCCCACCCACCTTGCTTTGTGGGTCCAGATTAGGAGCCGGTGGGAGTGCGAGGGCTCTTAGTTAAGGGGTAAGGGGAGAAAATGACATATAAGAAGAAAGTATGCGAGTTCAAAAAGCTGGAGGTTTTGAAAAGGAAGAAAAACTTGTATAATGGGAGCAGGAAGCATGAGCATATGTATTTCAGTGACTAGGATTTCCATATGCAAAATTCTTTGGTTGCCTCTCCCACCTAGGAATTCCTCTTCCCATGACCTAGAGAAAGCCTGTGAAGATAGTTAAATCCAATTTCAAATCCCAGCTGTGCTCTTAACTGGTAAAGTGACCTTGAGCAGCTGTCTCAGTCTGTCCATCTGTACAAAGGAAGTAAAGAGCATAGCTTAATATCTGGATGCATTCACCCTTTCACCCACCAATCCCACTTCCAGGACTCTATCCCACAGATATGTGTTAAAAATATGAAAGGGCATGCATGACTATTCACAGCAGTATTATTTATAATAGCAAAATACTTGGAATTACCCCTAAATTCCTCAATAAAGGACTGGTTGAATAAGTTATAGTACAGCTGTAAAAAGACAAAATTACAACAAATTTAGTTTAAATATCATAATTGGCTTTTATTTGTGATTCTAGAATTGAGCAACCACCTCACTCCATGAAGTAGAATGAGCGTTCTGATGAGCCGAGCAAAGGAGACTGGCTTTATAGACAGAAAAGGGCAGCAGAAAGCAGAAACAGAACAAAGAGTAGATGGATCATTTTAAAGTTACTTTCCTTACTGGGTTAAAGCAGAAGGGACTTCCTCATTTCACTGGCTCAACTTGACTAGAATCTCCTATTTTTTGGAAATTGGCCCATTTTGAAGTTCAATTTTATTATTTATGTGGCACTTAGAACAAGTGACTCTGTTATGGTTTGGTCTGCTCTTCTGTAGCCTAGTGCATGAGGCTAGTCCAAAACAATGGCCTCCCATAAATTTTATTTCACACAACAAAGCAATGGAATGCTAATGCAGTGGTGAAAGTAATAAGGAAGAACTCTATATGCAACTATGGAGTGATCTCCAGAATATATTAAGTGGAAAAAAATTAATGGAGAGAAGCTTATATAGTATGCTATCTTTTATCCAAATAAAAAGGGGAAGGTAGTGGTAATATTAAATATATATACATATTTGCTTAAATTTAAAAATAATGAAAATAAGGCTGGGCACAGTGGCTCACACCTGTAATCCTAGCACTCTGGGAGGCCA
>VBSM01003204.1:29782724-29797078 GCA_008086735.1 Cheirogaleus medius | reverse complement strand
ACTCTGTCTCAAAAAAAAAAAAAGATTATGTAGGTGTAGTGGCACATACCTATAATCACAGCTACTCAGGAGGCTGAAGTGGTTGGATTGCTTGAGTTCAGGAGTTTGAGGTTATAGTGAGCAATGATCACACAACTGCTCTCCAACCTGGGTGACAGAGCAAGACCCTGTTTCTTTAAAAATAAGTTCAATGTTGATCAAAGGTCAACTATAACTTTAAACCATCAAATTATTGTAAGTCTGTCAAGTTTCAGTCTGAAATGTCGGTTCTTGGCGCACTCATAAGATAGTATTACACAGCAAGAGCAAGATATATGTTTATAGAGCATGATACATACACCGTAGATGATGACTGAACCCATTGTCACAGCAAAGGGAGAAGGGGAAAAGGGGGCCAAAAATGGGTTGGTTATGGTCTGCATCTTGTTTTATTTATTTGTTTTTTGAGACAGAGTCTCACTTTGTTGTCCGGGCTAGAGTGCCATGACATCAGCCTAGCTCACAGCAATCTCAAACTCCTGGGCTCAAGTGATCCTCCTGCCTCAGCCTCCCGAGTAGCTGGGACTACAGGCATGCACCACCATGCCCGGCTAATTTTTTCTATATATTTTTAGTTGGCCAATTAATTTCTTTCTATTTTTAGTAGAGATGGGGTCTCACTCTTGCTCAGGCTGATTTTGAACTCCTGACCTTGAGCGATCCTCCTGCCTCGGCCTCCCAGAGTGCTAGGATTACAGGCGTGAGCCACCCCGCCCAGCCTGAATCTTGTTTTATAGTGCCCAGATTGGGACCTCCCTAGTGGCTCAGACATCACCATGGAATCACTTTGATTGGACAGTTGGGAGTTGCATTAGTACGCATGTGGGTTCTAGGTCAATTTCCGGACTCTATCCAGATCTAACCATCTCAAGCCAAAAAGGACCCCCCCACACTGAACTTACTTTGACTTTTCCCTCATTATAATCTCATTTTAATACTAAAAATCACACCCAGGGGTAAAATGTTAACATGCTAATGAGACATACCACGGATGAAGAAGCATGTAATAGAACTACACAGACGCAAGAAAATCTTCACCTCTACATGCCAGCCAACACATCGTCCTTTTCCCACCTAAGCCTCTTTAAAATTCTCCCTGAACCTCTCTCAGGGAGTCAACCTGAGGACTTTTCCTTAGTGCTGCTTCCTTTATGTTTGAACATAAGTCCCAATAAAGCCATGCCTGTAACTCTTGTTGGCCTGTGGCTAATTTCTATTGCATAGAAAACTAACACTGGAACTAATCCTCCACCTATACTGAGGGATGACTACTTTGAGAACCTCTGCCTTGGAAAAATGGGTAATCCCAGGTCCTGGTTAGGAAATGTAAAAAAAAGCCTGGAGCAACTTGTCATACCAGAAAGCAGGGACATTTTAAAGGCCAGTGGAATAGGCTCCCAGTGGTCAAAGATGGTAAAATTTAAGTATCAACAAGTATAATAACTTCAGTGGACTGAAAAATATCAAATATGTTCACCTACATGAATTCATAATGATATTTTAAAAACGTATTTGTCATTGTTGGATGATGTAGGGAAATGTGATATTGTAAAATATATTATTTGGTCCTCTTCCCAGTTTCCTGGCATACAAATTCCTTATGCTAATGAGCTGACTGGTGGCTGGCAGCCCCTAGGCAGCTTTAGGATGGGGACTGGTCACTGCAAAGACAAAGGCAGGATTAGAGGGTTGCGATTTTCAGCCCCCACCCCCCCCTCAGATATTCAGGGAGAGGGGAAGGGCTGAAGGTTGAGTTGATCACCAATGACCTAGGATTAAATCAATCATGCTTGTGTAATAAAGCTTCCATAAAAATCCAAAAAGACTGGGTTCAGAGAGCTTCCTGATAGCTGAACACATGGAGGTTCCTGGAGGGTGGCAGAGAGGGCATGGAAGCTCGGCACCACTTCCCACATATCTTGCCCTGTGCATCTCTTCCATCTGGCTGTTTTCTGCATACTTTGTAATATCCTCTATAATAATAATAATAAACTGTCAAATGTGTTTCCTTGAGTGAGCCGTTCAAGCAAATAATAGAACCTGAGGAGAGGGTTGTAGAAATTGACAGCCAATTGGACAGAAGTATACGGGACAACCTATTACTTATGATTGGCATCTGCAGTGGGAGGCAGTCTTGTGGGCTGAGTGCTCAACCTGTGGGATCTGACACTCTCTTCAGGTAGCTGGTGTCAGAATTAAATTGAATCAGAGGACACCCAACTGTTGTCCCCTGAAGAACTGATGCTTGCTTGATGTGTAGGGGAAAACCCCACACATGTCTGGTGTCAGAAGGGTGTTGTGAGAGCATAGTGGGGGAAACCAAATTTGTTTTTCCTCCCTATTCCTCAGAGAAACCAACACATTTTGAAAACCTGTTTTTTGTTTGTTTGTTTGTTTGTTTTTTGAGACAGAGTCTCACTCTTGTTGCCCGGGCTAGAGTGTCATGACGTCAGCCTAGCTCACAGCAACCTCAGACTCCTGAGGTCAAGCAATCCTTCTGCCTCAGACTCCTGAGTAGCTGGGACTACAGGCATGCACCACCATGCCCGGCTAATTTTTTCTATATATTTTTAGTTGGCCAATTAATTTCTTTCTATTTTTTAGTAGAGACGGGGGTCACACTCTTGCTCAGGCTGGTTTTGAACTCCTGACCTTAAGAGATCTTCCCGCCTTGGCCTCCCAGAGTGGTAGGATTACAGGCGTGAGCTACCGCGCCTGGACTGAAAACCAGTTTTTAAAAAATCAATTTTTGTAGCCCCTCTATACAAACTACATCTTAAAATAACAAAATGAGAGGAAATTGATGAGCGGAAATTTCTTCAAAGAACCATAAAAAGCTATCAAAAGAAAAGGGATAGCAGAGTTAGAAACCCATCAGTAGCCGCAGACATCTCAAAAAGAGAGCAACTGCGCCTCCTGGTGGAAGACTTCCTCATTGCCTGTGAAGTAGTCTTGCCAAACAAAAATCGAACCTGAATCTGATTAAGCTTCTAGGTCTAACTACTCATTTAAAGGAATCACAGGGACAGAGAAACTCTTTATATAACACCAAAATGACACATTAGGATAAATCCAGATTGTAGTAATTACAGACAAGTGACTCCGTTTCTTAAAAATATCTTGAGGGGGGAAAAAGAGAGAAAGAAGGGGAATCTATAAACTAAAAGAGACAAAGAGGGAAATTTGAACACTAGCTCCATATAATACTAAGGAATCATTGTTAATTTTTTGTATATGATGATATTGTGGTTATATTTTTAAAGGTAAGTTCTGATATTTTAGAGATACCATCTGGAATATTTGTGGAAGAAAGGATATGAGGCCTAAAATTTACTTCTAAATAATTGGGAAGGGAGAAAGAAGGTATGGAGGTAATAAGACTAGTCGAGAGCAGATAACTGTTGAAGCAATTTGATAGGTAAATGGGGGCTCATTATAGTCCTCTCTCATTTACTATTTTGTATATATTATAATTCTTCCAAATAAAAATTTTAACAAATTTATGCCTTGAAGTAGTAAGTAAACTGTGTATTTAAGCTATCATTGATCCTCATTCTATCTTATAACAGCTACATTTTGGACTAAAATTTTGAAGCCTATTTAGGCCAGTACTCCCAACTCTGTTATGGTGAGATCTGAACAATCGATACTCAAGCAAGAGTAAGTCCCTGAGTGCTTACCCATCCCAGGAAGGACTATATTTATGTCCCCAAGGATGCATTTGATAACCCACATAAATGGTTCATTTGTGAGTGGAGTTAAATACTTCTAGTATTGATTGAATTTGGGACCATCATTCTGGCTTGCTCGGGGAAATTAATACAATCCCCCTACTTTCCACCACCACCACATTTGAAAAGAAAAAGAAGTGAAATCAATATTGTTTATATTCGCATACCGCTGGCTACCACCTACCATATTTCCACACTTTCCCATTTACTTATGGCTGCAAAAGCCACAGGCTGAGCTCAATAAGAATAAAGCAGTGAGAGAATGTGTTCAGCCTAGCACAGTTAGGAAATATGGACTCACAAATTCACAAATCCAGGTGGTTTGCAGTACCTGAGTAACTACTAGACATTACCACAAGAGGGCACTCTAGCTTGCTCAAAAATTATAGATACAAGAAAACTGGGTTTTAAGTAAGTCCTCAGTAACCAGCCCACAAAACTTAGAAGGAGCTGCTAAGGCATAGTGGGCAGGGAAGAGAAGGGGCCAGGAGATCAGGTGAGAAGGTGTCCTCTGTCAGTAAACTCACCTCTTCAGCTTCGGATCTAATAAGGGTCTACACTTTGAGCTATGTTTTTGAAAGCCAGTAGGGGGCTTTGTTTGCCTCCTAGCAGAGTGTATTAATTGGGGAAGGCAAGAGATAGGGCTCATGGATTTCAGGTGTGGAGACAAAGCTGATCTGGGTGCAGGACCTCACCACCAGACTGAGTCAGCAACCAGGAATTGAGATAGGACATTCACCTACAAATCCCCACTCTGAAACGTTTTTGTCACTGTTCCCGAGATATACGGAAACTACTAGAATCAGCAACTTACCCAGTGAAAATTGTTGCTTACAGAGGCAGAAGGCCAGACATTCTGTGCCAGGGATGGAGTTCTGAGCTGAACCCTTAGCTGAATATTAGTTTCCCTCTAGGAAGCACAGTTGGCATGGCACTGTCTTAATATCCTTCTGAGATTAGTAGAGCAGAGTAACTTGTCTGACATCTTAAGCATTTAGTAGTCCAAGATAATGTTCATTAGTTTTGTTTTTACTTCTAGTTGGATCTCTGTACTTTCAGTGGCACCTGATGTCACTCAGACACTCTAGAAAGAGTGGAGTCTTTGAGTACTCTACAAGTCCTCTGGTCCTCTTGCCTAAGCCTCCCGAGGAGCTAGGACTACAGATGCACACTCTGACACCCAGCTAATGTTTCTTTTTTTAGTAGAGATGGGTCTTGCTTTTGCTCAGGCTGGTCTCAAACTCCTGAGCTCAAGCAGTCCTCCCACCTCAGCCTCCCAGAGTGCTAGGATTACAGGCATGAGCCACCACGCCTGGCCAAGTTTCTTTCTTTTCTATAAAGTTATTAATGATCAATAGGGAATAAACTAAGGAAAAATGAAGTGGGCATATAGTCACAAGGACAGCTGCACTGCCTTTTGGGGACTAGAATGGCAACTAACTTTGTAAGATCTAATACTATTTTTTTTCCTTTCCCCTTAAAAATTTTTATTGATATTTTTAATTGACAGATAATAATTACATATATATTTATGGGGTACAATGTACTGCTTTGAATATAGTACAGAATGATTAAATCAAGCTAATTAAATTTACTTATTTTTATGGTGAGACATTAGAAATTTACTCTCTTAGCAATTTTGAAATATATACTATTTTAACTATAACCCTTCACTTCCCTTCCCTTTCTTCTCTCTTCTCTCTTCTCTTCTCTCTCTTCTCTTCTCTTCTTCTCCTCTCCTTTCCTCCCCTCCTCTCCCCTCCCTTCCTCTTCTCTTCTCGTTTTTCTTTTCTTTTCTTTCCAACATGGTCTTGCTCTGTTGCCCAGGCTAGAGTGCAGGGCAGAGCACAGCTCACTGCAACCTTGAACCCCTGGCCTCAAGTGATCCTCCCACCTCAGCCTCCCAAATAGCTGGGACTATAGTTCACGCGCCACTACGAATGCCCACCTTCATTTATTTTTTTTACCTCATGGGTAACTAATTTGGTCTTTTTCCTCCTTAGTTTTAGTTTATTTTCTTAGGTGAAAGATGGTTTTTGGAGAGAGAAGGAGTGGGATCTGAATCATCCCCATGGACTAAAACACAAATTTACATAGTAATTAATGTAATTTTCCTTCACTTTTTACTTGATAAACATGACTTAAGAGTGTTAAAGTCCTTGCTATTAGTAAAAAGGAAAAGTATTGTTTAAACATTTCTTAAATTAGCATTAAAACACTTCATCATCATATAAATGCAGCTGTCTTCTGTTTATGCTTCTGAAATAATATTTTATTTCTTTGCTGCTCTTAATTTATCTTTGCTCTCCCCACACCTGCTTTGAAGAATGCATGGGTTTCTGTAAGGATATGAGTAGTTGGAACATCTGAAAGGCTTCTTTGTTCTCTTATCTGTACTCATACATTTCATTAGCATAATGATGCAGTGGTCATAATCCCAAAGAGTTATCATTGTCCCAACTTCCTTGCTCCTGTGTGTGCACACACACAAATACACACACGTGCATGCACACGTGGATAAATTCTACCCACTTCCGGTAACACCACAACCACTGTCATCACTTTATTTACCTGGAAAATTTGAAGAATGTCTAGAGTGGACCAAATAAAATAAAGAGTTGAGACATAAAACTGGATAAAATATTTATTTTAGCCAGTATTATACCAATGCTTATTCACATTGCTGAATTCATTGAATGTTACTTGAATTTTTTGTATGTATCTTTAGGGAAGAAACATTTCACTCATTGATTATACAAGTGTTTATTCAATGTAAACAATGTGCAGGCAATTTGTGGATAAACCTTAATTATAGTACCTATTATCGACATAGAACTTTCCAGTTTATGAAGTACTTTCATGTAAGTATCTCATTTAATGCTCAGAACAACGTTTTGAGGCTGTGTTTTTGTTGACTCCAAGTTGTTTAGAGAAATTGGGGTTAGAAGAAATGGTCTATTTTACTTCTTCCCAAGCTACTCATGATCAAATGAAGAATTCTTAATTCTAGGCCTTTAAAAAGGGGGGAAGAGAGTCAGGCATAATGGCTACTCAGGAGGCTGAGGCAGGAGGATTGCTTGAGCCCAGGAGTTCAAGGCTATGATTGCACCTGTGAATAGCCACTGTACTCCAGCCTGGGCAACATAGCAATGCTCTGTCTCTAATTTAAAAAGTAAATAAAATAATTTTTTTAAAAAGGGGACAGGGAAGAGGCCTATTTATTTGTTTAGTTGATCAAGAATGAAAAACAAAAATACCCACTTGCCCAGACATTTTCTGCTGGTCTTGGATATAGTTGGCTATAAATGCAAGATCAGTGACTTCTCTTGACTGGGGAGAAGGTAGAAGTCACAAGGTCACATTGGGTCTCAAAGTATATAAACTAATACGTGTACCCTTCAACAGCCCCTGCCATAGCTGGGCTAAGCACACCGGCTCCTGTCTATCAAATGGAAGCCAGCTCCTCACTGGTCCATATCCCCCCAGGCCACTACAACAGAAACAGTGGGTTACTTTTTATTGGCCTATTTACTTGCAAGTACTACTCAGAGAAGCAAGAGACTAATTATGATAGGCTCAATTCAATATATCTTATTCAGGGAGAAAATTTCAAAATCAAAAAACTGCTTTGGCTAGAACAGTTTTCTATAAATTGTTTATTTCAAACAATATATCATAATAAAATCCAAATATACCCCACCATACTTCTATTTTCAAGTTGGTGTCTTACCATATGTGAATAGGTAAACACTCTTCTAGAAACTAATTATAATAATATATAATATTCACTTATTGCATTCCTTACAAGACCTCAGACCAATTTTGGTAATTTGTGAGTGTTTATAGCAGAAAGTATTCATCTATCTATTTATTCAATAAACATTTTCTTAGTGTTTTATATATGCCTGACACTGAACTATGCTGAGATTAATTTATGAAGAAGACTCAAAGGGCTTTGCCATCTAATAAAGGAAGACAGATAATGCAGACAAACAAGTGTATATAACAGCTATGGTGGATGTATGAGTAAAGTCTCCAGCCATTTTTAGGGGAAAATACACCTATCCATGTTTCATTCATCCATCTATTTATGCATTTATCATATATTAATCTTGAGTACTTACCAGACAGTAGGTCTTGTCCTCAGTGTTAGGGATACAAAGTTAAGTGAGACATAGTCCCTGCCCTCAAGGAATATACAGTTCAGTGCTGGAGCCAGATAAGTAATAGATACTTGCAATAAGCAGAAGGTAGTAGAAACATATATCTAATATGGTGGCAGCACAAGGAAGGGAGGGATCAGCTACCTGGCTGAGTCTTCACAGCGAAGAAGGCAACTGAACTGGATCTAGAAGGAAGAGACACTGTCATCAGACACACGAGGAGAAAGTGTACTCAAGGAAGAAGCACAGGCAAGTACTTTCTGTTAACTCTGAATGTTTAGATTTAGGACATGGATGTTCAATCACATCTTCTCCCTGCTTGAAACACCCAAGAGTGTGCCACTGGGGAAAATTGAATGATGGCAGCTATTAGAAAAAAAACGATAGGGTAAGTTCAGCTTGTCTGTTAATATACAGGCATACCTCAGAGATACTGCACATTTGGTTCCAGACCATTGCAGTAAAAAGTATCTCAATAAAAACGAGTCACATGATTTTCTTTTTGTTTCCCAGGACATATAAAAGTTATGTTTACACTATTCTGCAGTCTAAATATACAATATAGCATTATGTCCAAAAATGTACATACCTTAATTAAAAAATACTTTATTGCTAAAAAATGCTAATGATTACCTGAGCCTTCAGCAAGTTGTAATCTTTTGGCTGGTGGAGGGTCTTGCCTCAGTGTGGATGGCTGCTAACAGTTCAGGGTGGTGATTGTTGAAGGCTGGGGTGACTGTGGCCATTTCTTAATATAAGACAACAATGACGTTTGCCACATCACCGGACTCTTCTTTTCACAGATTTCTCTGTAGCATACAATGTTGTTTGATAGCATCTTACCTGTGGTAGAACTTTCAAAATCAAAGTCATGCCTCTCAAACCCTGCTGCTGCTTTATCAACTAAGTTTATGTAATATTCTACATCCTTTGTTATCACTTCAACAATGTTCATAGCATCTTTACCAGGAATAGATTCCATCTCAAGAAACTACCTTCTCTGTTCTTCCATAAGAAGCAATACCTCATTCATTGCAGCTTTATCATGAGATTGTAGCAATTCAGTCACATCTTTAGGCTCCACTTCTAATTCTAGTTCTCTTGCTATTTCTACCCCATCTGCAGTTCCTTCCTCCAATGAAGTCTTGAACCCCTCAAAGTCATCCATGAAGGTTAGAATCAACTTCTTCCAAACTCCTGTCATGCTGATATTTTGACCTCCTCCCATAAATCATGAATATTCTTAATGGCATCTAGAAGGGTGAATCCTTTTCAGAAAGTTTTCAGTTTACTTTGCCAAGATCCACTAGAAGAATCACTATCTATGGCAGCTACAGCCTTAGGAAATGTATTTCTTAAACAATAAGACCTGAGAGGTGAAATTATTCCTTGATCCATGGACTATAGAATGGGTGTTGTGTTAGCAGGCATGAAAACACATCAATCTCCTTGAACATCTCCACCAGAGCTCTTGGGGGCCAGGTGCATTGTCAATGAGTAGTAATATTTTGAATGAATTTTTTTTTCTGAGCAGTAGGTCTCAACAAAGAGCTTAAAATATTCAGTAAACCATGCTGTAAACAGATGCACTGTCGTCCAGGCTATGTTTTTCCATTTATAGAGCACAGGCAGAATAGATTTTGCATAATTCTTAAAGGCCCCAGGATTTTCAAAATGGCAAGTGAACATTGGCTCCAACTTAAAGGCACCAGCTGCATTAGCCCCTAACAAGAGAGTCAGCCTGACATTTAAAGCTTTGACACCAGGCATTGACTTCTCCTCTACAGCTATGAAAGTCATAGATGGCATCTTTTTCCAATAAAAGGCTGTTTGATCTACACTGAAAATCTGTTGTTTAGTGTAGCCACCTTTATGATATTAGCTACATCTTCTGGATAACTTGGTACAGCTTCCACATTGGCACTTGCTGCTTCACCTTGCACTTTTATGTTAGGGAGATGGCTTCTGTCCTCAAACCTCAAAAACCAATGGAGGAACAGTGGAACAATCAGAACACACACAACATTTATCAATTAAGTTCACTATCATCTATGGGTACAGGTCGTGACACCTCAAAACAGTTAGAATAGTAACATTTAAATTCATTGATCACACATCACCATACAAGATATAATAATATGAAAAAATCTGAAATATTGCAAGAATTCCAAAATGTGAAACAAAGACAGGAAGTGAGCACATGCTGCTGGAAAAATGGTACCCATAGATTTGCTCATCACAAGGTTGCCACAAACCATGAATTTGTAAATAATGCAAGTTCTGTAATGCGTAATAGAATGAGGCACAATAAAACAAGGTATGCCTATATTTGGTTGACCTGGGAGCTCTGCCCTGTAGCTTTATACCAAAATCCCAGTGATGATTTTCTAGGCTTTTGGTAACCTGCCCTCATTTTGCCTACACTGCTTAATTTCACTCTCGTCCGCTACCTTAATCCTACATTATAAAACCCGTTGTCTTTCTATCTCTCAACAGAATCACCGTATTTACTCCTATCTCTTTGTCTTCTTCCCCTCTGCCCCTAGACAGTTTTACCAAAGTCCCGCCTCCTCTGCAAATTTTGACCTTCGTGGCCCAGTGATTTTTGTTTCTTTTGCCCATCTAAAGTCTTCCTTGTTGTGTTAAGCCTGTGCTAAGTATTGCTTTCACAAATGGCTCAGATGGAAAATTTTTACTAATATCCCACTTCACATAGCTTGACTATACCTGGAATACCTGTTTTATGGAAACAGACACAGGCCATATCTTGCAGGAATCTTGGAATAGAGCTAATTAATTTTAATTAGCATGAAACAATGTATGATAACATTAGTAAATGACTGATTGCTAAAGCTGACAGGCCCTGTTCCCAAGTTTCCTGTGGTAAACACTTCACACTGCACTCACCATGGCTGAAGCTGTGCACGCATCTCCATTCAAGCTTCATCGTCTCCATCCACAGCCTGCCTCCCTGATCCACAGGTGCAAACTCTGTCAGAAAGCATTTTCTGGTTTTACTTCCAGCTGTTCTTCTGGATGTTTTCAGTATTTGTTAATCATGTACTTACTTTAAACCTGCAGAAAAGAGTCAGAATGCTCACAAATGTCTCTGAAGAAAACCATTGCCTTTCTCTCACATTATCCTCTTTCCTTTCTTCCAGTTTCTTCTCTCCTGAATTAATCAGGGTAATTAACAGGTCACCCCAAAATATCATTGGCTTAAAGTGATAAAAGTATATTTCATGTCCATATCACTGTCCATTATAGGTTTAAGGATTAGGGTGGAGGGCCAGGCTCCACTCAGACATTAAAGGACCCAGGATGATAGAGGCCGCCATGTTCTGCCTGGGAAATGACACTCACCAGTTGGGAGTTGGGGAGGGGATACAAAAGAAAACATAGAGATGATGCAGGACTGCAAGGAGTGTACTTCCATCCACATTCCTGCCAGAGCTCAACCACAGGGCCCCACCTTACTGCAGGGGTGCTGGAAAATATAATTTAGCTATGTTTCCAGGAACAGAGCGAAATGAATTTGGTGAACAAACCCTCCATTCCATTTGGCTAGGGAGAGGTCTACATATGCCCTGTTCTCTCCAATCAGTTCATGGAAACATCCTTCAACACCTCACACAATGCCAGCCGTGTGTTTAATGGGTCCTAAACAGTCAGTGCAGTGACACCTGTTAACAAAGATCTGCATCCTGTGTCATATACTATCTTGTATAAAAAGTATACATTTCTTAATTCTTCAATGAGATTTCAAGGTTGGGGGGGTGGCAGTGTGAGAGGAGGCAGGCTAACAAGGACTATTTTTCACACAAAGGGAAAAAAGTAAACCACTTAGAACTTTTAGAAACTCAATTGGATGTGTATCCACAGAACATGATGTTACCAAATTGATACATGCAGGAATTTGAGTGGAAAGATATTTATTTCTGAGCAGACTATTTATATCAGGGACAGTTAGTTTGAGTCAAGAGGCATTAGAGGCCGGGCACAGTGGCTCACGCCTATAATCCTAGCACTCTGGGAGGCTGAGGTGGGCGGATTGTTTGATCTCAGGAGTTCGAGACCAGCCTGAGCAAGAGCAAGACCTCGTCTCTACTAAAAAAACAGAAAGAAATTAGCTGGACAACTAATATATATATATATTAGCCGGGAATGGTGGTGCATGCTTGTAGTCCCAGCTACTCAGGAGGCTGAGGCAGAAGGATCGCTTGAGCCCAGGAGTTTGAGGTTGCTGTGAGCTAGGCTGATGTCACGGCACTCTACCCCGGGCAACAGAGTGAGACTCTGTCTCAAAAAAAAAAAAGAAGCATTAGAAAGGATATTTTAAAGACTCGAATGTAAGGTCTCAGAGGGTACTCTCATGGTGTCACAGTCAGGGGATTCCACGAGATGGCCCTGTTTCAAAATCTTACAAAGCTGGAGAAGAGTGGCTTCCTGAAGAACTGCAACTCTCAGACCTTTTCAAGTATTTAGGGCACTTCATTATCAATTGTAGCTGGTTTTTCTGAAATACTATTGATGTGGCAAATTTTATCTTTTAGTATGACATGGAAATGTTTTGGTAAAAAAATTTAGCCCAAAGTTTTCTTAACAGAGAATATTTAGTTCTGAACAAATCATTTAAAATGAACAACCTGCACTGAAATGACAATCTGTCCCCCAAAATGCAGAATCAGCAGCGATGTTGCGGGAGTTCAGAAAGCAGCCCAAGCTGTAAATTTCCCTGCTCCAAGTGGATTTTTAAAGCCAACACAGATTCCACCCCCTCCCCTTTTTCCAGCTCTATTTTGAGACACACATTTCAAAATCCCTAAGGTTATTTCTGCTGTTATGTGGATTTCTGACAACTCCAAGTAAGTCCAAACCGCCCAATTAAAATATTCTCTGAAACTAAAATGGGAAGATTATAACAAAAAAGCTGCAAATACAGTATTTATTGTCCTGAGCCCAGTAGTTGCCATTATGAGGCATCTCCAGAACTGCTGACAAGACAGAACAAAGGACCCAAGTGTCTTTCCCCTAGCTGTGCATCATTAATACTGGCCTCTTCTGTACCAGGTGTCGGCTCTCAAACCAAAAAGGAAGTTAATCTGATTAAAGATAAAGAAAGTCAAGGAAATGGATAGTGGGTCCTGACACTATCCTTTCTTCCCTTCCCCAACCTCAGTCCTGCTCAAAGGAGACCAATGGTGGGACCTCCCTCCACTTCTGCTCTCATTGTCCCTCCAGCAAACTTGATAGTAGCAACATTGCTTTATTCCCAGAAGCAAATGAAGTCATCACTGGAGCCTCCACTCCTATCATCCCTCAGGACTTTTCCTGTATTTAAATGGAGCCCCCACAGTACATACAACATTACTAAACACTTCTGATACACACCCACAATTGTCGATGAGAAATCAGAGTACTACAGTCAGGCTAAAATAGTCTCCCACCAGTACTGCAGCCATCTGAGTTATCTTGGATATTTCGTTGAAAACACCTTCCATCCCAGTTCTTCCAAACTTACAGCAGTCATATATTTCCTTATCTACTAAAATGCAGACAAAAAAAATTGCACATTTGTGTGTGCTTTTGTTTGTATGGCGGAGGTAGAGTGAGGAGTCCAGATTAAGTCTGGCTGAGCTAATGTGTATGTAATTCTACCTCTGGCCATGATGGAGCAACAGGGACTGGATTTACCTTTCTGTCTTAACAAGAAAATCAGACAAAATGTATAAAGCAATGGTTTTAAGACACTGGACAACATGGGACTGTGATTCCTGACAGAAGGGGAATAAATGAGGTGAGCCCTATAATTGCCCCAGTTTTCTGCTGGAGGAAGTTTCTAGCTTGCAGTACAGAAAGAGAAAACCCAAAAAGAGCACAGCAGTCTGAGTTGAGGAGATGGAGATTGAAGTTTTAGGAGACCAAGACAGGTAGAATTTTCCTTACAGAGGAGAGAGCTACCTAGAGAGAAAACTCTGAAGTCTTTCACAGTTATGATCTGTGCATGTGTGAGACAAAACTTTCTGAGACCAGGGTTAAGAAGTCCAAGAAATTAGTATACCAAACAATGCCATGCATGCAAAAAGAAGAAAAAAAGGCAGGAAAATAAGATCTATAACTAGGAAAAGATCAATCAATAGAAATAAAGACAAAAATGACAGAGATAATTCAATTTTCAGACAAGGATGTTTCAAAAGCTATTACAAATAAGCTCCATATATTCAAGAAGTTAGAAGAAAACATAAGAATGATCAGGAGAGGAATGAGAGGTATAAAAAAGACCCATGGAACTTCTAGAAAAATAAGAATACAACATTTGAAATGAAAAATACCAATGAATGAGATTAGCAACAGCTTAAGCACTATAGAATAAAAGATAAATGAACTTGATATATAGTAATACAAACTATCCTAAATGAAT
>VBSM01003204.1:29769550-29782624 GCA_008086735.1 Cheirogaleus medius | reverse complement strand
CCTGAGTAGCTGAGACTACAGGTGCATGCCATCATGCCTGGCTAATTTTTCTATACTTAGTAGAGATGGGGTCTCACTCTTGCTCAGGCTTGTCTTGAACTCCTGAGCTCAAGGAATCCTCCCACCTTGGCCTCCCAGAGTGTTATGATTACAGGTATGAGCCATGACACTTGGCCTAAAGAAAACTTTCATAGAAAAGAAAGGAAAATAGATAAATCTGCAATTATACTGTAGTCAGAGACTTCAACACTCCTTTGTCAGTAATTAATAGAACAAGCAGCAGAAAAAAAAAATTCAATAAGAACATAGGAGGTTGACTAACACTACCAACCAACATGATCTAACTGATATTTATAGAACACACCACACAACAGCAGCAGAAATCATATTCTTTTCAAATGCTGTGGAACATTCACCAAGATATATCATATTCCAGGTGATAAAATGTAGAGAACTGAAATCATACAAAATATGTCCTCTGACCACAACAAAGTTAAACTAGATATCAGTAATAGAAAAAAAAACACTGGAGCTGGGTGCAGAGGTGCACACCTGTCGTCCCAGGTACTCAGAAGGATCTCTTGAGCCCATGCAGCACTGTGAAGGCCACATTAGGGGGTCTGGACTTTATTCCAAGCACAATGGGAAGCCACTGTGGGACGTTAAGCAGGGAGTATGACATAACTGAATCTGTGCGTCAAAAGGATGACTCTGCACTCTGGAAAACAAACCAAAAGGAGCAAGAGATCAGAAAGATCAGAAAACAAAA
The DNA here is from genome assembly GCA_008086735.1 of Cheirogaleus medius. Classification (NCBI taxonomy): domain Eukaryota; kingdom Metazoa; phylum Chordata; class Mammalia; order Primates; family Cheirogaleidae; genus Cheirogaleus; species Cheirogaleus medius. The sequence goes on along the minus strand of VBSM01003204.1, from coordinate 29,781,855 downwards.
GATCAGTTACTTGGCTGCTCCACTGGTCAAAGCCAGAGGTTAAATGGTCGCTATGACTAAAGTGATGGCGGTGGAAATGGAGAGATGATGATAGTCAAGATCCATTTGGAAGGATGAGAGCTGGACATGGGAGGCGAGAGGGAGGTGACTCTGGGATGACTCTTCAGGTTCTGGCTTGTACAGCTAGATGAATGGTGGTGCTGATCTCTGGGATGGAGGACGCTGGAAGACAGTCAGCATGGGGAGAAGAGCATGGGTTTCAGTGATAGGGCTGTGTAATCTGAGATGGCTCGAGACATCCAAAAGACAACGGCAAGTAAGTGAGAGAACCTCAACTCAAATAAGTTTATCAAAAGGGAGGGATTTAATGGCCCACAAAGCACAAGTTAAAAAAATAAAAAGTCATGGAGGTAGGTTGTCAGACAAAGGTGGAGGCAGAAGTTGAAATAATATTAACGGGACTCATTTTCTTCTCATTGCTCAGAAAAAGCAATATTGGTCCATTCAAATGAAAAATAAAAAAATATTTTCTTTAAAGAAAACAAAGAACAAAATTCCATGGCTTCAAATATGCCTCAGAATCAAGTAGAAAAGAGAGATGGATGGGCTGAATGACCTTCAAAATCTCTTCCAGCCCTAAGATTTTGTTATTATTCTGGAAGGTTTGGAATTATCCAGAATGGTGGCTTATTCCTATTCAATTAAGTTGTTTCTTAACGATAATACTTTTATTATTATATGTGAAGCAAGAGACCTCAGCTTCCCTGATGTACCTATTCCAGAGGTAGTAATGATATGACAGATAAAAGCATAAGATATGAGGTCAGAGAATCCTGTGTTCAGATTCCATCAAACATTAGTCAGTTGTGTGAACTTACATAATATATTTCACTTTTCTGAGCATCGGTGTTCTAGTTTTCAAAATGAGAATAATAACAGTACTTACATCATAATTTTTGTGAAGATTAAAGGAGCTCTTAAACATTTTTAAAAAGGAACGTCCAGTAGGTAGTTGGATACATGGGACTAGAACTTGGGGGAAGAGTTCATTGGGGGGATGTGACTGTGTGATTCACATGCATGTCGGTAATAATTGAAACCATGGTCTGGATGATGCCACCCAGGGAAAAGTCATACAGAGATGAAAGGGCAAGGCCTAGGGCTGAGCATTGATTCCTTCATTGGGCTTCCTGGGCACATCAGAGTGAGGGAAACTAAGTCATCATCTAGGTGGAGAAAAAAGGAAAGGGCATTTGACAGTGACCAGCAGGAAAGGTGTAAGGCAACATGGAATACTCTGGGAAAGGTGAGATGCTCACTGAGGCTGGAGGATGCAGGAGAGACTGGTGCTCAGGCCAGCACAGAGATGCTGGCGAGTCTGGTTTACCAAGGAATTTAGACTTTCCTGTGAGCAGTCCGTGAGTCTTATAGTCAGAGCAATAGAGTTTGCTTGTAGAAACTTGCCCCCAAATGCAGAGGTTAGCCTAGAAAGGGAAGAGCTTGGCAGCAAAAAGGACCAGCCGGGAGGCTACTACAACAATCTGGCCACTAGGAGGTAAGAACTCCTCTAAGGCAGTGGCAGGGACCAACATGTGAGATATTTCAGAAGTAGCATCAGCAAGACTTGGTGATGGTCCAAGTGTGAAGGAGAGAGAGATGTTAAGAGAGGAATCCAGGCCCCTAGAGATAGGTTAAAAAGAGATGCAGACATCAGTGAATAAGTGTCATTTGTGAACATGTTGCCAAGAGAATCATAGCAGAACCATCGACTCTAATTAGATGAGGTCACTCTTACGAAGTTAGGCTGAAAGAAAGTCACAATCTGTGGTCCTAAAGGGTCCATTTTGCTTCTGACATTCTTGGATGCTAAATCACAAGGGGTGGAAACAACAATGTTGGATTGTAGCCTGTATGACCAGATAGATAGTAGATCCATTAATGGAAACAGGGAGTAGGAAGCAACGCTGTGTGCACTTGTAAAACATAATACACCTCCTAGCAGCCCAAAGAGCTGGTGGCCACAGTATAAGCACATTGCCACTAAGAGAGAGGGAATAACTAAGATTCCAGAAGCAACCAGAAGAGGAAGCTCCCTTGGGGGACTGAGAGTTATACAGTTGGATGTCTGGGGATGTAGAACAGCACCTCTCTTGGGAGGATTGAGCTGGAGTAATGGTAGGAAGGGGACTCAGAGAATGGACTCTAATACTTTTGGAAACCTTGAACCAATGAGAAAACAGACCTAGCTCATGGTCTGTTGATGGAAGGATGGCGGCAGGGTGTTATAGCAGGATTACATTAAGACACTAGAAGATACGTGGTCCTAGTACTGTCTTCTGAACTCTCACTTCTACTTTTCTGCTACCATGAAAGAACAGCTGAAATTCTACAAGCTGAGAGATCATATCTTCCCAGACCTTAAGACTTCCTGAATAAAGTTTGACAGATGGCAAATACATAGCAGGATCAGATCTGTAGAAATTTACACAAAAGCCAGATGTCATCTCCCCTGTGTCCTCTGATCCCCGTGTCTGCTCACACCGCTCAGCTTTACTGCATCGCGCAGGATACAGAACTCACGCCTCACCTGGTCCTGCTGCCTGATCCGGCCACACAGACAGCTTCAGTAAGCAACGCTGATTTCCCTGAAGACTGTGTGTGTCCTGGAGGAGAGGGAGCAGGCAGGAAGAGTAGTTATATCATACAACCTGAAGAAAACAAGGTAAAAATTCACATTCTCTGTCTCTACCTTCAGAATCCCTTCCTGACTGCATCATCTCCAGGGATTTCCCTCCCTGAATCCTCCCAGACTCCATCCACTGCTTTCTTCTCTCTCCCTTTACTGCTTACCCTTGCCTCCATTTGCCATTTTTCTCTTCCTTTCTTATGCAAGCAACTTAGCTCCTTCTCCCAAATCTAACTCACAAATTTACAGACCCAAAGACATCATGGTGCTCCCCCAAACCCACCCTCCTAAGGAAGGTGTCCTACCATTAACAAGACCCACCTCCTAAAGAAGCAGTTGGGGTTACAAATAATAAAGAATTGGTTGCTGTTTCATATAGACATAACAATCTCTAAAAGTAAATGATAGTAGTCATGTCACCTTAAAGAGCATCTACATTGTGCCAGGCACTTTATACATACAGGTACAGCAAATTTAGCATTATCAATACCATTCAGTAAAGAAGGAAACTCAGCCCAGAGAGATTAAATATTTAACCTACCTAAAATCACAAACTGAGAGAGATGGCTCAGAATTGAAGCCTCGTTCTAATGCCAAAGCCCATGACCTTTCCTATGCTGCTCTATATTTCCAAGAATAGTTTGCTGGCAAATATTTAGCTTTAAGCCATAAATTACTCAACCTGGAAAACCACAGTGGTGTAAAAATATAAAGTGAGCCTGAGCTGAACAAAAGAAAACAAAAAACAGCATATAAGCCTATGAACAAGGGATGGGATGGAGGAGAGAATACAATTTCGGGGCACGTAGGATGTATCTGGTTCTGTGGTCCAGAATTTACATACTATTTCTCTTTTATTCCTCACAAAAACCCTGTGAAACAGAGATTACTATTTTCACGTTCTCTCTCTCCTTCTCTCCCCTGTGGCACAATTACAAGGTTGACATGACACCTATTTTCATCTTGCTCAAGATAAACTTGGACAGTTCTGTAGAACTCTTCAGTTTCTCGGATCTACTGTATGTAGTTCTTGACCTTCCTCCCTAGGAGCTATTTATCAGCCCTATGGACAACCATCGGAGGGCTGAATGTTATTTTCTATTTACTTTTCTGCAGCCTGAGGACTTAAGAGTGGGAAGGAGAAGAGCTTCGTCCAAGCGGCCTGCAGTCCCTGCTGGGGTCCTGGCTGCTTTCTCTCTTCTGAGTCCCAGCAGATGTCCTTTTACCAGGGTCAGTCTTGCTAGTGTGGGGCAAGCGTTTCCTAATCCATGTGCTTTGGTTGGTTCCCCCAGCTCAGTAATCTCCTTGGAGATTGTCCAGCCCTGCTCACTCCTCTTACTTGAGCAAGTCTCTGCAGTGGAACAAAGTGTGGCTGCTACGCGTGGTAGTTTCCACACCTACCCTTCCCTCTGTCCACGTCTCTTCACATCAAGGTTAATTCAGGAAAAGCATCAGAATTTTGTTGACTCACTTTTCCTTAGTTCTCTTAAGCAAGGTTAAGAGCCACTTTTCAAACTTTATTCCATGAAAGTTTTACCCTTTTTCAATCTTGATCACTGACGATGAATTTTAAAATGCAATAGTTTCATCCATTTCATTAGGTACTGGGAGATAAATGCTCTCTGATCTGAATTCCTTTACCCCACACTTTCAGAACAACTTTTAACAAGCACTGCTGGTGATTCCAAGCAGCTAGGCCACACTCAGAAAAAACCAAAGCCTGAAATTCAGTGTCAGGGTAAAAATAAAATTAAGGATGGGGTGAAAAATAGAGAGCTTTATTCCACATTGCCTTCAAAGATTGAGATGGTTTCTAATTTTATACTGACTTAAATCATATACTTATGATTTCTAAGAGCTAAAAACAAAAACAATTAAAGCCAAGACACATGGTGAATAGTTGCAGGTTAAAAATCTCATATATTAAATAGACTTTAAAAAAAACCCAAAGCATCCTCATAATCACACAGATATCAGAACGGCATTAAAATGTGTCCCAAGTACACAATATCCTTTCCCCAAGATGTCTCCTCCTAAAAGCAGCTGAGCTGAACATCTCCGATTTCACCATACTTTGCATTTATTTATCTTACAAAGTGAGACTAATTCTTTCATTACTTTTAGAGATTAATTCTGTGTGCTGACTTCAACAAGACTTGATGTTTTCCATTTGTGCTCAGCCACATTTTAAGCAACACCCTAGGAGACAGAGTCAGTGCTGTGTACAGGGATTTAGCTGCACGGTTCACATCGAGATCAGCAAAAGGGTGGTTAAATCCCTAGGTGCCGTTTTAATTTTGTTGCCAGAAAAAAGAAAAAAAAACAACCTAACCAGTGTTCAGAGTCCATCAGGCTTAGCTTCTCCGATGTGCCTCTGCGAAGCGCAGTGGGCAGGAAACAACACGCCCTGGAGCCTAAGCTCCCCTGAATCGCGGCTGCCTGCCAAGCTCCGGAGCCTTGGCGCTTAGAGTCCAGCAATCACGCTGTGCGGTGTGACTGGGTCACAGGTTCTTGAGGGCTGCCTATCTTCCTTTCAGCATTTGGCAGGTGTGCTTCATCATTAGCTTAATTCTCTCTGTGTTCCTGGGATGATTCACAGCGATTGTTCCACATGTCGTCTTAACCTAGCACATAAATCAGGAAGAGTGGTTTATTCATTTTAAAGTATAATAATCCCTCCTAATTGCAGTGGCTGAAGAAGCCATATGGCCAATGGCCATTGCTGTTGATTTTCTGGCGTGTTTCACAATGACTAGTTAGGTAATAATTATGGAGGCAGGGGTAGCAGTAGTTAAACACCTGCACTCAGGCATTTACATCCTGGCTCCACCACTAACTATCTGCATGGCAGGGCAAGGTGCTTAACCTCACTAAACCTCAGACTCCTTATCTGTAAAATGAAGATGATAATGGCACCCACTGGGAGGATTGAAAAAGCTAATACTGTATATGGGGAACTCTTAGTCCTGTGCAGATGTTCTCAATGAAGCAGCTTCTGAAGATAATTATCATATTATTATTTTATTTAAGAAAGCTGGTACCAAAGGTTCATGTTTATACATTTTTTAACTTTTAATTGACACAATAATTGTATATATTTATGGGGTACACAGTAATGTTCTGATACATGTATAATGATCAGATCAGGGTAATTAACACGGTAATTAACATTTCAAATATTTATCATTTCTTTGTATTGGGAACATTCAATATTCTCCTTCTAGCTATTTGAAACTATATATTCACATTAAATAGAGTCATCTTACAGTGCTACAGAACACTGGACCATATTTCTCCTATCCAGCTGTAATCTTGTATCCTTTAACAAATTTCTCCCTATCTCCTGGCCCCCTTCCCAGTCTCTAGTATTGTTGCTTTACAATGGGTATAAACTTAAACAAGTACTTCTGAAACCAGATGCTTTTCAATTTCAAGTTCCAAAAATATATTTTTTAACTGTACCAAACTGCCTTGATTTATGGATGAAGACACAGAGAAATATAAAAGGGCTTGCCTGAGGTCACAAAGTGACTAGAGGTAGTCTATACTAAAACTCCACTACCCTTATTTTAAGTCCAGTGCTTTTTTTGGCTACATTGCCCTGCCTTTCCGTGTGTGATCATATCCATCAGTGGAGACTCTTATGTTCTAGCCATGTTCCTACAGAGCCATTCTAGATGTTAGTAATTTCACATTTTGTTTGTTATAACAGAGAGCCTCAAAATAACCCTGGATTAAACAAGATACTTCTCTCTCATGTTAAAATCCAGGTAAGCAATGCAGGGCTGGAGGCCATGCAGCCATTAGAGGCCCAGGCCTCCTTTCTCTGGGTACCCTGCCCATCTCAGCACATTTGGTCTGAGATGACTACTCTAGCTTTTATCATCATTTCCACTTTCCAGTGGTTCAGCCTAACTGGAGTTCTGCTCTAGGATCCACCTTCAGAGTGATAAAAACTCCCCATTTGCCTGGCTTGTCCTCTGTGTATATAAGCTATTTCCTCTTGGGACCATGTAGGAGCAGGTATTTGGTAGCAGCTAAAATTCATATGTTCAGGATCCAACGTCCTAGCCATCTGCCTCTCAAGTTATAAATATCTATTGGCACCTGGAGATATGACTATGTATGTATACATACAGTCTATAGTTAGAATTTGTAAACAAAATAATGTTATACCTCTTAGGCAGCCCTGGAATTAACAATACAATGCAAACACATTTCTCTTTACCTAAATTTGGAATATGTATCATATCATTAACCAATGTGTTCACCATCCTACTTCCAGCTCCTTGATTGGTTTCTCTTAGGATGCCAGTTCTCCTGTCCCTTACCTTTAAGTCTCATGTGCTTGTTTCTTTGGGTTACCCATGAAATTGAACACAGGAGAGACCCAGCACGGCCAAGGCATTGTAATACTCAGACGAGAAGTCCAAGCCAGAGCCTCCAAGCATTTCAAGTTCCTCTCCAAATCTTGCTTTTACTAACCCTAGTTATCTGGAGAATTGGATCATCTCTTCTTACTGCGATTGGCCTTCAAATTAACATGTAGCCATGGTAACATCTGAGTGTTGGTGATAACGAGAAACCTTATTTGGAGGAAAACTCTTTTATTGTCAAAACAGCTGTATATGTGCCTTCTTACTTATTTTAATCAATTATTCATTCTGTTATTAAATGGAACTTTCTCTTAAACTATTTGTATTAGATGCAGGATGTTGCCTGTTTAAAAGAGAAATGGAATATTCAGAATGGGAGGGGAAAGATAGTCTAGATGAAGCTAGAAGCATTGAAATATATAGGTGGGAGGCTGACACCATCATGAAGTTATTTCTTCTGAGGGAAACAGAGATGAGAAAGGGACTTACCCAGTGTTTTGATTTTAAGGAATTATCAGTCAAGCTGTTTTCTTCATAAAAATAGAAATATCTTAATTTTTCCTAAAAACACATTTTTAGCTTATTGCTAAAATTTAAAAAAATTAATAGCCCCCCTCCTCCTGCTTATAATCACCATACCCCCAAACTGTTACCAGTTTGTCATATACACTTACAAATATTTTATGCATATGTGGCTTAAACATATACATCTTGTGGTGTATGTATATGTGTGTGCATGCATAAATGTGTACATATTTAATTTTAAAACACAAATGGGATCTATATTTATTAGGATTAGATTTGGCTGCATGTAACAGAGACTCTTAATATATGACTTTAACAAGATGAATGTTTATTTCTCTTTCACAAGAGAAAAGTGATAGCAGGACTTCTGCCATGACCTCCATATTCTAAGGAGCAGACTGGAGAGAGGGAAAACGGCATAATCCTCTCCTTTTTAGGGAAACTTCTGCTTATACCTCATTGCCAGAATTTAGTTATATGGCCACGTCTTTGCAAGGGAGGAGGGAAATGTAATCTTCCAGCTGAGTGATGTGCCCAGCTAAAAACAAGTTTCCCTTAATTGGGGGAGAAGACTAGATAGCCATTCTAGTCTATTTGGTAGGGAACTAACACTCTTTCCCAGCATCACACTATTGATAATGTTCTATGACCTATGAGTGAATTTCCTGTGAATAGTTTTCATTTTTAACAGCAAAATAGTACTCTACTGCACAACTGTGTCATAGCTGGTTTAAACAAATCCCTCAGTAATTTTTTCTTTTGTTTCCCCCCAGAAAGATATTTTCTATCCTTTGTATGTGAAAAACACAAAGACAATCTCCACAATATCATTGACATCTAGTCTTCCTCTCACTTCTCTCAACATTTGTAAGTTTGTGTTCAGTTCAGGTCAAAGCACTCTTGTATTAATATGACAACTGGAGACAACCAGCTCAGTGGTTGGACCAAGAAGAAGCTACCAAGCACTTCCCAAAGCCAAACTTGCACCCAAAACAAGGTCATGATCACCGTTTGGTGGTCTGCTGCCAGTCTGATCCACTACAGCTTTCTGAATCCCAACGAAGCCATTACATCTGAGAAGTATGCTCAGCAAATCGATGAGATGCACCCAAAACTGCAACGCCTGCAGCCGGCATCGGTCAACAGAAATGGCCCAATTCTTCTCCATGACAACGCCTGACTGCATGTCGCACAACCAATTCTTCAAAAGTTGAACAAATTGAGCTGCAAAGTTTTGCCTCATCCACCACATTCACCCGACCTCTCACCAACCAACTACCACTTCTTCAAGCATCTCGACAACTTTTTGCAGGGAAAACACGTCCACAACCAGCAGGATGCAGCAAAGGCTTTCCAAGAGTTCTTTGAATCCCAAAGCATGGGTATTTATGCTACAGGAATAAGCAAACTTATTTATCATTGGCAAAAATGTGTTGATTGTAATGGTTCCCATTTTGATTGATAAAGATGTGTTTGAGCCTAGTTATAATGATTTAAAATTCACAGTCAGGCCAGGCGCGGTGGCTCACGCCTGTAATCCTAGCACTCTGGGAGGCCAAGGCGGGAGGATCGCTCAAGGTCAGAAGTTTGAAACCAGCCTGAGCAAGAGCAAGACCCTGTCTATACTAAAAATAGAAAGAAATTAATTAGCCAACTAAAAATATATAGAAAAAATTAGTCAGGCATGGTGGCACATGCCTGTAGTCCCAGCTACTCGGGAGGCTGAGGCAGAAGGATTGCTTGAGCCCAGGAGTTTGAGGTTCCTGTGAGCGAGGCTGAAGCTAGCCCAGGCAAAAAGTGAGACTCTGTCTCAAAAAAATAAAATAAAATAAAATTCACAGTACAAAACCACAATTACTTTTGCACCGACCTAATAAAAGCCATCTTCCTTTCCTGTGCTTTATGTACAATGCTCCTGAAGACTCTGGCTGGAGCTTGTTGTCCACTCCTATGGCTTCCTTTACTGGGAAGTTAATGAAATGACCCAGACCAGGAGTTGGAAGGGGTTCAGTTTGGGGATCCAAATCCAATCTGGTCCTCACTGCAATTTGGACCACTTAGTGGCAATAATCCACTCCCTCTAGATATTAGTAGGCTACAGCTTCTAGAATAGTAGCACTAGTGTTTCAGAAATTCTCTGATTAATTGGCTCCCATTTTATCCGCTCCCAATCTAGGGAGATTGGGCCCTGAGAATAATGAGGGTGTGGGAACCCACCCTTTGCCTCCCCATTTCCTCAGATAAAGTGGCAAGTCATGGTCACACATATACCCTTCATCACCACCACCGCCACCACCCACCTTTCTGCCTGAGGGCCTGGGCTGGGATGAGGGAGGACAGGACCCGTCTTGAAGGACGCTGGTGACTCTGCCACAGGGTTTCACTGCAGGTGCTTACTCCACACTATGCTGTGTCCTTAACAGTATTAATATGTTCCGTTTTTTAAAAAATAGTCTAAAATTAGGAAATTAAGCTGGAAGGCGCAATGGACATGAGCACATAAGCTATGATTGAAAACACTTGATTAAGAGTAATTCAAAAAACCCAAAACATAGGATTCCTATCAAAGGGCTGCCAGCAAGGAGGCAGGGTTGCCCCAAGGGGACGATAAAGAGATTGACAAGAAGACTGTCTTAGGAGGATCTCAACCTTCTTGGATGGCAATTAATACAGAAATGACATCAGTAGACCTGACTAAACAAGCTAAAGGGAGTATTTATTGATTCAAAGACCCTCATCCAAAGATGAGCTATGTCCCATTGCCAGTTATCATGTCTCCTTCCCTCCGGACATCAAGAATCGGGGTAATATGGGAGAACTAGAAGTCTTAACGTGACTCCCAGGCATGTCTACAAGACACCGAGAGCTGGAAATGGACCTTCTAGAAGGTGTCTCAGGGGACCCTGGAGGTCAGAAGCCCCTTCACATAGCCACTTGAGAGTGATACCCACAGGCTGGCCACTCTGTTTTTGTGGTCAGCAGGCTATAGAAATTATGTGATTAAAAGAATGTATGAGTAACAGCATGTATTGTAATGACTCAGTACAAAACATAGGAGATGTAGCTTTGTAACTCATACATGTCTATTGAAAATTGGAATCCATGTTTCAGTGGCTTTGGGTCTAAGCCTTTTCTCTCATTTCTTGTACTTGCAGAAATACTGTTCCCACTTTTTCTTGATTTCTTTGCTTCTCACTCTAATGAGCTTAACAATTATATTAAGGGTGGCCACTCCTCTTCCTTGTGTCCATAGTAAACTAATAATATGTGTTAAAATCAAAGGACACACAGATGACTATTTTAAAATCATGTGTTAGCAGTAGACAATTATGAAAATGCTCTCTAGGCAAGCAGTTATGTATCTAGTTTTTTTTGTTTTGTGTATACTATTATGCCATGCAAATAAAAATTTATAGTGGGAATTCATAGAGAATTCTTTCTGGGATTCTTCTGTTAATTTAAGCAATCTTATGTCTCACAATTTTTATTATAAAGTCTATTTTAAATTTAAATATTATCAATCAGGGTGGTGTTCATTAATCCACAAGTAGAATTTATTCTCTAAATCACTTATGGTTTACAAATATTCACATGTAGATTGAATGTATATTTATAAGTCATGTTTCATTTCTTTGTAGGGGAAATAGCTGATTTTCAAAATTATCTTATTCAACTCTACTCAAAGCTATGTGAGAAACAACATTAGCTGCTTAATCAGTAAACTGGAGCACTTCCAGATTACTAAGGATTTAGTCATCTTATTCAGCAGATATATGCATTACTGATGATTATTTGCCTGTATGTCATGAGTAAATATTTTGGAATGGTTAATTGATGTATGATACAAGCAATTTATATTTTATTTTTAATTATTTTTATTTTCAATTATTATGGGTATATAATATTTGCATATAATTTCTATTTTAAATTGACAAGCAAGAACTTGTACCTAAATTTATGCTTCATCACTATGTCACTTTGTTCACACATAAGAAACATTTATTATAATATTATAATAGCAATGGCAATAAGAAAAAAACATGAATACTATGGAGATTAAAAACTCAGAAAAAGCTTGCCTGGGCTATTGGGCATATAGTATACAGGGAGATAAAACTAAGGTTTATTATTAGTGAGGCATGCTGCATTGTCTTAAAGAAGCATTCATTGTTTAAAAAAATAAGGAAAAATTATTAATAAATATTAATTATTATTATTAATTATTAGCAACTGACTGCAGGCTGCTAAAGAGTTTTTAGAATTAATGTATTTCTTTCATCATTTAGGAAATTAGGTTTCTTCTGGAATTGCAGAGCTCTGGATATATATGGGACTGATTACTAAATGGCAAACCATTGAAAGTGTTATTTTTAAAAGGATAGAAGAGACAAAAACTTAGAGAAAGCCCAAACTCCTAGAATAGTTCAAAGAATCAAACATGAGGTACTCAGGAGAAGTGGCCTCCAAGTTTGAGCAATAGAGACGGCTCTCCCTCCAGCTAGGTAAATCAGCCTCACAGGAAGAAAAATCTTGAGGGTTTAGTAGCAGAATTTCTTTTTTCACTTAATAAAATAAAAACCTTAATAAAATACAGTATAATTTTAATTTGTCACTTTTTTAAACAATAAAATGCTCACCCCTCTATTTATTTACTTATAAGTAGCCATTTTTATTCTACATGCTTATGCTTTTTCTTTCTTTCTTTTTTTTTTTTTTTT